>OY725331.1:14043870-14643870 GCA_963242795.1 Inga leiocalycina
TCTCTTTTCCTCACATTCCCATTTCCCACTCCTAAAAGCTTTTTGGATAATTGCATGCCACAAAGATATATATTTATATATATATAGAGAGAGAGAGAGAGAGAGAGAGAGAAGCGTACTATTCTCTGCATATGCTTTTGAGCACACTAACCCACATATCTGTATATACAAATAAAACTAGAATGACCATTATTCCCTTTTATTTGACCACGCAAGTAAATGGAATGATCTTGATCAAGTTCATTTTAATTTATTTTCTAATAATTATATACGGTATCATGTATATTGTGTTGAATCTAAAAAAAATAACTTGGACTTTTCATGATATATAAATTCTGAAATTTGTTATAAATAAATAATTAATTAATTATAATTTTTGGTCTTGGAATTTATGGTTCATTCGGGTCAATATTTCTCTTCAGTTTTTCTATGAATCAATCTCTGGAGTTATGGTTAATTTTAATCAGAATCATTATTGTAGTTACCAAACAATATTGTCACATAAATGACACATCATTGCCACATCATCAGCTACGTATTATCTCCAAGGGCCTTAAACAAAGTTGACTATAATTTTAAAGACTGATTCCTTAATATCTACAAGAACCTTCACCAAAATTAATTACAACTCTGGAGACCAAAACCTCTATTTACCCATATATTTATAAAAGTTTTTAGAAGCTATAAACTACGTAAAATCTAAATAATATGGTTTATTTTAGCTTTATATGGACATTGATATAGCTAGTGACGTACGATTGATTAAAATGTGGTGAACTTTGAAGGTCTGATCTTGAGATCTCTACCAACCATCAAATCTTACATGGATTATAGGTGTCTCATTAATTAAGATAAGATACCATGCACATGTAAGAACACTTAATTTGACTTCTTATTTAGCTTCGTTTCGTCAAGTTAGAAAAAAAATATGTTCTTTTAACGTATATATTAATTTTTCTTTTTCTTTTCTTTTTTCAAAGAAAGTAAGTGTGGAAGATTAGTTATCTATTCTATTAAGTTACCCTGGCCTATCTTTTATTTGATACGCATGTATTATATTTATATATATGAGATGCTTTTCGTGTAAATTCATCAACCACACACTCTAGTTCTATTAATTTAATTCTCATGCACGTCCATCATAATAAATGAATTTTGCAATAATAGGAGAATAATTACTATGAGGTCCTAAGGAATAAGGAATTTAATCATCAACTTTACTCTCTAAATCTCGTATGACCCGCTTCATAACCCAATTACGTTTGAATCGGGTTGAATAATCACAATCCTAATTAATTGAAATATATTTATGATAATTGGAAAATAATAATTAGACGTAGCCTTTCAAATTTCAAATAACCTAATTACATTGAAACACATTTATGATAATTGGCAAATAATAATTGAACGTATCCTTTTAAATTTTAAATAATGACTATAATCTCCCACGATTATAGGAAAAAATAACGTTAACATTTCAATCCTAATTAAATTAAAATTATTCAATCAATTAAGGTCAATGTTATTTCCAACAATTGCACTCTAGCAGAACTAAATTGCAGCATACAATCCTGTAAACAAAATTGATCTAAAAGGAATAATTATGAAGGAAGAAAGCTAGAGGTTGTATCTGGCCATCCCGGTTTCTACAATTTGAGCAACGTTATTCCCAATCCTTTCAAATAATTCAAATAATAACCTTAATCTTTCAAGATTGTAGGGAATAATAGCTAACATTTCAATCCTAATTAAATTAAAACCATTTAGTCCATGCATGTCATTGAAAGTTGTTTTTTTTTTTTGGATATTCCTTCACATTCAATACTTTTACATGTATCATTATATATCTCAGCATAAGCCTCCCATCCTCATATACAACATAAGAGAACAATTCTTGAAGAATCAGTTACATCAACTCAAGCAATGGCAAACATTGCTCATGCTTTACTTAAGGACGTTGATGATAGCAAGGAAATCTGGAGCATTATTATTAGAGTACTTAGGAAGTGGACAATGGTGAAGAAGGCCCCACCATTTGAGGTTTGGAAAGTCAATATGATATTAGTCAACAAACAAGTATTTAATATAGTTGTCACATTCACCAAATGAAAATTATGTGTTGTTCATATCTATTTCATCTAACTTGAGGTAAATAGGGTGATTGAATTGATTTACTAGATGATTTAAAATAAAAAACATTATGCAAAAAAATACTTTAAGATTTGCAAATAACGTATAATCTGCATTACATTAAAATTTAAACTTCCCCAATAGTTTCAAAGAACCTCATCACCCACGCAACAATGAGCGCTAACAACCATGGTTGCTGAACCCGGACCGGACCGGCCGATTCGGCCCAGAAACCGGCGAACCGGCCGGTAAACCGGTCTGGTCCGGGTTGACATTTAAAAAAAAAAATTTACATTTTTCCTTTAGAATTTCATACTATAAATCTAAAATTTTCAATTTTTCACCGGTTTGGTCCCAATTTAGCTCCGGTTTGACCCTGGTTTGACCCACTAACCCTTAACCCAGTACCCCGACCGGTTCAATGCCCGGTCCGAGTTTTAATACCTTGCTAACAACAATATGCCTGATCGACATATTTGAAGGTTTCCCATCTACTTTAAAATAGTTCAAAACGGTAAATTACTATTTAAATTATAATTAAACATAATAAAGAGATGAGTCCAAAATAATCTCAATTCTTAACATCCGGATGGCAAGATTAATTACAAAAACATAATTTTAAGAATAGGAATCAAAATAATATCAATTTTGAGCTTCTTTGGTCTAATTTCCCTTTTTTATAAAATATCATGAATTTATTATTGATAGATCTCTGCATATATTATCATTAATATTAAAATTAAGAGTTCACTTAAAAGAAAAAATGAATTATTGATCCTATATCAAATTAACTTTAATTTAAAATCTTGAAAATAATTATAAATTACGCAACAAAATACATAATTCAATATTATCTTGGTTTATTTCAATTATTATTACTATAATTACCATACACTTTTATTACAATACCATAATTGCCAAACGTTTTTATAATGGTTTGCCCAACAAATGACAAAAGGTTCTAATTCATCACATGAATATGAATTAATCGGAGTCTAAACTCCCATTCACATTGACACATAGGTAATTTTCCATCATATTATTGTTTGCTATGACAATAAATAAGAGTAAGAGAGACAATCAATGACTAATGTCGGATTATACTTACCCAGACCTATCTTCACACATAGTCAGTTATATGTTGTTTTGTCGAGGGTTAAATCAATGGACGGCATCAAGATTTTAATACTTAATTCAGACAAGAAACCCACCAACAAAACAACCAATGTGGTTTATAGAGAAATTTTTCAAAATATCATGTAGGATTCATTTTTTTGTTGAAAGATTCTTTCGGTGATATATTTAGTTCAAACCAAAATTGTAGTCATTTTACCTCTACTTTATCAAATTTTATCCCATACATAGCCTTCCATTTATTAATTTATTGATACTCTGTTGACACACCAGGATGTAATAAATTCTCTTAAAAAATGCTCCCTCAAAATGTGATATATAAGCATGATTATAATCACCCTTTAGGCATTTCTAAGCTAAAAATTTAGTTTTATAGATATACAAACAAATGCATTATAATCATAAAAAATTAATTCTACAATGTACCACTAATCAAAATTCACGTTCTCATACAACACATAGGGGTTAACACTAGTTATTAAGAAGTCTTAATAATAAGTGGGGTGTTGTCATTTCTTATTCTAAAACTTATCATTGCATATTTTTTAATTATCATTGAAACTTTTTGATAATTATCATTTTATTGGGATCTCGTAATAATTCCTCCGCAATAATATTGGTGTAAGAATTGAGAGTACTATCTAGCGATGAAGATTTTGTAATTGTTGGTTTGAATATCACTGTCATACAGATGTTAAAATCTTATTGACCGTAGTTTATTAGTAGCTTTGTTAGTACTTTTAAGCTATGAGACCTATCTAAGTTATGAGAATATATTGGAACACTTTCAACATTGAAAAAAGGGTTAATGTTATTGTTGGTCTTTATATTTTAATTGAATTTTGATTTTGGTTCCCATAATTTTAAATCGATGGTTTTGATTCCTTTAATTTTATAATGATTTAGTCAAAGTTGAATGGTTAGTGTACTACAAAAAAAGAGTTTAATGGTTGGTTCCTATACTTAGATCAAAACTAAAACTTGATCAAATTTTGAAAACCAACAAAGATATTAACCCTTAAAAAAAATTAGGATAGTGTTTTTGTTTAAAAAAAATAAAGAAAGAAGAAGCTTGATTAATGGAACTTAAAGTTTAGAACTGTCGCATTAGGAGTGCTAATTAATTAATAATAATAATAATAATTATGACGTTGTTAGTTAATAATTAAGAGGACATTTTGTAAGAAAAGGTGGGCCTCCAATGTCTAAGTTAATGAAGAATGTAGCTTATTCATCTTTGTAACTTTGCTGCTTTATTGAAAATTTGCTAGGGAAGATGCAAACCAAATCATTGGGGATGACGAAAATTGACAGATCATAACATTCATTCACACTTCATATTGATTCTTATTAATTCATATTCACTTTAATTAATTAAAATAAAAAAGACTTCACATCCTTCACAATTCAATCCATAAAGTGATCCTTTTCTTCCAAGTAGAGAAATCTCCTCTCGTTGTTTCTTTTTTGTTTGTTTGTTTAGTTTTTTTTTTTTTATGAAAACTTTTGAAATATAATGTTCCAATGATTTGGGTACCTCTTCTCCTTTTTTCTTCTTTCAATCAAAACCACACACTTGATCCTTTTTGTTTTGTTGATGAAAAGGGTTTCGGTCATTGATTGATTACTTCTAAATCAGGCTAATTATTATCTACTTAATGCTCTTCTTTATTTTTTTAAAAAAATTAGATCATGTGCATTTCAATTGATTTATTACCTTCTTGGAATATTAACACGATTAAAATTTGAATTTGTGAATCATTGCCTTTTTTCTATTATGAAAAGTTTAAGTATCTTAGGACTCAAATGAGTCTAAGTTCGTGTAGATGAAGAAAATGTCTTTTTTTGGGAGAGTTGTTTATAACTAGACCAACAATGCTTAATTATGACTTAGTCAGATAGTGATATAAAAAAAAGGGCTTACTCTAGTCAAATTAGACCTCACAAGTTAACAAATTGTTAAAAAAAAAAATACTCATAAATTACTCACTAAAGAAAATTTTATATCAACAATAAGATTCACACATACTTATTATGGTGTTTGAGTTGTATCCTAATCACACTCACTTGAAACCTCAAGTTTTGTTTGGCTACATTGTTTAAAAGGATGAAAACGAAATCTCAAAAAAAAAATAAAGCTTGTTATGTGTTTGTAATTATGATTTAAAAAATATTTGTTTTAAAGTATGCACAGAAAGATTATGTTCTATATTATCTTCAAAATCATTTTTAGCATTTCGTTCTTTTTTTTCTCTCTCTCTAAGTGCGGCCACTTAATTAGTATAGTAGGTGGAAGAGTCAACAAAAACCTACTAAAATGAGTGTTTTCATGGACTCTTTACTAAAGCTACTAATCAATTGCATTATTCATTTTAATTAATATATATACTTAAGAATTTCATACTCTCACTCAACTATGCCAATAATTCTTCATGATTATAGTCTCTCTCTCTCTCTCTCTCTCTCTCTCTCTATTTTGGAAGAACAAGATAGATAAAGGTAGAGGAAAAAGATAGCTCAAAGAATAAACATTAACTTACCCCACTTGATCACACATTATTATGATATATAATACATATCTTTCTTCCACTGTTTTAGCTTTTTTATTTTTTATTTTTTTTAAATATCAGATCATATGATGAATCTTTCAATTATAATGAGAGGAATGAGGTAAAGGACAAAGAGCCATTAAACTCCAAAAGGGTCTCAATTAGATGTATTCATTTCCATACACACAAAATGAACTTTTCACAAAGAAAGTTAAATGACCTAGAGATCATACCCATGACTTTGACTGCACATTAAAGTTAGAGAGAGAGAGATTGTAATTACTTAACTAACCTCAAAAAGTTGACCTTCCCAGGAACTGTCAAGGATCATTCATATATGCTTATATCTAATTTTTGATCCACATGATACTATTCATTCATTATTTTTCAATATATACTATAGAGTTTAAACCAAAAAGGGGAGAATAATAAGAATAAAAAAGGAGTATATATTGAAGAGGGTGCTTATATATATATATATATAGACACAAACCAGTACTTTGGTCAGTCATTCCCCCTCGGAACTTTGAAGCTTTACAATCTGAATGCTCTTTCTCCAAATGCATTCAACAGAGAGAGAGACAATAGACTTATAAATAGAGGCCATAGCAGAGTTCTTTTGGCTCCTTTTAATGCATAACAGCTTAATGAAGTTACATAAGGAATCTACCTTTAATTCTTTTTCTTCTTTTTTGTATATCTCCTTTTCTTTTCTTGTACAGCAGATATTCGTTCTTAGACAACAAAGTTCACTAACAAGTATAATTCTGCAGTGACAAGTATATTTATAAAAGTATATTCTTGTACATATATGTATATTCATGTATATTTTAAGATCAAGCCTTTAGAAAAAGAAAAAAAGATGAATATTAACAAGTTTACTGATCAGTATGAATATTTTAAGATCAAGCAATATGGAGTTTAATACTTTGAAAGCAGGTAGAGAAATACCAAAGAGAACGCTCAATAAAATTATTGAGCAGGATCTCTTGATTAACAATTTATCCAAATATTTGGTTGTTGATAGTGCACATGCAATCCGTGTAGCTGACTCCACTTAACAAAATAAGACTTGTTGTTACATTATCGTATTAGTATATTCATGTATATTTTAAGATCAAGGCTTTAGAAAAAGAAAGAAAGATGAATATCAAAACGTTTAAAGGATACTAATTAATTAGTTTAAGCTCCTTATTCAAATCACAGAATGAGTTAGGTGAAATTCAAAAACTGAATGTGGCTCATTCAATAGTCACCTACACACTACAGGTTTATTTTAGACTAGCTAGTCATATCACACACACACACACACACACACACAGAGCAAATAGTTAACCTGAGAATTATATTTCCCTATAGTCCCAAGTTCAAGCATATCCAATAGTACTATGCATTACTATTATATAAAACTGATACCTTGTGTTCTCTTTTACAGTAAGTCCTAGCAATAATTCTATAAAGTAAAAGTAGAGTGTTACATATAATGATGAATTTTCCAATCATATACGCACCTCGCAAGAAGAAAAGGTCAAATTAATGTGACTACGTGAGGCCCCATATAGGCCTTCCTTAGTTGTAACAGTTGGTCAAACTTATGTCTAATCCTGCCTTCTCTGAAACTATTCAGTATGGGAAAACTTCACTTTTGAGTTCTCATTATTTTAAAAAAAAAAACACTCATAATTATATTACACACAGCATAATAACTCTTCATATATGTAAGTTTTGATATTTCATTTTAAACATACATATTCTCCATTGTAAGTTGCATGCATGCATATTCAAACACCAAATCTTAGCGCAAAGCAAAGAATATATAACAAGTACGAAGAATAACTTTAATGATATTATGATCTCAAGGAGAGAATGTAATATAGCTTTTATGCATTTCGATAAGAATCCATCATGGGGAGGAGATAATAAACTAAAGTTTCTATATCTCAAAAACCGAAAAAGCAAGCTAGTTAAAAAAATTAAAGGGAGATATGTATATACATATATATATATAATATTTCCTTTGGGAGAGGGGTAAAAACATGATATGAAAGTAGTCAAAAAGGGTAGTTGGATATACTGAAAGTTAATAATCAAACTGAAGCAGGGACATGTTTTCTGGCTGCCAAAAAACAACAAAAATGGAGCTATGAGTAAAATTTTGGCATAATTCAAAGACCAAAGTGGTCCATAAATGTGAGAGCAATGTATATGAGCTTTGCATCCTTTATATGGTAACACAAAAGGTTAAGTGCTAAGTGGGTGGTTGGAAATGAGATAAGATTAAGACAAAAGGTGATTGCAGTTTGCGGGGAGAGAGAGAGAGAGAGAGATGAAAAAAGAGCGAATAATTCTATGGAGAATAGCAGACAGAGGGTTGCTTTTTGGGTACTTGGGGAATAAAATGCTGTCTCTCTACGAGGATTGGCGTGGAGAGAGAGGGAGGGGGGGGGAGATATATACAATCTCTTTTCTCTCTCCTCACAAGCAACGTAACAATAGTATTAACCAAAATCTTATTTCAAATAAATATTCTTCGTTTGAGCATTTAAAAGGTAACAGTCTTGTATAGAGTTCACTGTCAACACCAAAACATGAAGTTTTACCGTTTCAGTGCCTATTTGGGATGACGTTTCAAACGAGTTTTTTTTAAAATAATTAGGATGGCTTTGGCTTTTTCAAAATTGGGGTGTTTGTGTTGCTGTTTTGGTAACTGAGCTTCTTTTCTAAAAACAGCCTTTAAACAGAAGCTCAAAAATCTGACTTTTCTAAAAGAAGTTACTTCTGTCACCGCTAATTTAAGCACAAATTACATTTACAATTTGAATTTTATCCTATTTGATTTTTATAAAAGTCATATTAAAAAAAATCACTTATGTCGTCGCTAACCCAAACAGACCCTTAGTATGATAATAATATACAACTTCTAATTGTACATATTTACATAAATGAAAAGTAAGAAAAAAAATTTAAGAGAAGCGGGAGAAAAAATATACCACTGCTTTTATTTTTGGGGCAAGAAAAAAAGATATTTAATCACAGTGTGGGTGGCTTCTTTTTCCACCTTTCCACTTTAGTACCTCTTTTGAATTTCTGCTGGCATTGTCTGTCTATTCAAAGTCTGATGTGGAAAAAGGAGGGAAGCTCTGAGAGAGTTTATAATCTGAAATTTAAAAGATGTGGGGACCAATTTTCTTAAACAATGCATAATATATGCAATTATATACATAACACACCATCAAGATCTTAACTATATGTTCTCTTCTCTAATCAATATATAGAATCTTATAGTTTTTTTTCCTTCCTCTCTACGATCATGCATAGATAATGATAGTATATTTGCTATATGACAGAAGATAACTGCAATCTTCAGCCTTCTGTCCTTCCTTTCTTACAAGTTATAACACTACGAACCAGATTTTATATCAAGGATCGGAAGTAGTATATAGTGGGTGGTGAAGCTAAAATTTTACAATGTGCATTAGCCAATATGCATATATAATGCTACAAGTCAAGGAGAAGAGTAAAATGATGTCTAATCGAAATAATGAAATTTTATGTATCAGATAGAGGTCGTGATACACGTGGCACAGTTTATGTGAACATATTTAGACAAAAATGGGCCGTAGCACACTGTAAACTAGAGAGAGAGTGGAAATAAAAAGGAACTTATAAAAAGCTGATTCTTTAAACTAAAACGAAAACAGGATTAAGAGAAAAAGAAAAAGTTAAAAAACAATGAGCAGTGACAAGAAGTAGTATAAAGGAAGAAGCGGTCACAAGGCCTTATATATAGTCCTTTATTTCTAAAGCTCAACTACACTTACTCCTACAAGCTTCCTCTCAAAACAAAAAGGAAAAAAGCCTCTTTCCACATCTCTCTCCATATTCAAAACTCGCAAGTTTCAGCTTCCTCTGATCAAAAGAGGGGAACCAAAAAACACCCAACACTATTTCAGGTCATCAGCAACAGCAGAGTCAAAGAGATCATCAAGGGGTGGGGGGTTAAGAGAAAAACATAAGAAGAGGAAAACGAAGAAGCACTGTGAGAAGGGAAAAAAAAGGTTTCTTTCACAAAAGGGGGGTGAAGGGGGGTGGTGTTTATCCAAGTTATGCGCTCAGGAGGTTGTGCATTACAGCAGACCCTCACATCGGAGGCTGCAACTGTGTTAAAACATTCTCTGGGCTTGGCTCGCCGGAGGGGCCATGCCCAGGTCACTCCACTCCACGTGGCAGCCACCTTGCTCAGCCTTAGAGCCAGTTCCTTCAGAAGGGCTTGTCTCAAATCTCATCCTCATCACCAAACTTCTCCGCATAATTCACAATTTCCTCTCCATTGTAGGGCCCTTGAGCTCTGTTTCAATGTGGCTCTCAATAGGCTCCCAACCACACCAACTCCAAATCTGCTTCACACCCATCACCAGCCTTCTCTTTCAAATGCTCTCATTGCCGCTCTCAAAAGAGCTCAGGCTCACCAGAGAAGGGGTTGCATAGAACAACAGAATCAGCAGCCACTTTTGACCATAAAAGTAGAGCTTGAACAGCTTGTTATCTCTATTCTTGATGACCCTAGTGTTAGCAGGGTTATGAGAGAGGCTGGGTTTTCTAGTACTGCTGTGAAGAGCAGTATAGAGGACTCTTCAGTTTCACCTCCTTGCTCTGTTTTCCAGTGTTACAGTACTTCTGGGGGTGTCTTTTCTTCTCCTTGTTCTCCTTCTCCTAGTGAAAACCAGAGGGAAACCATCAATCCCAACAGTTTCAGGCACAATCACTTCTACACTACTGCTCCTGAGTACTACAACACAGTTCTTTTCTCCCCTCAAAAGAGAACCCCTGTGTACCCTATCACTGAACCAGCTTTATCTAAGGAAGACATCAAGTTGATTTTGCATGTTCTCTTGAGGAAGAAGAGGAATGCTGTGATAGTTGGGGATTCTGTGTCCATCACCGAAGGCCTTGTGGGAGAGTTGATGGGAAGGTTAGACAAAGGAGAGGTTCCTGATGAGTTGAAGTCAGCAAGTTTCATCAAGTTTCATCTAGCACCAGTTTCATTGAGGTCCACGAAGAGAGATGAGGTTGAAATGAACCTCTCGGAGCTGAAAAGAAAGGTCGATTCTGCTGCATCAGGAGGAGGTGGTGGTGCCATTATTTACATTGGAGATCTGAAATGGACAGTGGAGGAAACTTTCTTCAGTGAAAAAGAGGAGGGAAAAGAAGCATCTGGATATAACCCAGTGGATCATGTAATTGCAGAAATAGGTAAGTTGTTCTCTGACCATGGAAGCTCATCAAATGCTAAGGTATGGCTCATGGCAACTGCAAGTTACCAAACATACATGAGATGTCAAATGAGGCAGCCTCCTCTTGAAACCCAGTGGTCCTTTCAGGCAGTTCTTGTTCCCTCAGGTGGGCTTGGCTTGAGCCTCCATGCTTCCGGGTAATTAATCATCTCTTGCCAAGTAGATTAATTTTCTTAAACCTGAAAACTCTAACTCATTAAAAGAAAAGCAAAAAAGCATAAAAATGAAAAAATTACTAGAAATATTCATTTTGTTGCTTCGTACATGCTGTCAAAAGTATGGTTGGTTGGTACAAGGCAGATGTTGTTTTGTCGGTACATAACCTCTCAAGACATGAGGTAGCAGAAACTATGCCTACAAAAAGGAAATTAAATGAAGTCACATAGGAGTTAAATATTATTTAGCAATTACTCTATTTGAATTTTCAAACAAGCGTCTGTGTCTTCTGAATTAATTTTAGTGTTTATTAAGGCTTCTGCACTCAATTTTTGCAGTGTTATTGAGTCAAAACTGGCCATTTCCCAGAACTCATCTCATATGCTCGAAAAGAAACTCTTTAATAATAAGGAGGAGCAGGATAAGCTCACTTGCTGTGAAGAATGTGCCTCTAACTATGAAAAGGATGCTCAAATGTTCAAGCCAGGCCACACCAAATTCTTGCCTTCCTGGCTTCAGTCTCATAGCATTGAGGCCCATCAGAAGGTAGCAAACTTCATTTTTCAAAGACAGTTAACATTTGTGTTGTTTATCTGGATCTTTTACTTTGCATTTAGTTGAATAGTGGTGGCTCATGAGTATAGTTCAATGTTTGCAGGAGGAATTAACCCAGTTGAGAAGAAAATGGAATAAACTATGCCAGTTTCTTCACCAAAGCAAGCATTCCCAGAACCACTGGAACAACAGTGTATACAGCAATTACAGTCCAAATGGGAAGATTTATCCCTATAATTCTTCATATGCCATGTGGTCAAAGCAAGGAAGTATTTTCCCAGATTCAAGCTGTATATCATTTGCAGACTCTGCAGCTAAATCCCCTCATAGCTCCAATCTAGTACCCCGATTCCGACGCCAACAATCATGCACTATTGAGTTCAATTTTAGCAATGAAACTCAGAAACAGCAGCAAGCAACAGCTGAAGAACCGAGTTTGAAATCTCTTAAGGGCATGGAAGGTAAAGAAGTACAGATTACTCTTGCTCTTGGGAATTCCCAATTTGGAGGTTCAGAGCAAAGGGAGGAAAATATAACTGATACAACAACACAGAGAAGGGCTCATGTTTGTAAACTATTGCAGGAGAATGTGCCATGGCAGTCTGAAACAATCCCTTCAATAGCGGAGGCTTTGGTTGTTGATTCCCAACCTAAAAGGCAAAACCCAACTTCGTTGATTTTGAAAGGCCATGACTCTGTAGGGAAAATAAGATTGGCTCGTGCAATTGCTGAATCGTTCTTTGGTTCAGATAATCTGCTTCTTCAATTGGACATGAAGAAGGAGACCTTAGAATCTCCATCATCTGAAGTGCTGAAGAGAGCTTTGGAAGCTCATGAAGAACTCGTAGTCTTAATCGAGAACATTAATTTTGCTGACACCGATTTCAAGAAATTCCTCGGAGACATTTATGAAACAGGAAAGTTCGGCCAGGCAATATTCATAGTCACTACCGGTGGCTCAACGATGAACGAAGAACAGAATCAGGATTCAGTGATGCAATTGACATTGCAGGTCAGCGAAACCAATCCAAACTTGGAGACACATTGCGTTGTGGGCCAAAAGCGAAAAGCAGAATTTGATCTGTTCGCCAAAATCAAAAACCTTAGAACCGAAGACAAGGAAGTTGAATCTAACAGAAAGAAAGACGCCTCGAGACAGTCAAGCTTCAACACCCTTGATCTGAACATGAAAGCCAATGAAGAAGACGAAGACGACGACGACGGAGACGGCGGGAGTAGCGGGAGCGCGATCTCAAGCGATTTGACCCGCGAAACCATGCCGGATTCCACAAACCCAAATGGGTTTTTGGACTCAATCAAGAACCAATTCGAGTTCAATCGAAGTCCAGCTCGAGACAGAGAAATGGCAGAGATGTTCGCATGGAGAATCAAAGGGAGCTTTGAAGAGCTTCACGGGAAACAAAATGTGAGGAATTTCAGTATAGAACAGAAGGTGATAGAGGAAGTAGTTGGTGGGTGTGGTAGTTTTACTAACAGAGTGTTTGAGAAATGGCTAAAACACATTTTTCAAAGAAGCTTAGAAACAGGAAAGGAGAAAGAGGGTATAGATTTTAGACTTTGTTGGGGTGGAAATGGTAAAGGTAAAGGAGGTAAAGGAGGGGAAATTAGGGTTTTGGATAGTGGAGAAGGTGGGTTCATGAGTTCATGTCTGCCAAAGAGTATCAAAGTTAACTACTTGATGGATTGATGAAGAAGAAGACGAACTTTGGGGATAAGGGGTTTTGATGTAAAATTAATAATTATTATTATTACTATTATGTAAAATGGGAGTAATAGGGTTTGTGTAACTTACTAATTTCCATAATTATATATTGCATGGGGGTGTTTCTTTTCTAATTTATCCTCTCTTTATCATCTTATTTGTTTGCACTAATTATAACTTTCAACTTCCACAACATACTAGTTCTAATTTAAGTTAATTAACTTTAAATAAGGATAAGTTTATTTATAACTCCTCAGGACCTGGTATCTAGTTTCTTTTTTCTAAATCCTATTATCAGGTATCCGAACAATCGATTATTCAAAATCAGTTAACTCACTTTATAATTTAGCTGCTCCGCTGAACCAAGTATCTTTGACAAGTGACACCTCAAATAACCACCTCAACTCTAGCAATAGTTTCTTCATGGCATTTAGGGATGGAGACTTGATGAGAAATTGTGTCTTCTACAATGTGGGAGATTCAAATAGAGATTAGAAATATCTAGTTGAAGAGGGTTTTGTGGAGCTTGAGGTGGATGGTTTTGTGCTATAAAACAGAAGCAATGGTCGTGATTGTAACACCCCGAAATTTGAGATTTGAGGCTTAGGAATAAACCTAAATTAAGTGGACTGTTAAACCCCAATTTAGCAGGAGCCCAAATTTATCCCCTAATGATTCTTATATCTTTGGGGTATTAAGAAAGTAAAATGGTAAACTTTGGAGAATATAATTATGTTTTCGGTGAAATCGTCTATGAGGTAGTGAGCTTGTTATGTGATTTTGAATAATCAAATGATGAGAAAAAAATTATAAAATTTTACAGGATGAAAGTAGACATCCTAACCTTTAATTTGATAGGTCAAATGACTAAATTAGAGTTATATACAAAAATATATGAATTTTTGAATTCAACCCCGAAAACTATGAAGTTTCTTGGACAGCAGGTAAAGATTAAAATTCTGGGAATTTTGTTATTCTAGATAGCAAAATTATATATTTTTCCTTGAAACTAGACTCAATAAGGGTTCTATAGGCTTTAGAATCACTCCAATTAGATTTTTCTAGAATTAGTTATGATTTTTCAAAGTTAGGGCAGAAAATCTGCCAGAATTTCTAAAGAATCCAAAAATTTTGGAAATTGAATAAATAATTCAATATTATATAATATATGATATATCCTCCTTCCAGCAGCCATTTCCGTCATGTTTCAGCAGGCCAAAGAGAGAGAAAGCTTGAGAGAGTTTAGAGAGAGAAGGAGAAGAGAACTGGCACGGTAAGCCGATTTCTCCGACGATCTAGCTCCTAACGCGTATAACTCTACTCCTGAGCTTCTTTTTCATGTTCTTTAAGGTTGTTGAGGCTCACTTTTCCTTGTTAAGAAGGTTAGGGTTTCAGCCAAGAAGAGGAAAAGCTAGTGGGAGCTTGAGGTAACTTCTAAACTTTCGTACATTGTTTATTCTAGCTGCTGTGGGTAATTTAATCCGGTGAAATTTCACCGGATTGCCATTGGTTTTAAAGTTTGGAAATTGAGTTGCCTAGGGGTTATACTGCCGAAATTGGGTCTAAAAGGTAGTTGTAACCTAATCAATAGTTGATAAAGTGATTAGGAGTAGGAAAGAACACGTCTGCGAAGTCAAAACTCAAAAACCCCGATTTTCCCCGGAAAATCCACAAGTTTCAGCCAACTCTAGTTAAGGGTTTTAGAGGTGGATTTTCAATGATTTGATGATTCTATTGTGTTAAGGGTGGAAAATTAGGTGGGGTTACAATTGGTCACTTTTTTGGAAAAGGCTGAAAAAGCATAATTACGAAAACGCCCCTGAAACCCTTAAAGTGGGGCTGTCAAGGATAATTTTGTACTTTGACATTGAATTTGATAGTTCCTAGTCAGGAAATGGATTCCTTAGACGAAAATACGTCAGGATAACCCTAGTCAAAATTTGGGAAAACATGTCATCGGGCCGGATACAGCGGGCCAGGCCGAGGTCCCGGGGGCATTTTGGTAAATTTTCACCATAGCCTAATATAACCACAAGAAACACTATGGAAGAGTCTAAAATGATACTTGGATAGGTTATGACTTATTTCTTGTACATTTAATATTTTAGGATCGAATCGGGAGCCGAAAGTCGACACGTTTCATGAGGCACACAAAAAGGGGTCGATAGAATTTCGAGGTAGGGACATTACCCTTCATACATCATGCCATAGTTTTATGATTGTGTGGATGCCATTTTTTGTAAATGCGTTTTATTAATCAACATGTTTTGCCCAGAGAGGGACCAGTAGTGCTAGAGGCACTTACACTGGAATTGGTGAGAATCCAACCGGTGCAGATTAGTGGGGCTGGGCCCTACTCATGTATACATGCAGATGATATGTTTATATTGTTCATTAATTGGTGCATACATGACATATATCATATTTACTTTTCACATTTTCTATGAACAATAGCATGTTTCTACTGGATTCTTCAGAATCTCACCCCTTTTTCTAAATAAAACATCACAGCAGGCGCCAGTGAATCAAAAGGCAAGGATGTAGACCAAGGGAAGTGACTGGCATGTGCCTCAAGGCAAATACAAAGTTCGTGGTTATAGATAGTCTGTGTCAAAAATACTTTTGAATATTTTGTAATAGGAGTGTATATTGTCGCATTTTGTATGATTGACGTTGGACTGTAAACAAAGACTTTTATCAGTATATATGTACTCTTCTGTATGCCTGTGGAACTTGGTCTCTATTACTTTGTATGTATCGAAATAGAAATGAGTGTTGACAGTAATGATATCATTCAAGACATTCAAACGAATGGATTTGTGGCTATAGCTGCAAACTTACATATGTCCCCTTGACTGTAGCATAGTTGATTGGCATAATCCACAGACTACAATTGTATTGGGTTATAGGTTTAAAAAAGTGGTTATTTTCACATATTATAATTATTGTCATTTCGCTGCCTACTAAAAGATGTAGTAGCAACTATCCATTTAGAGATGTTTGGCTTGTTTGTTTTAACGATCAAATTGCTTATAAGCTGTTTTTCACATAAATCGAGACACAACTCCTCTCACATATTTACCTCGTATACCGTAAATCACGATTGAAAAGTTGCTTTTAAGCATTCCAATCACTAATCCAAACGATCACGTTATAGATGAAGTCAGATTTGTCACTTATAGGGATTGGTAGGTAAAAATTCATCATATTCACAAAAAAGAAAAAAAGAAAATAAATACACTCACAAGACTATTTAGATAAACCTAGTGCTCATAGGATAAAAGGAAATTTTTGTATCATTGATCAACCACCAATTTTTAACCAAAAAGTGGTGGTTGATGAAGTGAAATAAGGTAGATAACTATGTCTTTTGGATATATATTTCTTTTGCTTATACAAGAGTAGTCTTTTAGCTAAAAAATGAGAAGTTTATCTATCATTTTTATTGTTTTGTTTTTTAAAATTCAAATTTTTTTTTGAGGTAAGAAAATTCAAAATTTTATTTAATAGATGTTGAATTCTTTATATTTGTTTCAATTACCATTAACCAAAAAGAGCCTCTAAGTTACTCAAAAGTGTTTGATGTGAAGAATGATAAGAATTATGCATATGATGATCAAATGATCATAGAAATCACTCTTGCTACATTATCAATATATTTTTGTGTGTGTAAACTATATGATTTAAATATATTTAGTCATTGATCAGTTTAATTACCATTGATTTATAAATTACTTGACTTTGATCATGTGTCTTGACCAATTCAATCATCAATTTAATCTTGAGAACATTGCTGAAAATTATAACAATTTTAAGGGCCAAATTAGATCAAGTTCATAGCTTCATGCAAGGCAAAAAAGTATTTTTAGTCATATAACTTTTTACAAGATTTTAGTTTTATATCTCAATTTTATAAACTATAAAGGATTAAATTTTAAGTATTTTTTGTCAATATTTAATTTCATATAAATCATCATTTAAATTCTCTAAGTCAGCTCGGTTAATGAGACTAAAAATTTTATAGTATTAACATTAAATAACTAAAAATACATTTATAAATTTAAGAGACTAAACCGAAACTTAATATATACTTAAAAAATAAAACATGTACCCCAACCTAATATTGTTTTAGGAAAAGACTAAAAACAATCATAGTAAACAAACCAGACACCTAAATTCCCTTTTTCACAATCTCTTTCTTTTTCCTTGTTCTTCATTGGCTGCAATGAAGAAACATTCATGAGCAACTTTGGCCATGCACAAACAGAATAATAAAAAGATTATTAACAATCCATTCCACTCAATCAAACAATTTACTAATTAAAAAAAATTTAGGTAATAATGAGGATTACGCAACTTCCTCTACTACTACAAGACAGAGATGCTTTAAGGTTCCAAAATTAAAATATTCAAAAACAAAACAGGGAATTATCATTTCTTTGACCTCAAAAGTGTTGCATGATTGAACGGCGCCTGTAGGACCTGTCGTCCCATATCACAACACAATCATCATTCTTAGTTCTCTGCCTAATCTTCTCATATATGTATATATATATATATATATATATTGTTTTTTATAATATATATATATATATATATATAAACAATATATATATGTATATATATATTTGATTGCTTTGGCAAAAGCACTGGAGTGTCCTGCTGTTTTAATTATGCAAAGGTTTTCACTATCATAGCTGAATCATACATCCACGTCCATCCATTTTCTTCAATTCAAAACCCAATCAGGACCCCATTTAATAATGCACCTCTTGCATCCAAACAAAACTTAACTCTACTTCTACTTTTTCTTTTTATAGTTTCATTAATTATCCAACTTGTAAAGAAGTTCCATAATATCAGTGTTATGAAAAAGTTTCTTTTTTTTTTCTTGGCACAGCAATGATTGGTGCTGGATTTTTTTAAAAAAAAAATAATTAGAAATAATATATTTCTTTAAAAAAAATAATGTAACCCTAGTCATGAATTGTCAAGTGATTGATTGGAATTAACTTACAGAACCAAAAATATCTAAGCATAATGATTTTGTGGGAAATGAACAATATTTGCAATCATGTTTAAGTAATTGATGTTTGTGTTGTGTCTAATCTTGGCTAGTCATACAGTTCACCACTTCAATTTAAAGTGATTTAATGTTACCACATAAAAATATATTCTTATCTAATTTAATTGTAAACACAAATTATCATATGTAATTGAGCAGTATTCGCCAGTAATTCAGTTTTTACCTTAAAGGCATATAATCATTCTTTGTAAAACATTAAAGGGATGTAATTTAATTAAAGTCTAAATGATGCAATATTAAAAAATAATATGATTACAATATGAAAATGCAACTTGGGTTATATATGAGCCTAACCTGATTTTTTTTTTTTGAAAAATTAATGTTTTGGTCCTTATAGATTTTACTCAGTCTTTACACTTTGACTTGATACAATTTAATCTCTATAGTTTTGGTGTAGTTGTAACTCGACTCTGAAACTTTGACTTACTGTATTCAGTTCCTATAGTCTTCCCCATTTTATAATTTAGTACATATGTTTTAGAAAATAAAATCATACATATAATAAAGGTCAAGGATTATATTATAAAATGATTAAGACTATAAAAACTGAATTGTAGTAAGTCAAAGTTAAGGGACTGAATTACAATTGAATCAAAAATTATAAAGAATAAATTACACCGAATCAAAATGCAGGGATTAAACTACAATTGAGTTAAAACTATAGAACCAAAAAATATTTTTTTCCTTTTGTCACGAGTTTGAATTTTGCAAATGAAAAGAAAATCAAGTTGAAACAACTTGACAATACACAAATTTACCAGGACAATATCAATCAAATCCTATATATATATATATATATTACATAATGCAAATAGTGAAATGAAGTGATGAGTTTGAGTTGAAATAAAAGTCCACTTTAAGCTTCATGCATGTACATGTGTGTCACTTTCAGACCAAAATGCCATCCACCAAGTGGGAATTGGGGAAAGCATTAAAAAAAAAAAATTAATGGCATGAGAATGAGATTCTTGAAAAATAAAAAAAGAGTGGGAATATCCTGTGATTAAGGTGGTTCTTTCATCATTACAAACCCCATTTTGGTCTTCTGTCATTCTTTTTTGTTTGATGGGGTTAGGTTTACCTTAGTCCTATAGAGGGGTCCAATTCCCTTTCCATACTGCAATTAGTGCTCAAAAAAGAGGCTATCAATTGAAGTTCTCAGTTGGATACAAAAGGCTTACAATGATGTGTTTTGTTGTTGTGCCCAATCATCTCTGTTCATAATGCAATTACAAATTCTTAAAAAGAATACAAAAGTTTGATAAATATAACCCACAACAAAACAGATCACCCCAATATGCCTTGAATCATTACCATTCCTACTCTTGATGTGTGTGTGTGTGTATACACCTTTTTTGTGTGATTATATATAGTTTTGATACGTTAACTTCACTTATAAAACCAACACAAAGTTGGTCTAGTGGTATAAAATCCGGTTAGACTCTCCTAAAAGATATTTGTGTGGGAAGGGGCAGCCACGAACCCAAACTGGATATTAGTTGATAATATAAAAAACTTCACTTCTAAAATGTGTCATTTATTTATGGATTAATACAATTATTAGTCTTTATAGTTTAATTGAATTTTGGTTTTAATCCTTGTAGTTTCAAAGTTGGTTTTGACATTTTTAGTTTCATAAAAATTTAATGAGTTTAACAATAGGTCCCTAACTTTAAATGAGTTTTGGTTTTAGTCCTTGTACTTAAACTTAGACAAAGTCTTTATGAAAGTATAAGAACTAAAACAATTGATTTGAAACTATGGAACCGTAATCAAAATTCAATTCAACTATAAGGACCAACCATAATATTAACCCCTTATTTTTCTTAAAGGTAGTTATTGAATAAAGCATAGAAGATGGTATGTATGCATTGTCTTCTTTTCTCACTGATTCTAAGTCAAATAACCAAAGGAGCGAATCAGTCTGATTTTACCAGTTAAAATCTTAGTCTGAGATTGAGCTTAGTGATACAATTTAACCCTATAATTGAAACCTGTGACACAAATAAACACAGATAAATTGGTTCTCTCACCAATTCATTATGGGTCGGGTCTCAATAATACTTCCTCCGGTCCTAAATATAAAATAAAGTCAACTTTTTTTTTTGAGATATTAAGAAAACTAATTAAATTACTTTAAAATATTTAAATTTATCATTTTTTTTTCCAAACTATTTCACCTAGCTTACAAAATGATATGCAATCTAATGATACACGGCATATGATATAATTAAATAATTTATTTAATTTCCTTAATCTCTCCAAAAAAAATCAATCATATCTTATATTCAAGACCGAAGGCAATAAGAGGGTATTAAAGGTGTCAAAGAAGGGATCAAGAGCCCACCACGAGTTGAACTTTTTACTGTGAAGCTACTTTAATGCGGTGAATAAATAAATAAATAAATAATTGTAGTGCAACATTGATGATGATGATGCAGACAACTCGGGTTAAAATTGCTGCACCTCTTTAACATTTATCAAAACCTTTTAAGCAATGAAGAAACTGATTGAAAATCCAGAGCATTATTGTCATAAATAGTGCTCACTTAAAATTTAAGAACTCAACCATGATTTGAAATTAGATTACATGACCTTGACAATTATTACATAGCAATATATAAATAGCTGTAGTATTGGGTGCCTATTCGGTTTTACGTTGAAAACCAACATGAAAACCAAACACAAGAAAAATAAAAAGCATTACAGAAATAAGAGTAATAACAGCATAAAGATGTTCA
This sequence comes from Inga leiocalycina, assembly GCA_963242795.1. Taxonomy (NCBI): domain Eukaryota; kingdom Viridiplantae; phylum Streptophyta; class Magnoliopsida; order Fabales; family Fabaceae; genus Inga; species Inga leiocalycina. The sequence continues at coordinate 14,065,239 of OY725331.1, forward strand.
AATACTCAGAATTAACACAGCAAGTTTTCAACAAGACTGGGGGAAAGAGAGAGCTTTTATTAATTAAGCATTAACACGCAATTATAGAAATACAATATAAGTCAGATCCGGGCTGCAGATAATGAAAATAGGAAGAGAGAGGTGAAAGCTTTCATTATTAGGCTCCCTCTTTACAGGTTACAAAACTTGCTACATAATGTAACATCTCAAACCAAAAAAACAAAAACAAAACAAATGAGCCCTAAGTTAAAACTGGCTAAAGAATGAGAGAAAAGAGTAAAAACTTACAGATCAGGGGCAAGGAAAAGCTAGTATACAAAAAAGAATGCCACTAAACCACAGTTGCTAACCTAAAGATCCAGGGAATGTAATTTAGAAGCAATATACAAAAGGGTGAACAAGACCTTAAATTTTTCACCCTTTGGATGAACGATCTGTTGTTGTCAAGCGAGTAAAAGAGCTTAACAATGAATCGGGAGGCGTTGAATACGAAGGTGAATCCTCTGGCTCATGATCAGAAGGACTAGTTGAATTTTCAAGATTAAGCAAAGGTTTAAGTCTCCTGTGGACCTCATCACTTAGAAGATTAAACTCTTGTTCAATCATGTGCAAAGCTGTCTTGCAAGAGTCCTCGTCTCTGAACGCCAAGGTCCATCTTCCATCTGAAGCTTTTGCTTTGGTTTTCCTGTAGCTCTGGCTGTCGGCAGGATCCAACTGGGGCAGAGAGTATGGACGAATCCGCAAGTGTAACCATCTTGGATATTTTTCATCAATCCTGGGCTGAAGGATGAAGAAAAAAAGATTGATATATACCGACACATTAAAGTTTATATCATTAAATATTCATTGTTCCAAATTACATTGCAACAAATATCTAAATCAACCAAATTAATTTGCAAAATAAATGTCACCACGTCAATTTACTGGTTTCAAACAATAAAGTTAATGATGAAAGTGTTGCAGACACATACATTACTCCCAGCCAAAGGTGCAGCAAGTCGAACAACTCCACATTGCTTCTTCAAAGGCATTTCTTCTACAAGCACAAGCCACCCTGATATTCCCAAAGAGATTGCTAGAAAGCAAAAATGACGCTCCTTGCCTCTCTCAAACGCAATTCTACAACGTACAGCGTTAACTGCACATGAAAGACAACAGCAATTTTACCACCCAAATATAGCTAGTTGATAGCTGACTTACAGTGTTATCTAGCATTTTTCTCTAGACCAGAAAGAAATTCCAGACAAACAAAAAAGACAAATAACTCCATCTTGTGTAATAAACTATCATAAGTTGTCAGTTGATTCTATCATATTTCGTTTTAGGGAGCAATCTTATCCCATATGTTGAATGCTGGCAGGTTCGTTAGCAGGAAATTGGAGATGTCAGCTTCATGTTGCCTTCATTGTTTCCTCAAGTGCTATGCCAAACACAACACATGCTTCCACTTGGGCCCCCGAAAGTACACATGGAGAAGCATCCCTTCAAGACATTTCTTAACCTCAGCATAGCACATTTCTCTTCAATTACAGATTTTAAAAAGGAAAAGTGATCAACATCTTATATTCACCAGAGTTGTCTATGCTTCCCATAGATAGATGATAACTTGTTTATGGTCATCGTTGAAATATAATTTGGGTATCTATGGTAAAAAAACATGCAAGGTTAGTCAATCATTTTCTAACATCTAAGGTGTTAGATTATTGGTAGATGGATAGTAAACAACCGATTTACAGATCCAAGTATCAAAATGTAATGAAAAAGGAAAAATATTCCCTATCCCCTTCCCTCCTTTTAAAAAAGGGAAATATGGGTTTAGGGTTTGGAGAATTATTGTCATGCCAGGGACACATTAGAATTATGAGGATTATTAGGCAATACGTAGGGTTCATTGGGAGTTGAATTTGACTTTTCAAGAATTTCTATGTACTCTGGCTTATCAGACAATGCAATTGAGATTAAGGAGTCCCAAATCAGGTAGCCTTAAATCATTATTGCAGTATTTTAAGCAACATGATTCTTCTCCCCTACAAGTCAGCTTTTAGGAGTGGATTTACCATACATAATTAGGTCTCCATCAATTGGTACCAAAACTAGAGAGAAAGCTCCTCATTGAAAGTGCAACTAAGTGGCTTAACTGAGTATTGCAGATTGCGGTTGCAAGGATGTCAATCTTAAGGGGTAGTACTACGATGGAGTCCCACAATAAGCATCTACAAACACCCATGCTTGTTTTGGAATTGAGAATATGATGGGGTCCAGCATCAGTTAGGCACAAATACTTCTTTGGATACGCATGTGGCTCCACTTTTACATCCAATTTTTCAGATATTGACAATTAGTTCTTGGGGCACTTCAATAGCATGGTCTTTTTCTATTACAAGATAGGTTTAAAGGGTATATTCCTGTTCTTACTTTCGTCTCCGTGTAATTATTGAGTTGATCCAATCCCTCCACCAAAAAAAATACATACAAAAGGCCAGGGAAGAAAACCAGAAAACAAACCTTAAATGTCCCAAATCCCAATTATATCCCTTGCTTTCATTGTTCTCTCAGTGTGACTTGAGAGCAACAACCTCAGTACATGTAAAATTAGTAGTCCAAAGTACTAACCAAGACTGACTTCAGTGCCTGCTATTGGGCATGATGCATCAAGGCCAGAAGTTTGGGCACGAGAATGCACAGGAAGATCACCAGGAGGAAGAATGGGAGGTTGCTCAGGCAAAGGTCTTCCAAGGGTGAAAATTTGAAGTTGGTGCAGAAGTACAAACACCTGAAGTGGAAGGAAGACAAAGAGCTCCCCATCATCTAAAGGTATACAACTGATGAAGCACAAGAATCCAGAATTGTAATGTCTAAAACATGGTATACAAAAATGAAGTAGCTGAGACCTTCACCAACTCATGCATTCTTTCACCAGCAGCAAGTGACGACCCAGATGGAACATCATCTGTAGGGGAACAAATACATCATTCACAGGTCTTCTTAATTTTACCTCCATGACAGTTTTGGCTAAAGGAAAACAGGTACAAGTTTACCTTCTGGAGAGAATTTCTGAGGTGGGATGAGCAGGCGCTTTGGGTCCTTCCGAGGAGATGGTGACTCCATTGCTACAGGTAGAAAATTTTCTAGTTTGAACATATAAGTAAATCTCTGGAGCCACACGAATTCAACAGGGAGAACAAAGAATAAATTAACAATCACCTCTTTTGCAGTTTATCCACTCATCACAGAGAACAGTTACAAGTAGATCAGGCCAGACACCTTTAAACTCCTCTACAAGAGCAGAGGCACAATTCTTATATGAAACCTGTATTTGAGAGGAAAACATAAGGAACCACAACTACAAGAAGCAACTAGTACAGTAGGAGACTAAAAAGTAGCATGAAAATGATGAAGCATTCGATAGGTTTTTAAACTTTAAACTTTACTGCCATTGATATTATATGGATATGTTTAAATTCGACCCAGGAAGTACGGACTAACACAGACACAACAAACTTAGAAGTGCCAGCATGAAATTAAAAGTGTTGTTTAAAGCTAACTATTCATTTGAAAATAAGAAACATGAGTGAGATTCTTTTCCCAAGAGTATCCTTGTTTCGTATTTAGAGTGTCAATCCAGGCATGGTATACCCCAAACTCCAAAATAAAAAAGCCATGCACACGCACTCACACAAAGCTTACTGACCCTGCCACTCAAGTTTCATTTATATAAAAGCAGTGAAGATTCATTCCTCTCCACTACTTTCTCATGTCTGATTTGTATTTTCTTCAGCAGAAACTCTCTATTCCCTTTTTTGACATACAAAGTTCTTTTAAAAGCTTGCTCATTTGAAAATCATTTATCAAAAGTTGTAATCGTATGATCCATTTCATACTTCCATCTCAACGGCTTTCTCAATGTTGGTTGAGGTATTATTCAGTTTAGTCCTAAACAGAGCCATCATTCCATTTTAAAAACTAATTTTGTTTTTTTGGAAATAATATCTTTCATCCCATGGCACTGCACATTAAGGATGTCTCTGATCCAGGATGACATTCATAGCGGATGTCAAAACTTAAGTCTGGATCAAAAATTTTCCCTCAAACTTCTCAGAACCTCCTCAACAGGTTCAACCTAGCATTCTTAGAAGTTTTTTTTTTTTAAATATCACCAACAGTAAGCACAACAACTACTAAGTGCTCGTTTGGAATAGCTTATTTTTAGGCAATAAAAGCTTATAAATCGTAATTCACGGTATACGAGGTAAGTATGTGAGAAGAGTTTTATCTCGGCTTACGTAATAAGGACTTATTGTCCAATAATAAGTGATACCAAACACAGGCTAATTGGCCTTGGGACAATTTTTTAAGGTTTGGGTTTATCAAGAAAAATAGTTTAGGAGCTTCTTGAATCTTGAAGAGGTTTACAACAAACCCAATTTGATCATTTTTTGTGTGAGTGATGTATAGAGAATCAAGATGAAGGATGTTATCCCCAGACAAGGATGACTGGTCAGCTAAAGTTTCGATACAATAAGCCTGCAGTCAAATTCTTTACATGGTTAGACAATTCATTTTTAAACTACATCATTATCAAATTAACGTTTAGGTCACTAGGTCAATAGCCCTTCAATGATATACCTACAGACATCATATCAATGTAATGAATAAAAAAGTTTCGAAGAAGAACATCAAGCATTTGATTACCTCATGCATGATTGCTTTGTATGCATATATCAGACATGAGAAGCTTTGAAAGTAGAATATTAGGGGGATTACAAAAGAAACTGACATGCATTAGCCCATGTCAAATGCCATGAGAACCTATCAACCCCACCCTATTATTATTTCAGCTCACAGAACAAACAAATCACGCATTTGTAAAGAATGTAATATCATAGACCTATGCAAGTTCTGTGGAAGTTTGTTGCCAATAAAACCTAATATGTTCTTACTTTTAGCAATTCAAGGTGATGGTTATTGAATTCTGCCTCACTGTAAGGAAGCAACTGGCGCAAAAGCCAACCACCATCCCAAAGGGTCTCTGCAGATAAATTAGAACGGCAAAAGAGACTGACTAATGTATCAAGCACCTGAAAAACACAACCCACAATTTACATATTATATAATTACTACTTAGCATAACAAACTCGTTATAGGAGAAATGGTATACAAAAACAAGTCTTTTAACATATATAACATTTGTCCTGAATTTTAGATGGAGCTTACATGCACTGACTCTATATCCTATTATAGAGAAAATGGAAATGAATTATTAAATTTTTTAAATTTTTTATTTTTCAAAACACAAGTTTATACAAGTATCAAGTGAGGTGATATGTAATGTGAAATAAGTTGTTAGGGCAGTTGAGTCATCTTATTATTTTATTATAATAATTAAAAGGGCTAGAGTATCTAATCAGTATTAGATATTATGAGACGTTAGCATTCATATTATAAGATATTAGGATTGGACTTGGAGTAGATATTTAAGGATTTGCATTAGATATTTGATTAGGATTTAGATTACCCTCACTTGTGAATAAGGGTAATCATCAATCTTATTTTCTAGGTTTGGAACTCTTAAATTATTCAGTAGTTTCAGCTTCTCTTATTCTCTTTACTCTCTCTTTTGTTATTTTCTGTCTCTTTCACCCTTCTTTCTACAGTCATCTATCATGAGGATTCTGAGAATATTCAAGTACACTAAAAAACTTTGGTCTATTTGTTCAAAAAGGAAACCACCATGCTTTCAACTAAGTTTGTTTCTAATATGGTTCTCGTGCTTTATTTAAAAGCTAACTACACTGAGGACCCATTTGGTTAAACTGAAGGACAAAGAATCTGTTTCCATCACGTGATAATTGAGATTGAAATATTTTTTATATCCCTATAATCATTACTTATTAACAACTATTTCTTTTTACTATTAATTTTTATCTAGGGACATTTGACATTTTCCATCTATAAAGTCACATTCCTCCATTCCATTTCACAAATCAAACGAGCCCTTCCCACTCTATTAATAGAAACCTGTGAACAAGAGTATACACTTAAGCTAAAGGGCAATGAATAATTAATAATTTTGTCAGTGCGGAACTACTCAAGATGCTTCCTTGTACACAAAAATAATCTACAAAATACGAATAAATCTTTGATATAAGTCTATAAAGCCTGGCAAAGTATCAGGCTATAACTAGAAAATTCTTGTGCATCCTGAAGCTACACATTGCAGAGAATAAACTACTACCACAACTGAAGCACCGCAAATCAGCAAGTCTCACAGGAGATGAACAAGTACCTGAAATCTATGTACACGAGGGCTTGTTCCTACTTCAGAAGATGGACAAAGTACTCCGTATTGCTCCTGCAAGACATGGTAAACAAAAAATTAGGAAGCCAATCATCATATACAACCATTTTTTAAAATTATCATTATCATTATTTAGGTCGAGGGATCCCCACAAAATGTGAGAATCTTGAAAAGAACAAAGATATGCAAAGAATTCAGGAAGAAGAGATGAATAAACTTCAAATGAATTTTAAATTGCTGATCTTCACAAACAAAATCTATCATTGTTTCAATGACATGATTGCAGCAATCCCCAATTAAAGAGACATTAAATTGCCTGTTTGACTTTCAAGTTCAAAGAAACCATTTATATCCTTTTTTGCAGCAAGAAAGTTTTAACCAAGTAAAATGGCAGCCATGACCATATAATCTTGTTGATAGATCATATGAAAAACAAAAGGACCAAACTTCAAGCTCTGCTGAGAGTATAGCAGACATGAAATACCAAGCTTCAAAACAGCAAGTATTTAGAGCCAAAATACAGATATTTATGGGGAAAATTGCAAAAAATTTACACTAGGGACCAAAATAAACTTAGAATAAACTCTTCATCACCTTCCTTACATATTAAGGAAAGGATTGATTTCAAGAACAATAATCTGGCTAAAACAAATCGTTAAACATTTTGTGGAGACCATTAGTAGTGTGTTCCCAGATTATAAAACTCCACTAAAATACCATTTCTGCTGTGACTTCTCACTGAAATACCAGCAATCTTTGGCAGCTAGAAAGATATTTATGAGATAGGGACTCTAGGGCTTTGTCAAGACCCAATTGAAAAGCATGGATGAGTCCACACCCAAGTAAGGGAACCTATCAATCTGCATCAAAGCCTTCTACTACATCGTAATTATAATTTGGCGGCATTGTCAGCGACGCCAGTATTGTAGTTTTAGCCATGGTTGGCTACTGAAAAACCAGCCTATGTAGCCTTTAGGGCTGCAAACAATGGTGAAATGTTTAGACCCAATTGCAGGTTATGGAACTCTAGTACCACATCACAAGTATGGAATTATAACGTGGCCTTCACATGAATTTTGGTCTCTCTAACCTCGACAAAATTTTGAAATGTGCTTATAAGGTGTGTAGATGGAGAAACTATTACAACAATCCCTACTTCTCACTACGTTATAGGTAATAAGGGTGCCATGATATTAAATACTACCTCCGGTCTTTAAATATAAGACCCAATTGACTTTTTTAGAGAGATTAAAGAAGCTAAAAACGTTATTTTAAAGTATTTATACTCATTGTTTTTCTCCAAATTAATTTGTTTGACTTATAAACTGATATATAATCTAATGATACACAACATATGATATGATTAAGTAACTTATTTAACTTCCTTAATCTCTCTAAAAAAATCAACTGGGTCTTATATTATATTAAGGACTGGAGAGAGTACTGATGATGACACCATGACATTTCAAATTTAAGAATCAGTGCTAAGCAGAACCTGCTAGGGTAATACCCCATATAATCACATCCTAGGTGAGGGCAAAGTTCATCAATCACTAAGTATATTATTGAATCCAGCAACCATTTGATAGAGAAGTTTTAGCATGGGACAATCATTAATGAATAATGCTAGTGATCCTCCATTGGAAAAAGAAGGGGGGGAAAGGATTCAAACTATCAGATACGGAATTGCCAGCTATCATAACCAGTTAAACAGATAGGACCATGCTCCCTTTCAAAAGATCCAAATACAAAACAAGAATGAGCGACAAGTAAGGTATAGAGGGAATGACAAACCTTGATCTTTCCAACATAGACATCAAGCTCGCCACTGATGTCATCCTTCGTCAAGCTACTTTCTGAAGAAAAAAGTTGCTCTTCACCTGAAGCCTCACCAACTAAAGCTTGCTACACAAATATGCATTGCCAAATGCAATATCAACAAGAGACCATACTCATCGAAAAGAGGGAAAAAGAAACGTTGCCCTTCATCTGAAGGCACACCAACAAAAGCTTGTTGCACAAGCATGCATTGCCGATTATATTTTGACAAGACAACATATTCATCAAGAGTGGGAGAAAACCCCAAAGTGACGTCATGTTGCAACTGTAAGTTACCTCCAACCTAACTGATAGATAAACCTAATTTCAAACCTCGCTAGGAAAACAAATATAGCAAATATAGAGATTATTAATAAATCATCCTGGATTAAACATTTTATATGTATCATTACCATGCCAAAGTCTCCTCATCATGCTATAACTATTTCTTCCAGCCAACAAAGGAAAGAGAGCCATTCTATGAGAATCATTCAGGATATCATACATTCATGCACCCAGGTTCCAGGCTCTGCTTTCTTGAAACCAAATTCACATGTCAAGACTTGAACCAGAAAACTTCTACTACAAGCAAAAGATATCAATAGGGATTACAATTTTTCCCATTTTTGTTCTCTCCATAAAACAACTCTCCTACCTTGCCTACGAAGCCCTGAACCTCAACTTCATTTACAGTGTCTTGCACCCCCGAGTGTGTGTCATCAGACTTTGCTACAGTTAAGACTACTATGCATTAACAGAAATGGTTAGCATCTAAATTTAAATGATTTTGTTCATTATCTACATACTAAAATGACTATGGAGAGCGCAGGTAGCTTTAAACATATCTTAAAAGCAATTATGCTAATGACTTATTGCGCTAAGCTTCTAGAATCAGGATATAACTAAAAATTTTGATAATAATAATTAGTTTTTCCGAGTAGTAGGCATCAAAATCATATTTGGGCCATAAAATTTAATAAAAAGAACATGCAATGGCTAAGAAAACCTTGTGTAAAGTTTTGGCATTATAGTAATTTAATCTGACCAACCCAAAAGACAAAAAGAAACAGATCAACTGTCAAATGCTTGTATATTGACAAACACCAAAATGGAAGAATGTCACATACCAATAAAAGTTTTTTGTGTTGTTTGCGTTGTGGAAGAATTCCAAGCCCGTCAAGCATTGATTCATCAAGTTCTACAGAACAAGATACATTGAGAGATCAGAAATATATGCAATGGTGAAGTAATGGAAATCTTAGCTGTACAACCTTTAGTTTGCAGCAGAGTTGCAATCACATTCAAAGAACCCAAAACTTCTAGATCATCCCCCCATGTTAGGTATGCAAGCAAAACCTCCCTACAGAAACCGTGGAAGTTATGACAAGAACCAGACAAGACACATCATAAAAAAAAAAAGTAAATCGCAATTTAAACTGGGACATTGCAATATTGTCCTGTCATAAGTCATGCTAAAAATACATAGGTAACAACTCTCAATCCAAAGCATTTAGAAGATCCAAAAATAATTAAAATTCTGCAAGTGAACAGTGTCTTTTACCTTACAGCTAAATTTGAATCACTACTATCATTTTGTGCGGTAACATGTTCAGGATGAAAACCTGAAGAACTAGATGAGCATGGAGCACTGTCCATTGACCATTTAGCATCATGGTTGGTAAGACTACCATCATCTGACTCTCGGCTTTCAGATGTGAAATGACGATCAGATATATGGCCATTGACTTTACCCCTATAACTTTTTGCAAATGCCTCCAAGGGATAAAAAAGAGCAGCAGCTATTGTATTTGCCAAATCTTTTATTTTAACAATCCCCAAGATGCAACAAAGTAAGTAGAGAGAAGCGACAACACCACTTCGCATGTCCTGAATAAACAAACTAACAACATTAATAAGAATATGTTGCAAAATATAATCGAACTCTTCAATAGATTCTCAAACAAAGAGAAAAGTGGATTAAAGAAATGAAAATAGACGACAGTAAAGTTTCATACATTAACAGCAACTATCCTCAGGGACGGAAGAAGTAATGGAAATATCAGAAGCATAAGGATGCTGTCAGTCATGAGCCTCCCAACTTCAGGAATTCCAGCAGAGACAATGTCACTAAAATAGCAAAGGTTATCCTCAATTTCATATACAGCAGCCACAATTGTAGAGGTACAATCTGACCGTGGATTTCTGTCTCAGTAACCAACAAAGCTCCCTTAGACACAAGAAAATATAACTAATATTTCAAAGGAATTAAAAAAAACAATTACTTACGTTAATGTATCAGATATCAGTTTATTAAAATCCACACACTGCTTCCTAAAAAATGAAATCATGTTCGAGAAGTAAACGGCATGAGGTGCGCTGGCTATATATCTGTTGACACTTTCATCTCCAACTGAAAATTTGTACAATAGATATATCAACATTTTTGCATAATACCAGGATTCAATTCAGGATGGATTAGGCTGTGTGTGTGTGTGTGTGTGTGGAAAATGTCATAACTGAGACAGTAAAATCTCACCATGATAAACTTGAAGGGTCACAGTACGTGCTGCAGTTCGAACCATCTTTTCCTCATGAGAGACAAAGCGTATGGCCTCAACATATAGTGGGAATGAAACTACTTCTTCCTATACGAATAGTAAAATACAGTAAATATGTTTGGACCAATTAACTGACTCTAGCTATCCCCTTTCATTACAATTATATATCAATATATCATCAGTCAACTATGACTACTCCATAAAATTAATAATTTCATCTCACTAGATTTGAAGGGTATAGAAGGTCCGCTAGGCTTCTATCTCAAAGTCATACACTTCAAAAAACAGTAACATTGTTGTGTTTCTAATTGAGAAGCGCAGACAGAGACTAACTAGTTTAATGATTTTATTTGAACCCACTTTGACCCAACCAGTGAGAAACCTACAACAATGGAAAAATATGCCAGATATCCAAACTGTCACACAATAAGTAAGATTATAAGATTTACACTGAGCTCCTACTAAAATCCAAGAACATTTGGATCTTCCATAGGATCAGCATCACTAGGACTACTAGGGAATCTAAGACATCTTGACATTCTTGAGTCTGATAATATCCAAGTCCTGACCAAAATGACCAGAAAAAAAGTTCTTATTTGGTTCTTGAGACTCCAAGTATGTCTCGGGTAACACCATCGAGTCCAAGAATACCCCTGACTAGCTGATTAATAACCCTAAAGAAAAACTTGATTTTAGTTTTCCTTTTTTGGGACTGTTGTGTCCAAGCCATGTTCGTCACACATTCAACCTCAAAAAATATATTTCATTCTGATACATCAACATATGTTGTCAGTGTGTCATGGCAATGTTACTGTGCAAGACACCAAAACATAAGCATGTTTATGATTCTCCAAATTTAATAAAAGTATCCTTTTTTTCTGTTGACTTTGATATTAGTCATAAAATTGAATGCATGATTGCCCAAGGTTTACAAACAGTATCATTGATCCACCTTATATAGCCAGAAAGTGTAGAGCTAGAAAAGCCCACCAAAATGTAGTCTCATTTACCATTCCAATGCTCCATCAAAATGATAACATCTAACATAGAATCACAAAGATACCACACAAGACTCTTCAGCACTATAATTAGAATCCAATGAAAAGAAAAGCCACCAGGAAGAAAACTTACATTGTGAGTCTTTACAAGCAGAGGAATTGTATTCTCGTTCAATTTTCCACTTATTGCTCTACAAAAAATCAAAAGACATGCAGCCAAAGAACTAATTAATTATACATTACCTAAAACTAGTACTAAAATTAGATTAGGAATGGTGGAGGAAAAAGAATTTTGTGCAAAAAGATCATAACTACTATCGATCAGTATGAAATATATTGAAAACAAACCTTAAAAAGGATGCGTAGTATAGCAATAGCTCTTCATTGCGAAAGTCAAATGAATATGTTATTAAGTAGTTCATATGTTCATTGCTAAACATATAGTCTGCAAACATCCCAACAGACAACATCAACATCAGTGTTATACCACATGTGATAGAGAAGGTAAAACAACAACAGAAAAAAATCTTCATGAGATGATAATAATCTTACAGATAGCATGTTCACTTTTTAGGTTTTGGATCATAATGCTCACTGTTTGCAGCAACTGAATTGAAACACTAACAGTTGTGCTCTGTTTTAGAATACGTACAAACTCTCCCATGACCTGCCTTTCCATGAAGAATCTGCCACAAGCCAGGATATAAGAAATTGCTGGGATGGAACATGAAAGCAATTATATAAAGGAAAACAAGCATTGAGGAATCTCACTCAAAAAAGCTTGGGTCATGTTGGTCACCATATGTTATCAACTCCGCGATTGATCTCAGTGCCTCAACAACAAAATCCTTCCACCCACACAAAAGTGAAAAAACAAATGATGGGAAAAAGTCAGCAAACATATTAAGATAGAAAGGCTTCGAGGAATCATTCATGACTCATATATTACCTTATTAACGTCATTAACAATTTGCACTTTTGCCAATTCATTGGTTAGGAACCTAAACACCAAAAGGGAGCAAAACTAAGTTATGAGTGAAGAAAACACAAATCCAGCAAAAATAGGAACCTTTTTTCATTCAATTAATAAAGAAACTTTATTAGAAACAAAGAAAAGTTCAAGAGGCTAGGACTGGATATCACCCTTAAAAAGGAGAAACAAAAAGAAGAAAATTGAAGAACCATGGGGAACAAACCAAACGGAAGCCACAAAAATAACCTGATAACATAAGATATGCAAGTAAGGGAAAGAAGCCACAACCTAAGAGTGACCTCAGTTTCTAAATTAAGAACACACAGCTTCGAATTCGAATAAATAAAAGGGCAGCCTAGTGCACAAAGCTCCTATCAGGTGGGCCCTAAGGAAGGATAAATGTACGTAGTCTTACCCCCACAATCAAAGAGGTTGTTTCTAGGATTTAAACCCATGACTGCTGCGTCAAGGCTCACCCTCTATTTGAATAAATAAAAAATGAATTAAAATAATATTTAGCTAACAGGCCGATGCATATAATCAGCTTAGCCACGGCAGCCAGTACCACAAGACCCAGAATGCTAGATATAGGCGATGATTTTCTTCCATATGTATTAATGATCACGTAAAACATTCTACAACATATTTATATGTATGAATGTTGGCTTAAACACGTAAAATGAATAATTATGCATAGATATCAAAGAAAAGATAATATAATGTCCGCCATTGTTACCATAAATGAAGTTATTTTGGCATAGGCTTTTAGAAAATTTGCATATATAAGTGGCTAAAAATTTAGAAAAGAAATAAAATATACAGAGATGAAAGGAGTGCATCATTAATGTCTTAAATCTACCAAAAAGGTGTGTATCACGAAAATACCCAAACCCCAGAGACAATATACATTGGATGTGATTTTCAGGTTCTACTTTAACAAATTCCTCTGCAAGCTTTGGAACTTAATAAAAGCTTGCTCAGGGCACTATGATCAGATCTATCAGCCAATTATCAGATTTTTTATCTCCATGCATGGTATCCCACTAATATTTTCTTCAATGCTCAAGGGGGATAGAGCTTTTTAAAGTAGGGATACAGAGGCCTAAACAGATTATACCATTGAAGCAGATGCTCCAAATGTACTTAGAAGACCCAAGTCCATTATTGGCTGGATCAACCTCGTGATAATGCTACAAACCAACCTAGGGGCATATCCAGCCCAACATTATGTCAAAGCTAAAGCATAGAAATGCACAGACTTCCACAAAAATAAGATTTAATAATGACATAAAGATATCGGAAGTGGAAACAAAGCCAACCAAATCCTTATGGACAAGCTATCAGGAAACATTCACAACCCATTCCCTATTTCTTTGCAAACAATCCAGTAACAGAGAAGTGATCATTTCCCCATAACAGTAACACATCGCCCCAGTGTCCCTGTTCTGTCCAACCCCTTCTACAAGTCTGTAATACATGAGCAGATAACAGGCAACTATAGTCTCCAAATCATTCTGTCACAGCGGCATCAAGCATATCAAAACCCACCTCGTAAGCATATCCAATTAAGGAGATACTAAATCTAGATCCATATCTCTAGGAACTAATTACATAGGCCAGGGCATGAATAACATCACAACACCATGCTTATATTGGCAAAGATAAAAATAAGCAGTAAAGTGTTCATGTTGAACCATTACTCTAACCAAAAACAATAAGAAAACGAAGTTGCATATATGTTCAAAGGATGTCGTTAAGGACTTCAAGCATAAAACGATACATAATTGTGGGTTGCCAAAACTTTTGATAAACATGTTGCGGTTAAGGACTTGAAAGCATAAAACGAGACATAACTGTGGCTCGCCTGAACTTTCGACAAAAATTCAGGATGATAGTTTTGAACGTTAAATACGCTATGATTGTCGGCCCATAAATCATGTAGAGCAAATTTCAATGCAATAACCACTGAGTTCAATAAATTTCCTTTCCCTCAAACCCAGAAGTTCAAAGTACTTGTATAATCACTGTACCAACAATGAACAAACCACCACCTAAATTTACCCGGGTGAGAATTCATCGCGGCAAGCAGTTAAGGAAACCAAGTGCTACAAAATTAGCCTAGTCATTCTTACTAAAATTTAAAGGTTCAATTGAAGTGACAGGTTAAAATCCAGTATTGCAGAAGCAAGCCAAATTGACCTATGTAGCCAATCAGTGACCGACCTGAGTTCATCTAGAGAAAATCGATTTCTGGATCTCCAGATGGTAGACCACATGATTGAGAATGATCAAACCTCCAAACCGAGGCCACTTAAGTTCATTCTGGAGCCTTTAAATTATATCCCAGAGTGGTCCCAACTCTGAAGATAGAAATCATAAAATTAACACTGGTCACGCAGCAGAAATCGAAGAGCTCGCCCACCACCAACCGGAAACTGCTCGATCCTTCTGAGTAGCTTCGGAGAGGGAAATTGCAGAAAAGAGATAGAGAGAAAGTAGGGTTTTTGAAGGATCGTGATTGAAGGAAACTGTTCAGGAAAGAAGAAACAAAGAATATACTTTCGTTCCGTTTGGGTTAGGAGGAAGCCGGGCCGAGGAGGTGGCGTACGAAAAATGATGGAAGCTTGAGAGATGAGAACACAACTCTAGAATGTTTTCGCCGGAAAAAAAAAACAGCTCTTGTCGATTTTTTGTTGATAAAATAAAAATTCAGATAAGTTGAGTCCGAGCTCATTAAAGTTAATAGGGTATGCCTCCTAACTAGGGTGGAAACAGGTCAATTTTGTGTCTTAATAGGCCTAGTGTGGGAACAGGTCAGGCTTTTGTCTTAACAGACCTGGCATGTTAAGACACAAACTGGCCTGAGTCTGGCATGTGGCCTGTTAAAGGCCAATTTTTAGATCTGGGCCTGGCCTGAAGCCTGTTAAGGAAGCCTGAATTTTTAAAATTTTTTAAGCAAACCAACAAACCTATAAGCCACATTGCAAAACAGGCTAACAGGCCACAGGCCAAAAACAAGCCTCCTTAAACAGGCCGAAACTTACAGGCTCAGGCGAAATTATCTTTTAACCCTTATCTGATTTTTTTTAAAAAAAATATTTTTACAGGCTCAAACCGGCCTAACAGGCCTGTTAATAGGCCTTGGCCTGGCCTATTATGCAAAACAGGCTTTTGTTTTGGCCTTGGCCTGGCCTTTTCGCCTGACAGGCCAGGCTACAGGCCCCTGACAGGCCGCCTGGCCTATTTTCACCCCTACTCCTAACTCAATGAAGGCTTACAGAAGCACTTATAGATTGTCCAATAACAATATTCTCACATCAGTGGAATTTAAACCTATAATCTTATAGTTATGAACCCACCTTTTTACTAACTTGACCAATATTTGTTTTTTTGTTAATACAAAAGGAAAGCAACAAAACTAAAGAATAAACACAAAGCTAAGATAGAGGCATAAAGCCAGCCAGCGTGTCAGGGCACATAATAGTCAAACCAAGGTAGTCGTTCAAAGTTGTCTTGGCAAGTAAATCAGCTTTAACATTCGATTTTCTCTCTATATACTCTATCATCACAACCCAGTCGCATCATAGCATTTCTTTCGCTTCCATGATGAGAGACCAATCTTCGTGAAGGTCAGAAATATCATTCAAAAGCATATGTATCACCTCTTGAGAGTCGCTTCTCAATTGGACTAGTCTATGACCTCCCTCCCATGCTCTCTTCGAGCCCAATAAACAACCCCAGATTTCTGCTTCAAGAGATTCACCAGTCTCAAGCCTTAGACGAAAACCTTCCAAAATACACCCATTACAGTCAATAATAATTCCTCCACATGCGCATTTTCCTTGGCACCGAGAATAAGCTCCATCCACCTCTACAGTAATATAACGTTCCACATTATGAAATATAGAGCCTTCATTTTGAACTTGACTATTGGCAAGCTTAGTATATTTAATCTTATCCGTATCTTCCATAAAGCTTCCTAGGATTGTCCTAACCTCAGTATTAATTTGATTGAGATCCTTGCTCGGGCAAGAGTGTATCCTCTCATTACGATCCCTCCAAATAAGCCAGTAGATTATAACAAAGAGATATTTCCATTGTTCCATATCAAGCCCAAAAGAATGTCTCATATTCGCCTGGAACCAGGTATGAATATTACTCGAAAAGAACCTGTCATGGACTGATGGGTTAATGATTTTCTCCCAGATGCTCCTGATGACCTTACAATCTCTAATTGCATGAATTTCATTTTCCATGAACTCTTGACAACAGTCGCAACGGCCGTTAGGATGAAGGGACATACGTTGTTTCAAACTATTGGTGATAAGCCGTCCATGTAACATGAGCCAAGCAAAAAGCTTGCATCTTTGGGGAATCTTGAGTTTCCATACATCACTCCATCTACCTTCTAGAGAGACACCTTCGTGGGAGAGAACACGATATGCTGATCGCACCGTGAAGGAACCCTATTTTTCATATTTCCAATGAGCTCTCTCTATACCATCCATGTCTCTAACTAACTAAATACCTTCTTGAACATTAGGCCAGTTTTGTTTAATCCTACTCCAGGTGTTGGATCCTGCTTTTTGGGAGTTGAAATTTGAGGCATGAGATCATCACCACAACCATACTTGCTTTTGATAACTTTAGCCCATAGAGAGTCTCGCTCTTTAATCAATCCCCACCCAAGCTTCATCATATAAGCTCGGTTCTGTTGTCTAATATGCTTCATACCTAGACCCCCTTTCGTTTTCTCTGTGCATACCTTATCCCACAACACTAGGTGCATTCTTTTTCATTCATCGGAGAAACCCCAAAGGAAATTACGTGTCTTCTTTTCAATATTTTCACAAACAGGTGCTGGTGGGTTGGTCGTCTGCATGTTATAAGATGGCATCGCAGCTATGACTGATTTAAGTAATATGTCATGGCTTGCAAGAGAAATTCTTAAAGCATGCCAACTGCCTAGCCTATCTTTAACTTTGTCAACCAGATGCTGGAATATTTCAGTAGGAACACGATCATGGTGTAATGGCACATGCAAGTATTTCCCAAGGTCCCCTGTGCTTTGGAAACCTAAATCTTCGCTCATTTACGGTGCTCTCGTATGATTAACATTATTTGAGAAGAAAACTCTTGTTTTGTTTGCGCTCATTTTCTGTTCCAGTGAACCAATATTTGTTAGCAAAGCTAAGAATCGATGATGGGAGGAGAGTCTCTCTGGTGGACAGGTTTCGTTGCACGGAGTCCCAATATAACCAAAGCCCACTATGCTTTTTGATTTAATTTTTTGGGCCGTTTTTCTTTTTTGGGCTTATTGTTCTTCATCTAGATGATTTCTCGCAGATAAATGTGCATTTGGGCTTTGCTTTAAAAATAGAGAAAAAGAATCTTGAAATTAAATTCTAAATCAGGTTTATTATTAAGAGTTGATAAAGAAATGATGAAACTTGATAAGCAATTCACAACTCATTTTTTGAGAAATATTAGATTTATAATATTACAATTTTAAAGTTCTTTTTCTGTCATTTTCCCTTAAAAATATTTAGTTATAGTTTGGTTGAACAAGAATAACTGGGAAACAGACAATGAAGTGAAAATTTGGATATACTTGTGACTTTGTGAGACTGTTTTGATTTTTTTCTCTACTTTATTTTTATTTTTACTTTACAGACTGTTAACCACTTTCTCAAAGGATAACAGTCATAACACCATTCCCACATATTTGAGTTGGTTTTATATACTCTAATGATTTATGGAAGATTGTTTTTCCTAGCACATGCATCCTTCTTATTAGAGTCAATCATGTTTGAGGCACTATTGGACATTAAATATGAACACCTCTACCAATATAAATTCAAACTTTGGTTTGCCATATTATGAGTGACTGGCCCCTTCCGCTGAACTCAACTCCATTAGACAATTAATCGAAGATTTTAAGGTAGGAGTATTGGGTTGAGCCATAGGCAAGACAGGCTAGCCCAATGGGCTTTCCTTAGCCAGCCTCCCGTACCCATTTAAGCCCATATAGTCGGGTGAGTACAAGGCCAGAGACAATGGATGGAAGTTGAACTTCGAAAGCTATCTGCAAAATAAGATGGCTGAACACGAGTGAGATGAAACTAGTGCGAAGGCTGAAACTACACTTGGGTTTTTTTTTTACCTGAAAAAAAAAACCTGCAAGAATATGTATATGTACGGGTAACCTCCGGCTAGCCCAAACCCATGGCATGTCCCGTACAATTCACCACTGAGATGAAAAAAAAACTTTATAATAATAATCTACGATTGCAAACTGTTCACATTAAATTTTAGCAGTTTAATTTATTTATATATTTTATAAGTGAAATTATAAAGATGTTGTTTATAAAATGTTAAATCTGGACCATCGAAATTTTTAATCCAATGGTGATAAAGAGAAGATGAGGTAAAGGAAAGGCAATGGATGGGATTATGGGAGGGGCAAAGGAGAGAAGCCCACCTCGGCTTACTCAATCCAGCATGACTACTATTTAATATGGTTGGGATTTTTGAGTAATCCAATAACAAAATTAAGTTTCTGTTGTCAAATATCAATATTTTGACTAACTCAATTTAGGAGTAATAACAATAAATTCAGGAGTAAATATGCAAATCAATCCAATGACTTAGGGCTGCACAGATTTGGGTTAATGCCCAACCTAGGACTTTAGGTTCTGGTCTGGAAACACGTTTGGATTAGGACTCGTCTGTCATATAGAAGTGTTTTTTAAGGTAAAAAAAAACATTAGACTTTTATGTGATTCCACCGTTTTTTGACAAACAAAAAGATAAAAGGGTATCAAATGATTGATTCAACATTAAGAGCATGTATTAACATTAACTTCAAAAGGACAAATCATGCGTATTCTGCATAGAAGGAGGAGGCTGAAGATGAAGTAAAAGAGTAAAGGGATGAGAAGGTTTTGGTTAGAAAATATTGGGTTAAAGGGCATTTTTGTCTCAGAAATTTTCATCGATAGGCATTTTTTCCTTAGAAGTTTTTTTTGGGACAATTATGTCCCGAAAGTGTAAAGAATGAAGCAATTTTGCTTTGACCGTTATTACAGTTAATTTTGACCATTTATTGACCAAATATATTAAGCTGACAGTCTACATGTCATCCACTTTATTTTTGTTAAGGTGCAAATTCACCTTGAAAATTTTAAACCTAACTTTAAAAAAAGATGAAATAAATGACACATGGGCATCCAATGCAAATTTACACCTTAACAAAAATAAGGTGGATAATATGTAGATTGTTAGCTCAGCATATTTGGTCAATAAAAAGTTAAAATTAACTAGGATCATGGCGAGGGTAAAATTGCCTCCGAGAACTTCCAAAATATAATTACCCCTTTACCAAAAAAAAAATCATAAAAGCAAAAGCACAAAAAAATACATACATCAGGTTAGACCAAACCATCTAATATGAAAGTTAGCTCGAAACACGGTCCAACCTGGTTCAATCTAGTCTGATTTTGTGCTAGGGCTACCTTTTACAAATTGGATTAGACTGAGTTTTGTTACACTAGATCGAATTACCTGGATCACAAAGTATTTTTGCCCAGCCCTGCAAGGACCCGCAAAATTTGTCTCATGATTCTTGATGCAAATCTTATGCGTGTTCCTATGTAGTGACGAGTGAACGTTTCAAATAACAAGACTTTTTAGTTTTTATACTATTTGTTATATATTTTTTTTAAAAGGATACAACTTATGTCCAGTATCCCATTGGCAAACTTGATGTAATAAATCTAAGGAACTAGATATAATTTTTTTTCAGAAACTTCAGTTGACTAACAGTGTTAGGTGTTGATGTGGAAAAATATTCCAGGTGACAGTATCTCATTGACAAACTAGACATAATGGACCTAAAGAACTGGATATAAATTTTGTCCTTTTTAAAATATGTTTTAACCTTCGTAAATTGTCGTGAAATTTATTTCAGAAAAAAAAATTAAAAAAAAGATTGAAAGTTATATTTTCAATTTTTCATCCACCTAACAAAGTCTCGACTCTGAATAGTTTTGACAAACGTCCATTAATCTCTCGAAAACGATTTTCAATTGTTTGTTGAGCTATTGTTCGATTAATTATTACGATCCCAATCATTGATATTTTTTTTACCTCACTGACGAAGTTTTCATAATTTGACTCGGATAATTATTGTTTGGCATGATTATGCAATTTTGTATAGAGCAATTAAGGATGAATTGTTCTTTTTTTCCAAAAAAATAAAAAAATCAAATGCACACTAAGTCAATAATATCAGCTGAACTAGTACTTTCGATTCATCTTACAAGATAAAATTTCTCCAACATATTTACCTTGTATGAAGTAAAATCATTGAAACTAAACTAAAATAAATAATCCCTTTTACTTCAAAATTTGAGTGAGTTGTATGTATTCATGTAAATTAAATCTTAAAATGGTTACACTATTTAAATAATTAAAATTGCTCAATTGTTTTTGGTTAACTATTTATATGTGCTCAGCTGAAATGATACACAGAAGGAGAGTGTGAATGATGATTTTTTTTCACCATACTTACATCAACTTCTTTAGTTTCAGTCATTTTTTTTTTATATGTGTTTATAGTTAAGTAATAATAATTCCAAAAATAGGACATATAGTCACATGTGATTGAAGAACTTGATAAAATGGATACAAAATACTTGATGTAAGTATTTTCTTTCTATTTTCTTTTTTGGGGTCATGGATAGGTAGTCTATTATTTAAGATAATCATATATATTTGAGACACTAATATTAAATATGTGTATTTTTTTTTAATATAGTAAGGAATTTGTCTCTCTCCACTAAACTCAAACCCTCTTAATTTATAAATGAGGGTTTGAAAATACAAACTTGTTTTTTATCTGTCGTTAGATACTATAAGATTTAAGACTACTTCTAATTTTTCTTTAAATTGTACATGTGTTTAATTTCAATATTGTGTGTGTGGTGAACTTAATATACACGCACACAATACTTACATAAGCATATCAACAATAAATTAATAATACGAGATAATGATCATCAACAATAACTATCCAAAGATATATAAAAGACAGAAATTTTTTTATTAATCATCGTCTAAATATGGCAGTACACATGCATAAAATTAAAATTATATCAAAATATTATATATGACGATGATGAATTACAAAATAATAACTACATCAAAATATTATAACAATGGGGTTCTTAAAACCCAAGCCTTCAAAAGATAATCATCATTCTAGAAAACTTGTCGTACGTAGTCCAAACAATCAATGGTGTTGTTTAACACCGCTGCCAACTCCTCCAGTCATTTGTAGAAGCGATCTTGCCTTGTCATAACTTCCAGAACAATGCTCTGGAGGTGAAAGATAGCCTCGGCAATTTCCTCCAATGTTGGAAGTGGAGGGGGCTGCGAAGAGGAACCACCAATAGCTGCTGTCAGAGGAGAAGGGGAACGTTGCCTCTTTGATTTTACCATTGTAAATGTTGCCGCTCAAATAAGAAATAGCAAACTAGAAAGGAACTTTTGAATTTGAACTTTACAGCTAAAGGCGCATTGGTATTTATAATAGGGACTGACGGCCAAAAACTTCAAATGATACTGACGAGACATGATGATATGCGTTGGAAGTTGAAATGTTACGTATTTAGACCGTTTGTCTTTGAAAACGTGGAGTAAATAATAATTACGAGATCAGATGCACATTTCATCTGGTGTAAATAAAAAGTGAACATTAGAAAAATAAATGACATTTAGACCCATCAAAACTTAAACGGTGGCTCGGATTAATATATTTAGACGTTGTGCCACTACATTCGATCCGAATATAATCAATTTATATATTTAACAATATCCCAGATAATATAATTTACTAATAAAGCATATGTATTTTATAATAAAATTAACTTATCAAGCCAGAGACAAAAACAACAACGGCACAAAGATACAAGAGAGACGTAATCAAGATCAAGATTAGAAATAAAAATATTTTTTAATTAATATTATATTTTTTCTGCCCTAAGGCAGAATCAATACATTGATTAAGAAAAACATTTGACATAATAAAAAAAAACCCCTCAATCAATACATTGAAAAGTCTTGCGAGGCGTCTCTCTATGTGACCACCCTCACATGAAGGTGCCGAAGAAGCTACCTCATTGAAGGTGGCGGAGGAGGAAAAGGAGGACGAATAGAAGCTGCCCTTATGCTTACCATATTGAGAGATGAGAGAAGATGAGCTAAATCTAAAAAAATGAAAGTAATAACGAGTTTAAATAGATAAGACGGTTGAACATCACATTAACTGAAATGACCTCATTTTGAAGAGAAGCGTGGTTGGAAAGTTTATCTTAAAAGCTAAAGAAACTCTGAAACATTTAACATCAGGAATAGAGAAATGACGGTATCTAAAATAATATTTACACGGGATGCATAAGCGTCCGATCTAACAAGAATGTAAATTTTTAAATTTACTTAATATTTAATACTTATAAACACCGCATTACATTAAAACCGATTTAGAAAATATTACTTAAATCGCGCGAAAGAGCGACTGTTGTTGAGTTGTTTCAATATTTACAAAAATACCACCTATAAAAATATTACTTAAATCATACTTTTTAAATTGTCTCCATCTATAGAGGTCTAAAATCAAGGATGAAAAGGAAATTAAAGGAGAAATGGAGACATCAAGGAGGATTTCACAACGGAGAAAGGAGTGTTTTGGTTAGACCAAAAAGGGCTGACGGTGACGGCAAGCTTGCGAAGAAGAGAGAGGAAAGGACTTGGGGGGGGGTATTTTAGGTGACTAGGTATTTGACTTGTAGGTGGAGCGGCATGTGGAGTGTATGGTCAAACAACTCCGATTTAACAGCCAAACTTAATTCTTGTTATATAAAAGGGCGAAATTGTTAGATTTTTAAATTTTTGGGGTAGCATTGAGATAAAAAAATTTTAAGAATGATATTAAGATTTTACGAATACTTCTAAGATGGATTTACATCTTAACCCTGTGTACGTGGGCACGCGTGTGTGCAAGAGTATAAAGGAATTCATTATAACTTAAAGTTTCCAATATTAGAAAAGTTATTTGTACCAAAATCGGAGATTCGTCTATTATTTATTGTGAAAAGAAGCCATGTGACCATTATAATATCAATTTTTGTTTATGTTGATTCTTTCATAGGGGGTTACAACTGTTAATCAGAGTGGCTGTGATGTAAGTACTGTATAAATACATTGTTTGATAAAAAATTGATATCTTAATAAAAGTATAACAAGTTAACATTGTTTCTTTACTATTTATTTGTTATTCATATATCGATTAAC
This sequence comes from Inga leiocalycina, assembly GCA_963242795.1. NCBI lineage: Eukaryota > Viridiplantae > Streptophyta > Magnoliopsida > Fabales > Fabaceae > Inga > Inga leiocalycina. The sequence goes on from OY725331.1 coordinate 14,089,236, forward strand.
ATAATCATTACCTTATCGTGATGTAAGTACTTTATAAATATCGATTAGCACTGTGATGTAAGTACTTTTATAAATACAGGCATATTTGTTTTAACGATTAGATTGCTTATAAGTTGCTTTTCACGTAAATCGAAACACAACTCATCTCACATACTTACCTCATATACCGTAAATCACAATTGAAAAACTGTTTTTAAGCATTTCAATCGTTAATCCAAACGAGCACTATATTGCTTGTGAAGTATTTTTTAGGAAATTTTAACCTTATCATTGACTCTCAAAATGTCCTATTAAGGGTGGGTGTATATAGCTTAGAGAGCTAGACTTGCCTAGAATAATATTTTAGGATATTAAACGTATATGGAAAAATATCTCATATTGCTAGATGAACCATAAAATATTTTAGGATATTATGAGCATATGAGAAAATATTTTAGGGTACTAAACACACTTTAATTATTCTCTAAAAGATTAATTTCTAAAAAATTATTTCAATTGATTTTTGTAAAATTCTAAATCTTTGGGGGCAGAAGAGTTAAGACTGGTTTCCTAAATAAATTTGTGCATTGCATATATGAAACCATGTACATACAAATGTTATATTTTACACCAGAAGAATTCAAATCTTTTTTTTTCCTTGACCGGCGTAATCAAATTTTTTATCACACATACCTTAATCAATGGAAAATGAATAGTAAGAGAACACTAACAAGTGATTTTGTATTTATAATGGTAAAAAAGTATATGGAATGAAAATAAGAAAATGAGAATGGAATAAAAAATGATTGTGTGGAAAAAAAAATGTATTTTACGCTGTTTTATCAATGGTGACATAACTATGAGGACATGGTAGTTAATAGTGTAAAAGATAGGAATTAGAATTAGATTATTAGAATTAGATTTAATTGTTGTCGTTTAGGTATTAATGAGTGTCGTATTGCTTAATATGGCAAACCATTAGGCCTATATAAATGTGATAACAGGACGTGTGTACATATGGGTGTAAAACATATTTTACAAAATATATGAGAATTGCTTTTCTCCAAGATCTGTGTGGTTTCTTTGCTCAGTAGATTTACTGGGTTCATCATGGTACCAGAGCCATAGGTTGCTTTATTCCATAAACCCAACAAGAAAGCCCAAGAACGTGGCCCATCACTACTGCTTGCGCAAAGCACCCTCATCGGAGAAGCAAGATTCCTTCATTTCAGTCGCACCAAACCCAAACCGAAGAGAAGAAAGTGTACAGTGCTTTTGAGAGCCCTAAATCGGAAAGGTCACAGCGCACGACGGAACTCCATGGCCGCTAAGAAGACTTCCGTAAGCACTGAGAAGAATGTCGCTGAGGCGCTTCCGTTTTCTCACCCTCTGTACCTTCACCCATCCGATACTCAGGGAACGTCGATCATCCAACACACGCTCACTGGACCAGAAAACTATACGGTGTGGAGTCGCGCCATGAGAATCGCTCTACTCGGTAAGCATAAACTTGGGTTTATTGACGGCACCTGTTCTAAAGATTCGCACGATCCATCTCTTCATCCCCATTGGGAACGATGCAATGCAATCGTTCTTTCTTGGTTACTCAACTCGATTTCGAAGGAGCTAGCCAACGAGGTTATATTCTTTCAGAGTGCTCACCAAGTCTGGATTGATTTGAAGGAGCGTTTCGATAAGAAGAATGGGGCTCGAATTTTCGCTCTCCATCGTGAAATCTCCTCTCACCGACAAGGGAATTCCTCTGTTTCAGTTTATTTTTCAAGACTTAAGGAATTGTGGGAGGAGCAATTGGCCCTCATCACTCTTCCCTCATGTACCTGTAATACGTCGACGGCCTATGTGGTTCTGATGCAAGAACAGAAGCTTGTGCAATTTCTCATGGGTCTTCACGAGTCTTACCATCAAGCAAGAAGCCAAATCTTGCTCATGAATCCTCTACCAACCGTAAACGAGGCTTATGGAATGCTGATCCAGGATGAGTTGCAACGCTCAATCGCATCTAATGATAAAAGCCCTCCTGTTGAAGGTATAGCCATGGCAACTAGAGGGCGTGGCAGAGGAGATAGTTCAATTGAATGCTCACACTGCCTTAAGAAGGGACACCTGCGTGAGCAATGTTACCAACTTGTTGGGTATCCACCCAATTTTAAGGGAAACAGAACCAAGCAAGGGAAGGACTCAAATTCTAACGATCCTGAGGTTCATACTCATACAACCAGCACTGTGGCACCTACATTCACACAAGAACAGTATGAAAAGATCCTGGAACTGCTGCAAAAGGACACTGAGGCACCTATTCACGCATTAACCGGTACAGGTTTGGTAAATCTTAACCGAAATTCTTCATATTCTGCCTACTGGATCTTGGACTCAGGGGCCACAACCCACATGGTTGGAAATTTAAGCCTTTTTGATAATTACACGGTATATAAAGGCCCCATTAAGTCCATAAAAATACCCGATGGGCAAAGAGTACCAGTTACTCACATTGGCACTGTTAGTTTATCATATGATATTAAACTGGTTAATGTGTTGTATTCCCCTAAGCTGAAATTTAATCTTATTGCTATTTCTCGCCTTACCAAAGAACATGGTTGCATAGCTTGTTTCTTCCCTAATCGTTGCCTACTGCAGGACCTTCAGGGTGGAGTGATGAAGCTGACTAGTAAAATGATTGATGGCTTATACATTGTTAAGATACCTGAACATTCACATGTAATAAACATTAGACATAGCAAGGATTTTAAATCTAAACCTGTAGATGTTTGCTTATGGCATAACCGAATGGGTCATGCTCCTATTTCTGTAATGAAACATCTAGACATTGTACTTGATGACTCTGAATTCTTGAATGAGAAATGTGATATCTGTTTTCAATCCAAGCAAACGAAATTTCCTTTTTCCCCTAACTGCATTAAAAGTGTCAAGTGTTTTGATTTACTGCATGTTGATGTGTGGGGGCCATATAGAACACCCACACATCACGGTTACCAATATTTTCTCACTGTAGTTGATGACTATTCTAGAGCTACGTGGATATTTCTTATGCGACATAAATCAGATTGCCTTCTTTATATTAAAAATTTTGTTGCATATGCCTTAACCCAGTTTAATGCACAGGTTAAAAGAATAAGAAGTGATAATGGTAGTGAATTTCTAAACAGTAGCTTTAAATCATTCATTCAAGCAAAGGGAATCATACATGAAACTACTTGTCCCTATACACCACAACAAAACGGTGTTGTAGAAAGAAAACATAGGACCATTATGCAGGTAACTAGAAGTTTAATGTTGCAGTCACATGTTCCTACTCAATTTTGGGGCGAGTGTGTTAAAACCGCTGTCTATTTGGTTAATCGAATACCTTCAAAAATACTCAACTACAAAACTCCTTTTGAGAAAGTATATGGGCAGTGACCTAACCTTCAAAATATCAAGGTTTTTGGATCTCTTGCTTATGCCACAGACTTAAAAAATACTGATAAATTGCAAGCTAGAGCTGTTCCATGTGTTTTTCTAGGTTATCCAGAAAATCAGAAGGGATATCTTTTGTTTAATCTTCATACCCATACTGTTATGACTAGTCGACATGTAAGTTTTGTAGAAACTAATTTTCCTTTCAGGTCTCCAGTATCTCCTCATTCAGGGGGAGTGAATCAAGAGCTAAAGAAAATGTTCTGGTATGAAAATGAACCTGTCCAGCTACAAGATAAAGATACTACAATCCCTATTCACATGCCTAATACCTCTGTGACAGCAGAACAGGGTATTAAGGATAAGGAAGAGGAAAATATCCACAATCATGACAATAATCATCATGATCCACCTACAGAACCGAGTCTGCCCAGAACCAGCAGAGAGAGACGTCCACCTATATGGACAACCGATTATGTTTGCTCCCTAGCAATACCAGAAACTGAACAGAAACATGCAAATAAATGTCTATACCCCATTAATGATTATGTTTCCTATTCTTCTATCTCTTGTGATCACTTATGTTTTTTAACTAGCATTGATGCAGTGCCTGAACCAACTTGCTACAAAGAAGCAATTACAAATCAAGAATGGGTTAAGGCCATGCAGGTTGAAATGCAAGCGCTGGAAAACAATGCAACATGGGAGATAGTATCTCTTCCAAAAGGGAAGAAAGCAATTGGATGCAAGTGGATTTACAAGGTTAAGTATGACTCAACTGGAAATATTGATAAATATAAGGCTAGATTAGTAGCCAAAGGTTATAGTCAAAGGGAAGGCATAGATTATCATGAAACCTTCTCTCCAGTAGTTAAAATGTTTACTGTTCGTTTGGTCCTTAAACTAGCATCACTAAATTCATGGAACCTTTATCAAATGGATGTTCATAATGCTTTCTTGCAGGGAGATCTCCATGAGGAGGTATATATGAGGATCCCTCAAGGGTTTGATAATAAGGGGGAGAACATGGTATGCAAGTTAAAAAAATCTTTGTATGGGCTGAAATAGGCATCTAGGCAATGGAATAAGAAACTTTCTCATGCTCTCATAAAGGGTGGTTTTACATAAAGCAAAAATGACTATTCTTTGTTTATTATGGATTGTAGTGATGGAATTGTGCTGGTTTTGGTATATGTTGATGATCTTTTGATAACTGGTAGTTCTGAACAAGGAATTGCATTTACGAAGAATTTGTTATATAGTCATTTTAAAATCAAGGACTTGGGCATAATGAAATATTTTCTAGGAATAGAAGTAGCTAAATCAGAACATGGTATAGCCTTAACCCAAAGAAAATATGTGCTAGATCTTTTGTCTGAAACAGGTATGAGTGGGTGCAAGCCACTTAGTATACCAATGCCACAGAATCTGAAGTTGATGCCATATCGGAAAGGAAAAGACAAAAGGGAGGATTTGCTCATGAGTCCAGACAGCTACCGAAGGCTTATAGGTAAGCTGATTTATTTGACTATGACCTGGCCTGATATAAGTTTTTCCGTGCAGACACTCAGCCAGTTCATGCAAGAACCAACTAAAGCACACATGGCAGCTGCTAGGAATGTGGTGCGATACTTAAAAGGCACTCTGGGGCTTGGAATTCTTTTAAGCTCAACTGGACAGATTCAGCTCGAGTGCTACTGTGATTCTGATTGGGCTTCCTGTGCAATCACACAAAGATCAGTAACTGGGTACTTGCTGAAATTTGGTGGATCGTTGGTGATGTGGAAGACGAAGAAACAGACCACGGTATCCAAGTCATCAGCAGAAGCAGAGTATCGGGCACTCAGCATGGCGGTTTCTGAAATAATGTGGGCACGAGGACTTCTCAAGGACTTAAAAATTCATCATAGACAGCCGGTACTTGTATATTGTGACAGTAAGGCAGCCATTCATATTGCTGCTAATCCAGTCTACCATGAGAGGACGAAGCATATTGAAGTCGATTGCCATTTCGTTAGAGAAAAATGGCAGCAACACATAATTGATCTTAAACATGTCAGTTCCAGTGAGTAGCAGGCTGATTTGCTTAGCAAATCCGTTGCAGGAGATGTTCAACGGACTTTGTTGAGCAAGCTGGGTTCTATTGATATTTTTCGTCCCCATCTTGAGGGGGAGTGTAAAAGATAGGAATTAGAATTAGATTATTAGAATTAGATTTAATTGTTGTCGTTTAGGTATTAATGAGTGTCGTATTGCTTAATATGGCAAACCATTAGGCCTATATAAACGTGATAACAGGACGTGTGTACATATGGGTGTAAAACATATTTTACAAAATATATGAGAATTGCTTTTCTCCAAGATCTGTGTGGTTTCTTTGCTCAGTAGATTTACTGGGTTCATCAAATAGTTTATTAACAGAAAACTCAATTTCTATTTTTCATTTGGTATCCAAAAATTTTTAATACAATAAAATATGAAAAATGAATTGTTTTAAATCAATATTTGGGGGCAAAACTGTTATTGAAAAAAATAGAATATTTATGTATATGATTATTTTTGTTGTACCATAATCATAAAAATATTTATATCCATATATAAAATAGTGTACCTACATGCTAAATTATTTATTTAGCATGAAGATTATGATTTATGTTAAACTTAATATAAAGCCCAGACAATAGTTCTAATTTGTTATATAGTTATTCGATAATTAATATTATTTAATCAATTTCAAATATTTAAAAGGGATAATTGCTCATAAATATCTTATTAAAAACTTATTTTCTAAGTGGGACCTAAGAGAAGATCTTTTACGCACAAGAGAAAATTGTTCGAACACAATGAAAAGTTATATAAGGAAAATATATTAAACATAAAAGAATATTGTTTGAATATAATAGAAAGTCTTTTACACATGGAAAAAACTGTTTGTTCCCAAAAATCCCATTTTATAAATAAATTTATAATAAAATATTTATGTACCATCTTACCTATTTAAAAAGTGTGCGTTGGGACTGGGATCCGAGGTGGCTAAAATTATCTGGGCCCCACCATCTTACCTCTTTTGTAGTATGAAGTATGACCTAGCCGCAATCCCGGCCATACATGTGTAAAGATAATTTTCTTAAAATATTATTATATAAAAATTAGAAAAGCGAATTAATAATGACATTAATTATAAGTACTAAAATAATAATATTTAGCCCTTATATTATTTATATAATACATTAATTATTTATCGTGATAGTGAAAAAATAATCTTAAAAAAGGAGACAATTTTCAAACAAAATGTTTCCTGAATTTAAATTTTTTAAATTTTAGTTATTTTTAAATTATACTCAATCATGGTACACAAAAATATATTAGATATTGAATCATATATGACGGAAAATCACTTAAAGAAATTGATTAAAATAAGAACACTCCAGAAACTTTCCATGCTAGATAGGGAGAAAAGTTGGATTAGATAATTGTTTTTCAGACTAATTTTTAGAAAGTTGAACGGAACATAGTGTGGATGATATTTCTAATCTACTGCCCTCTAACTTGAAAATGCATACTAAGAGCAATAGGCTATGGATAACACCGTTTGCGTTGGAACTCTTGTGTTAAAAGATGTTTATGGGTTATACTTTTCTTGCACTAACTGTTGTCAAGTTTTTTGGAATTGCCATTTTCATCTCTAGAACTCCACGGATTCAAATTATTAACCCCAACCGTTGGAATGTAGCATTATGCAACTTATACCCCTTTCACGTGCCACCAAGTTACACCTTCAGCCTCCTTTAATAATTGGCCATTTAATGATAATTAATTAAAATTATTAAATATTATTATACCAGTTGTTGGGAATTGGGCTTAGTCCATCCTTGATAAATTAGGCCCAAACCCATTAAGCTTTAAGTTTTTGGGGCTAAATAAAATGCCTAAAAGAATGTGGGGCATTTATAGGTAATTTTTCCATGGGTTTGAAATTGAAACCTGGTGGGAATAGTTTCCCCACAGGTTTTGGGGGAACAGTTGATTTTGGCTGCGTATGTGTAAATAACAGTGACACATATGAGAAAAGAGGGACAGAAAAGTTTTCTCTACAGAACCTCTTCTCCTTCTCTTCCTTTTCCTGTGCATTTGCTGTGTGATATAGTTGAAATCCTGATGATTCGACTCGCATGAGTACCAGAAGAACTCAAAACGACACTTCAGGTACGCCCAAAATCCGACACCAGTTGCATGCAATTCTTTATAAATGTTCTTATTTGCAGGCGTGTGCCCAACCAAACACGCTCTCTACTCATTTAATTATTTACAGTTCATTATTTGTAAATTGCAAATTGAAAACTGTCTTCCCCACTTGATCCCTCCAAAACCACACAATATGACCATTATTGTTCATACAAATTTCTATGAAATCGACAACCAAAAGGACACTTGGGTTATTATCATATATGCTCTTACAAAGTTTGTTTCTTATAAAAAGGCTCTTTGGAAGGTTGGTATGATTTTGATAGAAGAGCACTACATATGTAATGCTTTTGTACCATTTCTTTTGATGCTTTTCTTGCTAATACTAATTGTGACTTGTGAAATATATGCTAAATCAAGACGACACTATTATAATGTTAATTCAATTCTGCACAGTTGAACGACGTAAAGGTAAACAAAGATAATCAATAATTGAGTATGATACATATCCCAAAACATGAAAGACACGAGTCTCAATATCACCACAACTAATTTAGTTACACATTCAGGTACACTTCTCGGGATCCGTTCAAATTTGCAGTTTCAAGAATGTCACGAATGTCACCCTCAATCCTTTCCTGGATTTAGAGAACCAACATCACTATTTGTTGGGCTGGCCATGAACGGTGCAATGATGCCCACACATGATTACAATTTTGGAATTGCAATCTTACTTGGTTCAGCCTCATTAGTGGCATTTCTTTTTTTGAATACAAAACCTATAACTAGGTTACATAGAAGAGACTAATCCCAAGAGGGAACGACAATAGACAGCAGTCAACCATGATCAACTATCGCCGCCAGAAATTGAGGTGGTGGTTGGTCAAGTAAAACGAAATTCTCGGTAATGCTATGAGCTAACCTTGCCAATGAGTCAGCAAGAGTATTCTCCTCTCTAGGAACAAAATACAAAAAAACTTGCCAGTCTTTAGCTAACCAAAGTCTAGCATCCTTTATCACATCCTTGAACGGGTGTTCCTTATCAGAACCTCTTGTGAGAAGGTTTATGGCTTGCAGGCAATCGGTGAGAACAATGACCTTCTTCAAATTCCGGTTCCAACAGATTTGGAGACCTTGAATAATTGCAATAATCTCAGCCACCACAAAAAGGACTTGAATAATCCGACTAATATACCCACACAACCATCTACCCTCTTCATCCTTAATCGCTCCAGCGCAACCTGACATGCCTGATTGTAGAACGGATCCCAGTATATGGGGCCCCCTGTCCTTGCATTTAGATAATAAAATGTCTTCCATTTTTCACAATTGCAACTTTTGGGATCCGATTTATGTGGTTTAAAACAAAAACATACCGAAAAATAAGATAGCGGACAATCAAACATACAGATGAATTGTAGCAAACAAAATATAGATAAAAGGTGTGTTGTTGAGGTGGAAATTACTGATTCTTTAGGCAATAAAATTTTGGCAAGGTTTAAACAAGAAATTTCCTCCGCATGGTTTAATATTAACTCTTAAAAGCAAACAAAAGCGTAATATTGAGAAAATCATTTTTCTTGTGATCTGCCCATCGAATAGTCAACAAAGCTTTAAGGGTCTGTTTGATGTGAAGGATTTGGAGGGGAAGGGAGGGGAGGGAAAATTTTTATGAGTTGAATTTTAAAAGATTGAAGAAGTGGGGTAATAAAATTTTAATAAAGAGAATATATAAGATAAAAGACTAAGAAAAATTAATTAAAAATTTTTAACCCCACTTCTCTAATTTTTTTAAATTCAACTCAAAAAAATTTCCCCTCCGCCCACTTTCCCTCCCCTCCCCTCAGACCAAACAAGCCCTTAAAGTATTGAAGTATTTTGAGGCTAAGATTTGATTTTAGAGACTCTAACCAAGGTATTTACATAATTCTTCTCCCTCAGTCCATAACTACTAGAATACTATTCACACTTTTTTAAAACAGAACAAATCAATAACTCACAAAATTCTGCTTTAAAAACTTCTACCAATAGCCTTTTATTTTGCATCTTCTTCTCAAGTAAAACGGGATTTAATATCCTTTGAAAAACATGATTTTTTTATCAGCAATAATGTTTTTACATAGCAAGGGGAGACACAAAAAAAATCGAATTAGGACATATTCACTTGCAGGAAACACCAACTTGTGCAACGCACGGGAAAAATCCCTCGTTGAAAAAATAATTGATTAAGACTCGTAAAAGTATACAAATTTTCTAAAAAGATTTAACATGCAAAAGATTTAAATTGATGCGAATTAATCTGAATTTAATATTATTTTTAAAAAACTAGTTGTATGAAAGAAATGTTTTTGAACCAATTATTTTTTTAATGATATGTATATACAACCAAAAAGTATTTTGGATTTAAGCTACTAAATCAATATTGTACCAAAAAAAAAAGTACAAATCCCTGAAGAAAGTGATGTATGACAAAGGAATTCGTTATACCAAATATTGACGTATGAAAATGATTTCTATCCTATCCAAATTTGCAAGAAATTGTGACCAATTTAATTTTGTATTTAATGAATTTCGTAAATAATAACTTAATATTATATTAAATTAAAATCATCTTCTATATTGCTTTCTTTAAATTCATTTTAGGTAAAATTGCGTTAAGGTCCTAAGGAAGATAAAATACTATTGCAAGGTCTTAGGAAATCTCAAAATTACTATCAGTTCCAAGGTACCCGAGGGTAATAAAATGTAATTAGCCAATTATCATTTTGCCCAAGTTAATTTGAAAGTAAAACTGAAAGGAAAAGGGGGAATTTGTCGATGGTTTGCTTATTCACAACAGTCTCTTGCCGTCGGGAGTCTTCCCACTTGTTGCCGCTTGTCGTCTTCACCGTGTTTCTTGTTGTTGTAGTGCGAGCCAATCCTCACTCCTTGCTTCACATCGATCCTCACACTCTCCACCGTGCGCCGTCAAACTCTCACTCTGCTCCACCGCAACTCCCGTCGCTCTCCTCGTCGCCATTGAAGAAGGCAAGCCTTACAAATACAAACATATATAGATATACTAATGTTTGCTTGGGACATGAGTGTGATTTCCATTTTATTTTTTGGTTCTCCATTGAAGATAAGCCCTACAATTTTTATTTGCTAGAAAAGTTTTTGTTAGCTCTGCAGTGCAAATGTTTGCCTCTCCAGTAACTTAGATGATTTAAAATTTGAGCGACAAGTTTCCTTCCACTTTTATAATATGCAGAACTTTGATTAAGGTGGGAGCTTTTGCTTTCAAGTCTCCTTAGGCGCTGTGACAAGTCTTCATTTTTTTGAATGAAAATTGGAATCACATTAATGAAAGCTCGAAAGGGCTAATACAAATACAAGCATAAAAAACACATCCCAAATCTACTATCCTTCACCCAACACTACCTCTTGATACAAAAGTGGTGGGTAGTCCATTTTTTCTTTTCAAACAGGCTCAATTAAATTTTTGAATTTTTCTCATAATTTTCTCGCCTTTAATTTTTGTTGGGCTATTGGTTTACTTAAGCTAAGGAGTGCAAGAAGAAGAGACGAAGAAGACAGTAGTGCACAATGTCTTCAAAGTATGGATATCACTTTCTTTTAGACTTAATTTGTCCTCACCTATACCTATTTTATAAGGTGTGATTTGGATTGCACTTCCTATATTCAAGCCAAAGCAATAATGGCTCTTATAAAATGATAATTTGACTTTATCTTTGTATGCACTTAAGGTCAAAAGCAATGAGTTTAATATCTTATTATTGTGTGATTTTTTATGTTTGATTGTTGGTCTCAAATGAAATGATGGTGCAAAGTATTTTATAGAGTATGAAGTGATACATTAAAGGGATATCTCTTGAAGCAACACCTCTTCAAGTAAAAGTTATAACCACATGTTAGATTTATAAACCAACATAACTTTAATAACCAATGATTATTTAAAATAACTCTTCCATAAAGGGTTACACCTTTATAGTACGTAGAGTTTTCTTAAAAACCAACACAACATTTCACCAAGAATCTTTAGCCATAACCTTTTATATGTGTCTCTGGGAACCAAAAAGGCATAACATTGGTAACCTTTAGTGTTATAACTTCCTACACAACCCTTCACATAAACTCTTTAATTTATAAGGACATGACTTTTCAACAAACATATTTCTTCATCTTAAAATATTCCAACATTCCTCCACCATTTTAAAATGATCACAAACTATTATCATTTCAAAAATCTCATGTTGTTGATGAAGGTATCTCGAGGATTTGAACATTTATCTAAATAAGATACGGTTTCATCCATTCGAAATAATATGGTAAACTAAGCTTTGAACGAATTACCCTATATGAACAGGTGTGCATAAATTATGCATGGGATCTTGGGCCATTGTATATTACTTCTAAATGACACGTTTATTCGTGGTCTTGTGTCCGTATCTTTTTCATGAGGGCTTTTTAGGATCAAGCCCTTGGACTCTTAAAAGCAAGCTAGCAGCCCACTTCACTCTTATATAGGTAGATTCCATCAAGAGCATCACTATGATAAATGATCAATCACATATATGCTTACAGGTCCGTTAAAAGCCAAATTAGTCTCAACCCGCCCCCTTCTAGTCTCATGATTATCAAGTACTTTTTCAATCTGGGATGTATTAAAAGTCAAGTACTTGCAATCACTCTGATAGCGTATTTTCACCATTGAACTCAAGACTTGATATGATGGTCAAGTATGACTTGAATTTCTATCATTTGTGATCAAGGTTTATAAGGCTTCAATCCTATCCTTTTTGATGTTTTTAACACCAAATACCTTATCAGAGCTTTCGTCAAAGGATGTATAAGATTCAATTCAAATCTTATATATAACTTCAAGATACCACGAAGACCCTTGAGTATTGGATAATTGCAGAAATAGACTTCTTAGCCGATGTGTTTCTTATACTTCTTGGCTTGTCTTTTCTTTTTATTTAACCAGTAGCGGTATATCAATTTTATTTAATAAAAGTTTCCAATTGGCAAGTTTTTGTTTTGATGAGCAAATATATTATAAAAGTTAAATTCTAGGAGACGATGAATTTCTACACATTCGCCAAACATTTCATGGGCATTTTACAAATCAGCATAGACTTGGAGAATCTTAATCCATCAAACTCCTTTCAACACATTTTTACAAACACCTTATGTGCATCCAAACTCAAATCAATTCATCAAGCTTATTAAATTAAAATTTTAACCTTATCTAAACTGCCATCTTCCTTCCTACAACACAACAGAGTTTAACAGCAGTGACGGAAGAGGAGGAAGAAGAAATTACATGTTCTAGCACACCAACCTAAGCTTCAATTGTACCCCTCAAATGCAGTCAGCCAGAAGAAGAAGAAAAATCAAAACAAGGTACTCCCCTCCATGTTTCTACAGTGGCCAACGTCAACTGAGAATTGAAGGAAAAGAGAGATAGTAGCGACATGAAATCTTGAGTAAAGGAGGAAGACAATGGCGGATGATCAACAACACGCACACTCTAATGACAACGAAGACAAACGGAGGAGGGTGAAACAGCAACAGTAGGAGTAAAGAAGTTGGAGTTTCAAGTTTCAGAGGTCTCAGCGTGATGCCGATGGAAATAAGAGGGAGCTGGGGAAGTTTTACAATTAGATTTAGGGGGAATCACTGATTAATACATTTTTGGCAAATTAATTGCTGAATGCTACCATTGCACATAACGGAAGATGTTTTGCACATAACGGAAGATTACTTGCACATTTATACGGAAGGCTTTTGCACACACGGAAAATGATTTGCATAAAACAAAAGATCGCTTGCACACACGGAAGATCCCTTACACGCTTGGTAGCAATCAGCAATTAATTTGCTTCCAAAGTATTTTTCAGCAATTCTCCTTAGATTTATTATTCCTTCGACTTATTGTTTCAAAATAAATAAGGGTAATTCAGGTAAAAAAAAAAAGGGGGTAAGATGATAATTTCACAACTAGAATATATTGACCCTAGGTTACGTTCATGGGACTTGAGGGTAGTTTTGAGATTTCTTGGGACCTTACAGTAGAATATTTTTTTTCTTTGGATCTGAACGCAATTTTCCATTTATGTTATCGCCTGTTATTCATTTATTTCCATATCATAGGCCTAACAAATTCAAAATTAGTCGTGCTTCAAATCGAACCTTCTGTTTTCTTCAACTACTACAATTTTCAAGCACTCTTTTTGAAAATTATTTATCATATTTCCGTGCAAAATTTGGATGAAGAATAACAATTTGCCGGAAAAAGAAAACATAATCGTACAATTTTGACCAAACAGCTGACTCCATCGAAAAATTTATAAATTATTTTCCAATATAATTTTATCAAACACTGGCTTAATATAAAATACATGACGAAATCTGGCCAAAAAATGACGATGCTATAGCACTTATCAATTAAAAATAGTGTTGTATAAAAAAAATAACAAAAAAGTGGTAAGACTTCGTACGTGTACGTGTACGTGTACCCTTTGGCCATAAGTAATGTGTACTTATACTCTGTGTATAAAAATATTAGAAATACGCAACATTATATATATATATAGTTGTTTTTATTCTTTTTTTTTTTTTGCCTGAGTTGTTTTTATTCATTTAGATCAAGTCTTTTACAATATTAAAAATGGAAAAATATTAAGTAGATAAGTAGATTACATTAAGTAGATAAGCATGAATGTAGAGCGACAAAGAAACTAATTTCTGCTAATTACTACCTCTGGCCCTAAATATAAGATAAAGTTAATTTTTTTTTTTGAGAAATTAAGGAAGCTAAATAAGTTTCTTAATTTTTTTTGCCAATAAATAAGTTGCTTTATTATATCATATATTGTGTATCCTTAGATTATATGTTAGTTTATTAGTCAAACTAATTAGTTTGAAGAAAAAATTAAAAATATAAATACTCTAAAGTAATTTAATTAACTTCTTTAATCTCTCTAAAAAATCAATTTTATCTCATATTTAGGATCGAGGGAGTAAGATAAATGAATTATATTTAAGTTTGTGTGTATATAGAAAGACGCTTCAGAGAAAGCACTCCAAATTCGGCCTTAACAAAAGTAATCTTGAGTTGAGAATATTCGGGCAGCCGGGGTCAAAAGAAAAATCGGCAATGTAAATATTAGAAAAATTAGTTATTTGTGAAAATTTTGTGTTAGTTTTTCTAATATGTCTGAAAATTTGTCAACGTAATTTGCGATCTCCCCATTTCAATTGCTTTCCCAAATAATTAATAGATGTTAACTTTGAAATAAATTGGTTTGAGTTGCTTTCCCAATTAATTAAAACTCCACCAACAAAGCGTTGGTTTATGTGATAAGTGGTTTTCCTTTATTGAAAAAAAAACAAGAAAAGAAGTTCGAATGTGGGAAATCACATTTTTTATTAAAGGTGAAAATTTTTTATGCTCTAAGAATCTGTTTAGTATGAGGGTTTGATGAGAAAGGGTTGGAAAATTTCTGAGTTAAATTTGAAAAAATTGAAGAAGTTGGGTTATAAATTTTTATTTTATATTATTATCTAGTATTCGATTTGAGATTTATAACTGTCCCTCCTAATACAAGTGACCCCTCTAGGATCCAAACTTGAAACTCAGAGGGACATAACGGGGCCTTATACCGGTAAACCAAAACTCTATGTTGGTGGGGCTATAAACTTTTAATAAACATAAGATATAAGATAAAAAATAGAAAAATTAATTAAAATTTTTTAATACCACTTCTCTAATTTTATTAAATCCAACTCAAAAAAACAATAAAATCCTCTCATCGCTTTCCTTCCCCCTCCTTACCCTCAGACACATGATTAATGATTACATAAAAAAAAGTTTTAAAGGCCAAAACAAGAATTAAAATAAGGTATAGCCACCCTAAGAGGATGTTTATTGCTAGAAGTTTTTTTCAACTTTTCCTCACTCTAATTCCTCACTTCAATAGTTAGTTTTGACTTAATTATAACTTAATTGTTAAACTTTAATTCGATGTGGCCCAATTCTTTT
This sequence comes from Inga leiocalycina, assembly GCA_963242795.1. Taxonomy (NCBI): domain Eukaryota; kingdom Viridiplantae; phylum Streptophyta; class Magnoliopsida; order Fabales; family Fabaceae; genus Inga; species Inga leiocalycina. The sequence goes on from OY725331.1 coordinate 14,104,882, forward strand.
AATTTAGCCATTTAAAAAATTAATATCTGTATTTTAGAAAATAAAATTATATATCATATAAAGTTTTAAGACTAAAATTTTTAATTGTTAAAACTCTATGGAGTAAATGAAATTGGTTAAAATTTATGAAATGAGTTTCAATTGAATTAAAACTATAAGAATTAAATTACACAAGGCCAAAGTTTAAGCTGAGTTAAAACTATAAAAGTGAAAAAAATTAATTTTTCCTAACATTATATCCAACCAAGCTTGTCACACCTTCATTTTATTTTCACCTATTTCAGAGTATTTGTGGAAACGATATGCAGTTCAACGGGCAACATAGGAATAACATAAATATACTGATATTATGTGCGCGATTACGGAAATTTCCCATACGAGTTCGTACTTGATAATTACAATTAACGTAACCTCACAGCGCTACATGGGTGTCTTAACACGTCTCAGTGAACAGAAACATCTTCTCGTCTTCGCTCCACCACCGCAATCCCCTTCGTATGGTTCTCTTTATTGTTCTCAGCATACGTTCTGTCTTTTCCTGTCTAAATTGTTGGTAGGGGAGGGTGAGATTCTGTGGAATTTCAGTAGGAAAGTAATACCAATATGTATGCAAGATAAGTGCTTAATGCATGACATGCTTGCATTACATAACTCATGCTCACACAATGACATATCTGCTTGCTCAATGTTTCAATCAACATACGTATGGCCATATCATAAACAGAAACAGAGCTTCAATTATTCATATATGTTTCACATTATCAGGCAAAGCAATAACATGCATCAATACACCAACACAAATATCAAATACATGCAGGAGAGGTAAGTTCCATACCTAAATCGCCCTTCCATGATCTTCGAATAACATGCCTCGATTTACGTGCCAATTCCTCAGGCTTTCTACTCGGTCCTAGAACGTTAAATGTACAGTGTAGACACTTTCATAGTGTTTTTTATGGTTATATTAGTTTATGGTGAAATTTTACCAAAATGCTCCTGAGACCTCGACCCGCCATACCCGACCCGATGGTACGTTTTCCCAAAATTTTGACTAAGGCTATTCTGACATATTTTCACCCAAGGAATCCATTTCTGGGCTCGAAATCACCAAATTCAGTGTCAGATTACGAAAATACCCTTGACAACCCCTATTTAGGGATTTCAGTGGCGTTTTCGTAATTATGCTTTTTCGACCTCTACCAAAAAAGTGACCAACTGTAACCCCACTTATTTTTGTCCACTGAGTCCAATGGAACTATTCATTTCATGAAAATCCAACTCCTTGTATCGGTTCTGGGCTGCCGAAATATTGAAGGAAAATAGAAAAATGGAGCTTTGTGTTTTAACTTCCAAAACTTGTACTTTTCCACTTCCAATCCTTGATTAATTCATTTAAACACTTCATAATCATGATTTAAAGGATTTTAGGCAGCATAACCCCTTAGGATTATGGCTTTTCCAATTTTACAACTTAACCAAAAATCATATAAACCAAACAACAATCACCAACAACAACTTCAATACACAAAGAAGTTGAGATTTTGGCGATTACCTCTTGATCCTTGATATTTCTCTCTCTAGGATGTTCTCTCTCTCTCCCCTCAACCTTGAAGATTAGCTTGCTAATCCATGGAGTTTATGGAAAGGAAAAGATTAGAGAAGAGATTTATGGAAGATTAGAAGAAGAAACTTTAAGAAATCATAACTTACCTTAGTTTTTCTCTTATTTCTTCTTTCTAGAGCATGAAGCTTCACAAACTCACTCTATCTCTTCTTTCTTTAGCCTTGAACGAAAATAGCAAGGAAAAATGAAGGAAGTGGCATCATAAATTATCTCACCTTTTCTCTTCATATTTCATCCTAGCCCTTGATCTAACCAAAGGTTAGGATTTCTCCACCTTTCATGTACATCATCATTCCATTTTTGTGTGCACTCAACCTTGCCATGCTTCCCTTTTGTGTACACCCAACCTTGATTATCATTTTCTTCTTCCTTGGTTGGCCAAAAACGTGCTCCCTCTTATGCTCCAACTAAATCAAGTGTTCCTTTCATTTACTCAAGTCAATTGGTACAAAAGTTGGCTACCTAACCTTATGACATAAGTAAGGACTTATAACACAACAATTATCTCCATCATTTTTCATGTGATGTTGACACTTAGTCTCATTGGATTTTGACACTTGTCTTCTCCTCCTTCATCCCTTAATTTCTAAAATAATTAAAAGAAAAAGGAAGATTACTTTATTTTTTAAATTTTTGGAATAATGTCAATTCTGGCATATTTTCTGCCTTAACTTTGAAAAATCATAACTAATTTTGTAGACATCATTTTAATGCGATTTTAAAGCCTATGGAACCCTTATTGAGCCTAGTTTCAAGGAAAAATATGGAATTTTACTGAATGGGATCATATCATTCCCAAATTTTCAATCTTTGACCGCTGCTCCAGAAAATTTTCAGATTTTCTAGATTAACTTCAAAAATTCATATATTTTTGTACATAGCTTCAATTGAGTCATATGACCTATCAAATTAAAGCTTAGGATGTCTACTTCCATTCTGTAAAATTTCATAATTTTTTCTCATCATTTGTTCTTCCAAAACCACATGACAAACTCACTACCTCACATGCGATTTCACTGAAAACACTATTCAACTTTCAATTTTCAATATTTAATTCCTTTGGCATTAAATATTCACCATTTCATTGAATATATATAATAATTATAATATATTCTTAGTGAATAAAATTTGGGATATTACAGAACTACTAAATATTAAAGATTAGATTGATAAATATACTACTAGAGTAGCAAAGTTACAATCAGTCATGGAAAGAAATTCAATATGTTTAGTAAAATTTCAAATTCCAGCCACGTGGATTAGAATTTGTAATATATAGTGTAATATGCGGTAGATGTTATGTCTTTTTTTGGCCAATGTAGATACTCCCTCCGGTCCTAATTATAAGATAAAGTTGATTTTTTTGGAGAAATTAAAGAAGCCAATTAAATTACTTTAGAGTGTTTATATTTTTAGTATCCTTAGATTATATATTAGTTTATTAGTCAAATTAATTAGTTTGGAGAAAAAAAATAAAAAAATAAAAACTCTAAAGTAATTTAATTGGTTTCCTTAATTTCTCCAAAAAAATCAACTTTGTCTTATAATTAGGACCGGAGAGAGTATGATGTTTTAAATTACTATATGTTAGTATGTTTAATATTACTGTTGTTACTTAATATAAAATTCAGTTTACTAATTTGAATAGATTAATGAAACTAAAAGAAATTACTTCAAATAATTTATATTTATTATTTTCCTCCAGATCAACTTACTTAACATCTAAGTAGATATATAATATAATGATATTTATAAGTAATTTAGAGAGATCATATAACATATATGCTATAATTAAGGAGTATTTTATTCAGCTTCTTGATTTCTTCAAATTAATTAAATGGACATCAGTGAGGTAAAAATACGTATAAGAAAGCGAATGACTCATGAATAATGCATATTTGATTCCCCTACTGCCTTAATGTTTTGTGCTTTGTCCTTTTCTGTAAAGGAAAATTAACAAAATGTTCACTAACGTATCACACAAAGCACATTAATCACGCCTTTTGTTTTCATTATGTATTTTTCTAAAACTGATGTAAATAGTGGGTTACATTAAAGTATTAAACTATACTCCTACTATTTATGGAGTCCCACGGCCATCCGTCAACAGTGGTGGCTGCCGACGGCCTGCGGAGGCTTTTTCCCCCTCTATGTGAAGAAGTATTAAATCAATTTATCAAATTTTGAAATTTCATTTTAGTCCAAAAATTTTGCATTACTTATACATCTTGAAGTAATGTAATGTAAGAAATACTTACTTGTATTTTTCTAAAATGAAAATTACTCTTCTATTCTTATTTATAAGATATTTTTTTGTCATATTTATAAGTTATAGCATTAAATATTTCATACGAATGTATAATTTTATCATTAATTTATTATCGGATAGACTTTATTCCTCTCCAGTATTAATGTATAACCCACTTGTGAAGATGATCTTCATCCTAAATGTAAGATCTAAATCTTATATTTATCAATATTTTTTTAATTTATTTTATTGATGTTATCTCAATAATAATCAAACAAGAGATATATGGAAAAAATTAAAAAAGATGATTGAGGAATTTTTTTAAAAAATATGACATTAACTTACTTAACTAATATAATTAATCATATAAAATTAGATAAATAGATTTTAGATTAAAAATATGAGAGAATATTAAATAAGAATAAAATTATAAAGTTATTAAATTTTAAAACAGGCGTCATAACGCTAGAAGCTTTTCTCAACTTCCTTATAAAAATTTACACCATAAATTAAGTTTAAGTCGTACACTTGTTGCGATGAGCTCAATTCGATACCTGGGTCGCCTTCTAGTTACATGACATTACGTTCATCCAAAGTCCACGTAGACGCATTGAGTTCGTCTCTCCCTCCCACTCAACAAAACGCTTTCCGTCTTTTCTCGAACTGACCGCGGGCAGTGGATAGGCCAGATCAGGCTGACCGTGTTGCCCTCACTCCCGCACCAGAATAAAGACACTGACTTCTTTCTCCAGCCATCATAAATTTTTTTTTTGGTGAAAGCAACGAGAATCATCACAGGCACAAGCACAGGCACAGTACCGAGGCGAAGAAGAAGACGAAGTTTCTTCAGGAGAAAAAAATGTGGTTCATCTACATCTGCGACGAAGAAGAGAAGGAGCTCGCGAGACAGAAAGCCCCTGGATCTTGCCCTCACTGTGGCGGTAAGGTCGAAGCCATGGACGTCGAGATCCAGCGCAGGTTCTGCTTCTTGCCTCTCTGCTTCACCATCAAGCGCAAGTTCTTCTGTACTCTCTGTGCTCGCCGATTAGAGTTGTTCTACTAGATTCTAGATCTTTCCGTTTTCCCTCCTTCTTAACTCCTCTCACAAACCGAATCGCTTCCTCTAGTATATATTCTTGTCAAATATGTGTTCAAATTGTAATTCACAATCTCTGAGCAAGGGTTTCTTGTATGTAAATCTGAACGTTGTGTTTGATCCTTTTTCATGCTTAATCGGTTATTTTTCTGGCGTTTTAGATTTTGAGGTATTTGAGGCGTTAAAAATTTTACTTGTAGTGCTGTGCAGATGAATGGAAACCAAGCTGTCCTAAATTCTCGCCGATCCGTTTGCGTTTGAATTTTTCTTCCTTTAATTTTTATCTCTGTTTGAAATTTGGATTATCTGGCCATTTTTGCTCAGTGATGAACCAGAAGCAACAGAATCGGAAGCCTTGTTTGATTGGATTGAACTTTGAATGAAATTAGATGTTCAGATTGCCACTAGAAACAAGCTTTGTTTCTTTTTTAAAAATTATGATTCGGATTAAGTTCAGTCCAAACTGAGTATTGTTTGTGTGAAACTGAAGATGGGAGGATTGATTTGCAGGTATACTGAGAAGAGGTCGTCGTGTTTATCGGCACCTAAAAATAAAGAATTGATGAGGGTTGGAGGAGAATGCGACCTGGCTTCCTATTTTATTCCCATTTCATATTCTTCCCTCATTTCATTTATTTTTGATAAAAACACAATCGTTATTAAAGTGACATGTAGTACTTCGGGTCTAAAAAGTTCGTTCTTTTAAACATTAATGGACCCCACCTATCGATTCTAAAAGTCCATCGTGTATTCATGTCCCCCACCCCCCGGATAACCCCCCTAATTCTGCTGTGCTGCCCTCAATGAAAATAAACATACGAATATTATTTCATTGATTTCAGTTAGAAGTAAATTTTGGAGGAAAAAAATTAATACGAGGTCTCTGGAAACGTAATCGCCAAAAAATTGCATAACAAATGAACAAGCGTTTACTTCTTGTCATTCCATGCTTCTATGTTATAAGATTTTTTTTTAGTGAATACATTCTTTCACTGAAGTAATTTTGTCTAATTTTTTACTAACTAATTAAAAGTAATTCATTTGGGCATATCAAAGATAGTGCGTATGACCAATACATGGTAAGTGACTTTACTTTTTATAAGAACAAAAATATAAATTTAAATTCTGATAAACACACTGATAAAGAGCCTTTATATGTATAAGTTTCTTGGAAAGATACCAAATCTCTATCAAATAAAAAACAACAAATGTGCCTAAGGAAACCCACCGTCTCTCTTTCATTAGTCTTTTTTTCATTATTTGAGGTGCATATTATGGAAAAAAATTATTTTAATAATAATATTCAAACACTCTCATTTTATCAAAATCATTTTTTTTATAATTTATTATGTTCAAAAATTATTCTCCAAAAACTAATCCGACCACACCTAGAAAGAGATACTAAATCTTTATCAAATAAAAAAACAACAGATAGTGCCTAATGAAACCAACTAGGCAAATGATATTTTGTGGGAACAGTAGGGGTGTAAGTGTAAATTAAGAGAAGGTGGGGGTGAATGACAAAGAAAAAGAGGTTGTGGCAGAATATATAAAATGGGTTTTGTTGGTATTTGAGGATTTGCGGGAATAGTGTTCACGAGGGGCAGTGGAGGGTGACGGGGGCAGTTAAAGTCTCAAAGCTAGTGGGTCTCGCGCAACAGAACACACCTTCTTTGCTTCTCAAGTAAGGACACAAAAAAAAAACAGGGCGGTTCTTGTGCCTATCACCCAAATATGCAAGTTGACTCTGTTCTCATCCCCACCGCTCTCTGTCTCTACATGAATGCATAGCCTCTGTTTCCACCCAGGTTCTCTAATCCGGACTGGACCGGCCCGGAAATCGGCGACTCGGACACTAAACCGGTCCGGTTCGGTGACCTGATCCGGGTCAACTTTTTTTTTATTTTTTTTTTAAAATTTTATTTTTTAAAAAAAAATTTTCCTTTAGAATTTCATACTATAAGCCTAAAATATTCTATTTCTCACTGGTTTGGTCCCGGTTTAGCACCGGTTTGACTTTGGTCTGACCCACTGACCCTTGACCCTTGACCCAGTACCCCGACCGGTTCACTAACCGGTCCGGGTTTAATTACCTTGGTTTCCACCCGCAAAAATATCTATACACATAAAATAATTAAATTATGTAAATTAAGAATTTATTTAAAATTGATTAAAAGTAATATATAAAAATTTGGTGAAAAGTTTGTTAAAAAATTTATTTATCGTAAGGACTAGATATGTTTTTATACACAAACCGGCTCTCAAATCCAGATCCTTCTAATTAATAAAATCTTTAAATGGGGACTTACCAATTTTCCCAACAATAAACGTGTAATTTTTTTTTTTCAAAAATACCTTTATTTATGGAAGGAAAGTGAATGAATAGGAAAAATAGGACTGCGAGAGATGATTAATGCAATGATATAATATGTAAATTAATGGAAGTAAAAACTTAACAAGTTGGTTGAAATTCCAAAGTATCTTATAAACAGGATGATTCAAAAATTATGAATAATTTAGTTGATACTGATATTTTGTTATTTGGAAGTGTTTTTCTTGTAATTTTTCTGATTATGAGGAGTTGGTTCACCACTTGAAGGACACAAACAAATATCTTTTGGAGGCATAGGGTTTTGGGAATGTTCAAGTCGAGACGAGGAGGAGAAATCAGAAATAAATGTGATGATTAAGAAACGAAAGGAACAGTGAATGAAAGGGACAATGATTTGTGCGAATAGTTTATTTTTGGATAATAAATACTTATAAATCGTGATCCACGGTATACGAGGTAAGTATATGAGAGAAATTTTATCTCGACTTGCATAATAAACACCTATATTTAAAAAATAAATATTTCCAAACATGCACAAAAATGAACGCAAATGGGTGATGCAATTTGTATAGCCTTATCTATATGAATCCAACATCCCACTTTGGCAAACAGCACCTGGTTTCAAAATAGTTCCTGTGTGCCCAACTAGCTCAGATTTGATTATTAATATACCAATTAGATAACTAATTTACGCATTAAAATAATTAATTAAGTTAGTTATTTATGAAAAAAATTGCACTCTTTTAATTTTTAATGTAAGACATATTTATTTAATTTGATTATATTAAAAAAGTTAGTTGAGTTAGTTAATATATCGTGTATTTTATAAAACACCCTAACTATCTTCTTTAATCCTCTCATTCTTTCACTTTCTTGATTATTGTTAAGAAAACTTCAATAGGGTTATATTAGGAAAAGATTGACAAATATTAAAATTATGTCTAATATTTAAAATCAATGTCAACTCTCAAACTATGTCTTATATTAAGGACAACATGAACATTTATTTTTAAGAATTTAGAGGACAATTCTGTTACTTTACGTGACTTTGGCAAGAGAAGTTTCATCAGAAGAGTGGCTCAAACAGAAATTTAATCCATTTAAAGACAAGTTACGTACAGTTATGAATGAGAAATTTCTTTTGACAAGTCTTTATTTATCGGTTTTCGTATGCTTGATTGATAGAATAGTAGTAGTTTTAAGGCATAGGGGCTTTATAGTGCTTTTTTTTTTTTTTGATGTGGTAAATGTAGAAACAAGTTCTTAGGTGATTTTTGCTTATCATATTCTCTACCTTTTGGAAGTTTCAAGTCTTTATTTTGCATTTTTTTTGGGATTTCTAGGCAGATTCCTAGAGAACCCTCTATTTAAAATTTTGCATTGGGAGTATCGTTTGGTGAAAGCTCTCTTAATAATTGGAAAAAAAATTATAAATTTAAAAGATATAATCTATCAAGGTTTTATATTTAACCTTTTTAAAAATGATTTTTTTTATATTCAAAATAAATATATGATAAGAGTTTTATTTCAGCTTATAAAAAAATATTTAAAAAGAGGCACTCATTTGTGCTTTCCAAATTAGCACTATTTTATCAATTTCTTAATATCGAACATCTAATACTTTATATATTTATACATAAATATATAAATATTATTTCTAATACTTAGTATAAGAAATTGTTAATTTTTTTTAAAGAAATTAAAGATGTTAAATAAATTATTTTAAAATATTTATATTTATTTATTATACCAAACTAATTTAGCCGATATATAAATTGATATATAATCAGATAAGATATAATATATGTTATGGTTAACTAACTTATTTATCTTGCTTAACGTCTTAAAAAAAATCATTTAGACCTTATACTCATATTAAGGACCTAGTGCGCGCGCGCACGTGTAACTGTGGTTAATTCAAGTGGAATTAGGTGGAACTGTTAGGACATCAAAACTATCCCACCCCCAAATTCTTTTTAAAACCCCACTATGCCTAACTCAAGAGTCAAGATCACTGTGTTTGATGGAATAACAAAATATTTAATGAAATGTGATTTTGTACCTTTTTTTTAAATTTATTTTAATGACACGCTTTGTCAAATTTCATAGGTTAGTGAATTATCAGCTACCCTTGTTTTTAAAATAAAGAATTTTATCATCCAACTTACATATTTAGTCTGTTTCTTTGTGTCAAATCAATGCCACGAGAATGTTAATCCCTCAGTTGCATAAATATATTTAAATCAAATCTTAATTTGTATGTCACACGTGTGCCTTTGAGACATTGACATGTGTAATCTATATGCATGGGATTCACTAACATGGCAAGTTACAATTATTAATAAAATAAATATTTCAAAAAAAAAAAATCTATGCGAATAAACAAAATATGCAGTACATTGCAAGTTTTGTCCATTAAATCCTATCACTATTGCTAAGTCATCAATTTCCTACAAAATCATATATGTTTTATTGTTGAACAGTTTTGTTGTATTTTATATATAAGGAGTTGGTTTGCATTCTTGAAATATATTGGCAGCCAATTTTCTATGATGAGTACATATCACTAAGTTTTAGATAATAAAACTAATATATTCAATTTATATGACAGAAAAGTAAACTTGAAGGGAACATGGTAGGTCTTAGACCAGTTGGATTTTTTTTGGTAACGTTTATAAACAGGTCTTGCTAAATAACATTAAAATACTATTATATTTTTGTTTATATTATATTGATTAAACAAAAATATTTTCAGGAGCATATTCAAAGAATATGGCCCAGGAATATCGGCATCCCCCATGCGGTTGGTTCAATGTTTAGGGACGATATGTGTGTGTGTGTGTGTGTTTCATTACATAAAATAAAGCAACCTAGCTATAATGACAAAAACTTTAACAACATACACAAAACAAAGGGAAAGGGATCCTTTATATATAATACTCCTTCCATCTTTAATATAAGATATATTTACCTAGTTTGATTAGATTATAAAAATTAATTGACTTAATTGATATATTATGTATTTTCTAAAATGCCCTAGTTATCATCTTTAATTTCTTCCTTCTCTCTTCTCATTGATTACTATTGAGAGATGATCAATAGGGATAAATTAAGAAAATATTGATAAATATGAAAATATGTTTTATATTTAGAATCAAGATTAACTTTTTAAATATGTCTTAAATATATCTTATATTAAAGACAAGAGGAAGTATTATATAACATATTCTAAGATAATCCATGTCAACTTGTTTTACCTTTTTTTTACAGATAAAATTGCACTTTCATGCTGATTTCAGCTGTTAATCTTATCAGAATTTGCAAATTGGAAGACTTGGCGTCACCAAACATTTTAACATATTTAGCTCTTTCTTGATATCACAAGCAACCGCGGCAACAATATAATATACTACGTGTTGGATGTGTTAGAATACTTTAAGATGAAGATATGTTTATTTATTTTGAAGTTATGTTGTTATAACCCTAGTGTAAAAAACATTTTTTAGATAAATTAAAAACGATATTTTAGATCGATTTTGGATGCAATTTTGATACAACCGATCTTAAAAGTCTATTACTTTTTAGACCGATTTCAAAAATAAGTTTTTAGACCGGTTGTTTATACAACCGGTCTAAACATAACGACATTATGGGTAATTTTGAAAAAACAGTCATACTTTTAGACCGGTTCTTTGAAGAATCAGTCTAAAAACTATAATTTTAAAAAATTAAGAAATTTACTTGAAGAGATATATAAAGAGTTATAATATTAAATATTACTCGCTCTGTCTTTACATATATAAGATCATTTTGTTTGAATGAGATTGTCCTTTTTATAAAATCCCATTTAATTTTATCTCAATTATAAATGCATTTTTATCCATTTTGCTCTCATTCTTTCACATCATTTATTTACGATACATTTTCTTTCTTCATTTTCTCATCATTACTCTCTCTCTCTCTCTCTCACTCATTCAAAAATAGGGGCATATTTGAAAAAATATATATTTTCAGCATATTTATTATTTTTAACTAATTTCAATTATTTTTTATAATCCTACGATTCAGTTGAAAAGACCTTATATATAATGATGAAGGAAGTACCAAGATCATATCTCTTGTATTTCCTAAAGATGCATGTAAAATGTTATAACTAAATGTGTGACAACTACTACTTGGTGAAAGATTGTGTAGTTTATAAGAAAATTCTATATACTATAAATTAGGGGTGTTCAAAGTGTCCCAGTCCCAGTTGTCCGGCCTGTTCCCAGACATTTTGATCCAGGGAAGTTCCTGTCCCGGCCGCGACCGGGCACACACCTTGTAATCCTGGTCCCCCCCTTTTTTTTAATTTTTGTTTCTTAAAACCTAAGCTATTCTTTTATTTTTGTATTTTTTTATCTCATAAATTAAGTTATCATTTGATAAAATGTGTATCACATATTTAGTTGGAGTTAAACTGTATATATCGCGATACTAATCCTAATTATATAATGTATAAAGATAATAACAAAAATAATGAAGGTGATCATAATAATAATAAAATGTTATTCTTCAATTCTAGATCAATTTTTGTGATTATTATGGCTTTATTAGGTGTTAAATAATCACTTTAAACATTATATTATAGAAAATTTAACTAATATAATAATATATTTTAAATTTAATTTTTTTAAAAAAAATATGGATTTCCCAGTTTAGTCCTGGTCCCACTCAGGATTACTGGGACCGGGACCGGGAGTGGGGGGTCCCAATCCCGGTCCCGAATTTAAACACTCATACTAGAAATTTGTAACTCTTTGTATCTCTTTTTATGAATTAATATATGGGATTTATAAATCTAACAAATAATTATAACTTTTAATTGAATATGTGTTGCTTCAAGAGAAATCCCTTTAAATCCTAAAAACACCCATCACCATTAGTCCATTTTCACATATAACATCAAATCACACTACATAGCGAAGGGTCAAACTCATTGCATTTATCTTTGAGTGCATATAAAGATAGAATCAAATTATAATTTTATAAAAATCATTGTTGCGTTGGCTTTAGTGTTGGGGTGAAATCCATACTCAATGATCTTTATTGTATCTTACATAAAATTTGCCCTTCAATCAAATTGCACCCTATAAAACAGAAATAGGTGGGCTAAATTACACCTAAAAGAAAGTGCTGCCTGCTCTTTGAAGACATTGTGCAACATTTTCTTGTTTGTCTCTTCTCCTTGTACTCCTCATATAACTAATCTCACTAACAAGATGGAATCACCCTTTCATACGTGGAGAAAAGCCCAATATTTAAAATTTATTCGGGTGTGATTAGGGAGAGAGTATGAGGTCTTATCTTATTCACAGTGTAAGGGCAACTATTTGAGAGAAGAGAAATGAGAAAGCTATTTTCACTTAAGAATAGTTCTAGGAAATCAGATTTTACATATTCATGAATAGTTAGATTGGGCTGAAATTTGATTAGCAAGTTTGAAACATCTGGTTTATTTTGAATGATTGAATCGCTAATTTATTGCATGGTGCTAGAGGTATTTAGTGCGCAGTGGAAATAAATTATCATCACTACACTTCTCCTTTGTTATATATGCTTATAAGAATGTAATAAAACTTGTTGCCGACTTCTTCGGATCAATCCATTCCGTAGAACAAAAACATCTCTTTAGACCATTAACAATTAAAAAAGAGGTCGCTCTTGAAGTCATTCTCAATATCACATAAAACACACAGGAAAATATCGTCTTGACAAGAGGTTGTTTTATTTTAAAATAAATTCATGTTTGAATTTAGTGCAATTGTTTGGACTGGACTTCAAAGCAGTGGGAGAGGTTTATCTGGAGCGGGCGATACTGATTATCCAAATTTAATACTCTTTCCACTCCTTTTTATAATACATATTAGTCTAATTTAATTAAATTAATAAAATTAGTTAATATGATATGTATTTTCTAAAATAACCTATCTATCTTCCTTAACTCCCTCCTTTTTTCTTCTCTTTAATATTGTTAAGAAAGCATTAATAAGAATAAATAATGAAAGTATTGATAAATATAAAAAATATGTCTTATATTTAAAATGAAGATTAACTCAAAATATATTATATATTAAGGTTAGGCAGAGTATAATTTTTTAATATTTTTTTGACTCAAAGTTATTAGTGAGATGTTGGCCCCAAAAAAAGTTATTAGTGAGATTGACTATGCAACCTCCTATAGTAAAGATTTATACCACTAAATAATAAATTCATTAGCATGTCTCATTTTATTATGCATATTGGTATTGCATCATCAACTCAATAGGGCCTTTTGGATGCTTATCTCTGAAAACATTGGATCATCTATTTGTTAATTGTCCATTTGTGAAAGCCGTTTGGTTTGGAGGTCTCTTTGTTTCTCCACCGGTAAATAATTTTGAAAACTTCAAGACTTGGCTGAAAACAATACAAATGAAATTATTTGAGGATGGTCACAATCTAATGTTGATTAAAGTCTTTAAGCTTCTTTCTGTTATATGGATAAAAAGAAATCTCATCATTTACAAAGGTTAAAAGGTTAGTCCTATTGTAGTTATCAAAGAAATTGAAACTACCTTGTTATTATGCTCATTGGCCTTGTCTTCAAAATGTTCTTAGGGTATTACAACTTCAAGGTTAATGGAAGTGACTCATGTTTTGGATGAGATTGATTCTAATGGGTGGTGTATTTTTATGGAGAAATATAATTATGGTCACACCAACTTATGTCAATCTTGGATCTGTTTTCATGGGGAGGCTATACAATCAATTTGGTGGAAGAAATCAAATGGCCAAGAATTTCTTGTAATGAAATGTTTTAGATCTTCTCTCCGATGAATAAATTAGCTGCAACCTTTTTCCATCATCGGTCAGAGACCTGCAAGTAATTTCTCTTGAGAAGCAGATTTTGCCGAAAAATGGCCACAAGTAAAATTTAGCAAATATTTTATACTCTAACATTTGTTGCATTTTGAAATCCTTTTCCTCTGAAAATTTTACTAGAGTAGATTACATTCATGGTAATATCTTTAATTTTCTACAATCATGTCTTGTTATGATTGTAGAATCATGATATATAATCTTTTTGTTTAATTGACTTGATCATTTAAAAAAAAAACCTCAACAGTGGAAGGGTCAAAGCTTGGTCCAAAGAGAAGGGCATGGTGAAAGGTTTGAATTTCTCACATAACATTTTGATGATGTGACATATTTTTTCCTTTCCATTATTAAATTTTCTCACATACCAAATAATGGAAAGGTTTTTCACATCCGCCTCTAAAATCATAATTTCAGTAGGAGTTACGTTTAAGGATTTTTCATATATGCCCCTCCAAATTATAGTTTGTAGAAATAAAATTTCACTTTTATATCTAATGACCTGTATCCTCAAAAGTTTCATTAATTGGTTTCCAAATAATAATCATCAATATTTAATTTACTTAATTACAGTGTATGAAGTTAGGTTTGGGGCCAATGTATGACACAAATTTGAGGCTCTTTCATTCTTGGAAAATGGGTGTTTTCACCGACCTTTATTTTTATTTAATATTTCAACCATCATATCATGTTTTAATGTGTGTGATTTAATGTTGTGCAATATTTTAATAGGTGTGATATTACACAGCATTAAATTACACCCATTAAAACATAATCCAATAGTTGTAATATCCAATGGAGAGAAATTTTAGTTGAGACACCCCTATCCCATCCACTGAGAGAAATTTTAGTAGTGGCACACAACTTCTTTTGGCCACTGAGATAATCCTACCCCATCCACTCTGAGTGTAGGAGCTATTTGGAGGATTCATTTTAATTTTAAATATAAGCCTTCAATTTATTTTATCTTTTGATGGTTAAAAAAATTCATTTTACCTCTCAAATTTATAAATTTTTTCTAAATTACTTCTATTAATAACATGTATTAAGGGGGTTTTTCCATCAAGGGTAATTTCAATACTAATGAGTAAAGACTATATTTTAAAAAAACCAACACACAATTTTTATAAATAATTAACTTACCTAATTTCTTTTAAAACCTCTGCAAATTAATTATCTAGGCATCTAGCTCCTACGTTATGGCTGAGATGCAATTATTCACTTATGTCTAACTTTTTTCTCTCTCTTTTATTAATAGACACAAATATTCTCTTATTGAAGTTAATTTTATTCAACACACTGTCAACATTTAATACCCAACAACGTATCACTTGTCTTGCCACTTCATGGGCAGCAAAGACGATCATAGAACAAATGAACATGTTGAGTTTTAAAGATTGGCCGATTATGCCATTGAATCGGATCACGAAAAAAATACTAGTGGATAAGGTCAATAAAAGTTGGATCAGTTAATTCATAACTCATAAGGTCATCATTTAAATCCTGTTATCAATGTGAAGGTTTTGTTAATGGATGATTTATAAGTATATATGTAAACATTCTTTAAACCCAAAAATATATTCTGACACTGGTAAACCCATGAACACAAATCATCCAAACTCTTGTCACAAATAGCTGTGAAAAGGGTGTTTTAATATGGGGTCATATCACACTTGAAACAGCTAGCCCGGACCTGGAGAGACATTGTATAATTGTCCACGCAAGAATGATAAGCACACGTAGCAAGGGCCCACTTATGCTTTGTATTGCACAAAAAAGTACACACAAAAACGTCCACATATATTAAGTACACCATGTGCGTGGGACCGGATTAGCCATCAGGTACAAATGTAGTGCTTTTTCAGGTCATCCCCACTTTGGTCCTTATCCAAAATCTATTGTCGGATTTTGCTGGAAGATCGCAGTGGAGCATATCATAAGCTATGTGGAAAAAAGAATAATGCCCTTAAGTTGTGAAGCCTCGCCAAAATAATACTACACCCGATTCTTAAAGTAACATTTATTTAATTTAAAAAAATTAGTTAAATTGGTTAGTTATTAAAAATATGTGTTGGTTTTCCTCGAAATACCCATTGAAATCATTTTTATTGAAAATATCTCTTGATATAAACTCCTTGAACATGTTCGATCAATATGAATGGTTTAGAAACAAAGTGATAGATATGTGCAACAAAATTGATTGAAATTTTATATTTAAAATTAGGATTATAGTTTGGAAGTATCCTTTCCATTTGCCAAGTAAGATTATGAACATATATCCATTCTCAAACCTCATTTAATAAAAACTTCATATGTTGGGTCACGTCTATTTTATATGGGTTATATGACTGAGTCAAATTCAAATATCATCGGGTTCAAATAGAGATAACTCTTCCACTTGGGCCGCCTTTTGATATGCCCATATTGGTGTGTGCGTGTGTGTGTGAGAGAGAGAGACAGAGAAAGTCCTATTTGGACCATCCAGGACAGTAGCCCTAGTGTCAACAGCAGATTACGGAGGAGACGACTGAAGAGAATAAGTTGCAAAAATTTGCAATGAGCTGGAACATCATTAACATTTCAACATTACTATGGATAATAATCTTTGAAGTCTAGAGTACCACATATAGCACTAACGACCACACCTCAATATCATATATCATAAAAAAAAGGAAAAAAAAATGTCTAGTTCATCCTTCTAATCAGCTCATTAATATAATCTTCATTGTTGCCAGCATCGCCTCCTTCTACATAATGATTCCTTTTCTTCTTCAAACCCCCTAATGGAGATTTTAGCTTGAAAGGCCAGCTAGAGGTGTTCATGTGGTCCCGATAAGATGCGGACTAAAAAATCCTGGCCATACCAAGATTTGGATTAAAAGATGCTGGGATCGAGATGAGATTCGGGCAAGCGTTCAGGAATCCGGTCTTGATAGCGATATCTTTTTGTTTTTTTTTAAATTGGATGAGTTGTGTAAGTGTGTAAAAACTTGGGTTATATGGGGCCAGAAAGAGACCCAAAACTGAACCCGATACCGCCAAAACTGAACCCAGAAACTGACCCAAAATTCGACTAATAGCGTAATACTCATTTCATCAGTGACTGTTTTGAGAATTTCTGAAATAGTTTACGTAAATCGAGATAAAACTCCTCTCACTCATATTTACTTCATAAATCGTAAAAGCTATATTCAAAAACTAATCCCAACACACATTCAGTCACCTCACCAGGCCATGACCTAGCCTTCTCGGCTTCTCCGTTCTCTCAGCAAGTCGGTACTCGGCAGTGGCACTCTCAGCAGTTCCCTCTTCTTCGGCTTCATCAATCACGTTCCAAGTCGGCATCCGCCTTGCCATCGCCCACTCGCCGTCCCATCTCGCGTCTTGCTTCACCGTCATCGCTGTGACGATCGACCTCGGGGATTCGCGTCCCAGCCAGTTCGTCATCGCTGTGAGGTATTTCAGTTAGTTCTCTAAATCCCAATCAGTTCTGTAATTTGTCGGCCTGTAATTTGTCAGGGAATGGGGTCAAGGAAATGAACGAGTCAATTTCTCTTAATTGCTTGCGCTTCCATTTTCAAATCTGTTACTGCCTCTGCGTTTTTTTTCTCCAATGTCAGATTTGGATTTTGAAAATCTAGCATTTGATTTTGATTATAAAACTCTGGCATTTGATTATGGAGATGCGGATTGGATTTTGATTATGATTTTGGCATCTGATGAGGGAGAAGAATGAAAGAGGAGCGCATGGGAAAAAATGGATTGAGGGTATTTTGGTCGATTGATTTTTACTTTATTTGTTCCATGCTCTCGACCATACTTGAGTAGTTGAATTATTTACCAGTATTTACTACTTGTTTAATCAATATAAAGGTTGCATTGTTCTTTGGATTTTTGGTCTGAATGTTTCTATAGTTTTTTTTTATTGCTTCTGTTTTGTGAGATGAAATGTTGGTTGCATGTTAGGCTTTTAAACCAGGAATTCCCGGTCCCGGTCCGGGAAGGTCCCGGTTGTCCCGGGACTGGGAACATGCTCCTAGTCCCGGCCTCATACCGGGACGGGACCCGGGACAAGGTGATCCCAGTCCCAGCCCGATATTTGAACACCCCTAATGGCCAACAGTCATGATCTCGTGGATCAAATCTTCCATGCGAATAATCCCATGCTGACCGAAACTCTGCAATTAATTAAGAGTCATATTAGTGAAAAAGATATTCAAGCATACCAATTTGGTCCTTTATTATAAGTCCATTTTAACTGATTCTCACATACCAATAAATGATAGCTAAGTCATTGATTGATAAAATTTTCCAAATTGATCCTTATTAAAATCTTCTCTATCTACATTTACAAATCATTATCGTCTTTCTCACTTTATGCTATTTCTCTCTTTCCAACGAGAATTAAAATAAGCATAAAATTGAAAAATATTCATTAACAAACTCTAATGAACTTGTAGTTAGGACAAAAGTTTCTTCTACAAATAGATTTATAACAAGGACCCGGGTGGTATACATGGTAGCCTTTTCTTATGTCAGGTATGGTTACGTAAGAAACAAACATGAGTAAGCCCAAGCCCAAGAATTTTGTCATGGTAAACAAAGTGCACTATTCTGCTTATTTTGAATTAGAAGAAAAAGGAGAAAAAAAATATGTAAACTAGGTCTAATATTTAGGACCAATATCAACTCCTTATCAGGTCCCACATTATCAAATATGAAATGATTATATTATAAAAAGCATCTATTATGGGTAATTTAACTATACAGAATCATTAAAATGTATGTGTAGTGTAAGCTCTAATGTTCCCAGCAAGAGTAATTGTATGGAAATATAACAAGATTAATTCATAGAAATTTCAAGTCATAATAACTTTTATTGGATCTAAAACAAAGCTAAAAGCACCAAGTCAAACATGCAAAGAGTGTGAATCATCAAAAAAACAAATTGTTGGAAAGAAAGGAAGGAACCCAACAGCTGGGGTCCAAGAAAAAGTTAAGGAACAAATGCCCCATAACCCACAAAATCTCTCTGCAACCACTAGCCCATATCATACGTATGATCAATAAATGAAAGAAAACCCACAAAATCCAAGAAACACAAAAACTTTGGGCTGAGGGCCCAATCCCATAATAAAGCTCACCCTAATCCTAAACCTCACATTGTGCTTGTTTGGGATCACGTTTGAGATTCCTAAAGGTGCTTATTCATATAAATCGAGATAAAACTCTTTTTACATATTTACTTCGTATGTCGTAAATCATGATTAAAAAGCTGCTTTTAAAGGCTTCAATCACTATTCCAAACAAGCTTGTCTTCCATCCTCATTTCTCCAACCTCTGATAATGAAAGGCTGAAACCTCATTTCGAGTAAGATTTTTAGTTTATTTTCTGTTATAATTTTATATAATTTGTTTTCTGTTCACCCTATTAAACCTAGCCGCTAATAGAAGATGGGCTAAGATTGGTGTGAAAATTAGTTTGTTGGAAAAAAGCTTCACAAGTGACCTGTTCTCTAGTGGTCAAAAGTGAGCAAGTATATGCACGGAGTTGTTTTTGGCATCCACTCAGATAGGATATGATGTTTTGGTGGGTGCATGCAATGACACTGGAGCAATCTAATGTTTTCACTTCACTCTTCAACAAGTCATTGGGTTAACCTCCACTTTCAACAAGTCATTGGGAATAGGAATTTGAGTTATGAATGCCAATAGAATTTTCTAAAATGAAATTGTAATGGGAAGAGTTAGCTTACTCAAACCCAGGCTATATCCTTGGCGGAGGTTGCAATGGTTGTTCCTTCTCCTTCTTTTGAATTTAGGACACTCTAGCCCCAGAGAAAATTGTTGCAAATGTCTAGTCATATATGTTAGTATGTTTTTTTAGAGTATATGAATGATCCACAGTGGGGGGCAATATAAAGTAAATGATACTTGGACTTCTGGTGTAAATTTGTATCTTTACAAAAATGATATGTATGATATGTGGACTGTCATCTCATTATATTTAGTCAACTAATGATCAAAATTAACTCAGATAACAATCAGACAAAATTGCTCCATTTTAGAGCACAAAATAAAATTGCCCCTTAGCCCTTCTAACAATGGCAATGGCAAGTTGGTGGCTTAGTGGGTGTTGTATATCCATTAGGTTTTGGGTTTGAATCTTGGCCATCCTAAAGGGGTAATTTTCCTTTTGTCTTACACTCACAATTACCAACAACAACAAAGCCTTAATTCCACTAGGTGGGGTCGGCTACATGGATTGCTTGACGCCATTGTGCTCTGTCGAAAACCATATCTTTAGCTATATTATTAATCAAAAGGTCTCTTTCTATGACCTTATTAAACGTTCGCTTCGGCCTTCCGTGGCCTCGTTTTACAGGACTCCATACGATTTGATCAACCCTCCTCATCGGTGCATTTAATGGCCTTCGTTAAACATGTCCAAACCACCTCAAACGACTTTCTACCATTTTTTCTTCAATAGAGGCCACTCCAACTCGTTTACGTATATGATTATTACTAATCTTATCTTTTCTTGTATGACCACACATCCATCTCAACATCCGCATTTCGGCCACCCCCATTTTATGCTCATGTAATCCCTTTAAAGCCCAACACTCACTATCATATAGCATTGCTGGTCTTATAGCAATGCGGTAGAACTTCCCTTTTACTTTATTAGGTACCTTCCGATCACAAATAACTCCAGTAGCTTTTCTCCATTTATACCATCCAGCTTGAATTCTGTGATTGACATCTCCATTAATTTCACCATCTTGTTGTATAATTGATCCTAAATACTGAAATTTTGTCACTTGCAGAATGATTGGCCCCTCAATTTAACTTCTACTTCATTTCGACCTTGTCTCATCATATTTACAATGCATATATTCAGTTTTACTCCTATCAAACGAAAACCCTTCACTTTCAAAGCCTGTCACCATATCTCAAGTTTAGAATTAATTTCCTCCCTTGATTCAGCCAACAGAACTATATTATCTGCAAAAAGTATGCATTTAGGGATCTCCTCTCTTATAGGCTCAGTTAGAACATCTATCATTAGGTTACTCTCACAATTACCATTATGCCCTTTTTATTAAAAAAATATAAAAAAATAAATTACATATAAGATTTTTATCCCATTCGCACCGACCCTAGAGAGGAAGGCTATGTTTGGTTGGAAATTTTTGGAGGTTAGGTGAGGGTAAGGGAGAGTTGAATATAAAAAATGTGTGATTGGTTGGAAGAAGGGGAGGAAAAATTTTTGGAGGTTAGTGCTCAACTCCCCTCCTTTGTCAATCCTTTAGATTTGAGATTTTTTTTTTTTGTAGGGAAGAGAATATTTGTGTCTCATTATGACTAAATTGCCCATGGCTTTTTTTTTTTGAATTTCCAAGACTGCCCTCAACAGTGAAACCCTTTTCTCTTCCTCTTTCGACATTCTTCAGTAGTTCAGCGGCGTCTCCTCACTCGGCCGTCTCTTTGGCTTGTGTCCTTCGGCAGCGTCGTCTCCAGCTGCTCCTCTAGCCGCCGCCGCCACCTAGTTCTCAAGCGACCGTCGCTTGCTCCTCCAACTTCACTGCCTCCTTTATTCAGGTAAGGTTACTGCTTTTTTCGGTGACACCTTTGATCGGTCTTGAATCCAACGTAGCTCTGTTTTCCGTCGGAATCTGGCGGAAAATTCAAGATCGATCAATGCAAACTGTAGCTAAAAGAAACAAGATAGTTATAGTTGGTGGATTTGCTTGAGTTCGTTATCTAGAAGAGGATACAAATAAATGCTAAAACAATTTTTTAGAATTCAAATATGGGAACTGATCAACGTTTTAGAATTCAAGCATGAAGAATGGATCCTGATAGATCTCAATCATGTGGATGCCAACTAAATTTTCTCTTTCCAAATTGCTATTGTTACCCTTTTTTCCCTCTCTTATGCTGTGCAAGCTTTACTAACATACAGTTTCACAGGGAAAATCCTATGTTGATGAACATTACATGTCACTTCATTTTATGATATGTGCTTACTTTCATGGTTTTCTGTTCTGTGTTCAAGAAACAGAAATTGTGGAGTAAACCATTTTTCAGTTGCTTTTGCCCCTCTGATTTCTTAGGAAACAGAGTCCAGCTTATGGAATTCTTAGAAACAGAGTGGTATTTTGTAATTCTACCTATGTTCCCAAATGGAGAATGTTTGGTCATAGTTGAAAATTAGAATCTGAGAAAATATTTAACCGAATACATGATTAGAAATATTAAAATTGAATATGAAAATTGTTTCTAGGAAATTATGTGGAGAATGTATGGAAACTTTGGATTTTATGTAATGATGTGGCCTATTATGTATTGATTTTTGATAATGATGTAAGCTGATGTGCAAAATATTGATTTTATGTAATGATGTGCCCTATTACATATGGAATATCTATATTCATTTTTAAACATTGAAGTTGATGTGAGGTCAATCTTTAAGTTGTGTATGTCTCTACGTTCCAAGACCACGAGTAAAAATATTTGCAGATCTTGAATTATATTTACATCGATAAAATTGGAGCAATAAGTTTTATTCTACAAAAAATGGAAGCAATAAATTTAGTCATGATTATGATTCTCAATGCAAGTAGGTTTGTTAAATTTGTTTCATTTCTGTTTTTCATGATGGCTGAGTTAGAATTGCATTAATACTTAAACAAATAATAATTACTAATATATAGATTGTAAAAGAAGGAGGAAAATATATAATAAAGAAAAAAGGGTATAATTATCCAATTATAATTACCTCCTCTTTTGAATTAAACAAGAAATCAAACCTCCCCTCCTCTCTTCTTAGACCAAATAAAGCTCATAACCTCCTTTAATCTAACTTTAATGAACCTAACCTAATCTCACTTCCGTTGAACCAAACACACCGAAGAGAAAACGCCATCACCATCTCATTTTCTTGGGGGATCGACCTTCGTCTTCGGCGTTGCTGTGGCGGGTGGGTGCACTAGTGCTTGCGGTTTGTTCTCCGTTCCTGTTGTTTCCCTCTTTGATTCTTCCAAGTTCTTCTTCCTCTATTTTTGATCCCTGCTGTTGTGTGATCCTTGGAGTTTTTTTTTCATCATCGGCATCCTCTGTTTATAAAACGCTGTTGTTTGTGGGTTGGTATGTTGGATTTATAATCAGCGAGCTCCTCCCTTCTTGTCTTTGTTCTGTGCGTAAGTTGGAGTGGGTGAATTTAGAGCACAATTTTTCCATCTCCTCTGCTGCATTTGGGCATGGATGGCCTGCTTAGGCTTCTTCCATTTTGTTGGGATGAGCGTTGTGTATATTGAAGTAGATGGTTGGTGTTCTTTCTTTTCTTCACTAAGTCTGTATTTTTCTTTTGATTATGGCTGCTATTGTTGATGAGAAAAGAAAGGAGTTGGGTTGCAAATTAAGTGAAATGATAGACTAAAAGTGGTATTTTGATTATAGATGTTTAATATTTTGTTGCTATAAGGTTAAAAAGAAGGATTTAAATTCTGTTTTGTGTTGAAGTTAAATCTCGTGAAACTAGCCCATAATTGTGCAGTTGCTCGTTCATGAACCATGGTGATATTGTTATAGCTTGATTTTGGGTTGCACACAAGGTATTAGGCGAAAAATGTGGTATATGAATTTTTGATTCATTGAGACTTGTGGAATGAGAGAGGATTTTTTTTATGTATTAGACTTAAGTGTAAATTTAAGACAACATATGATATGTCATGGTTGGGGGGTTGCTTGTAGCTTTTGTGTTATTAACTTTTTACTAAAGTGTGGTTAACAAGGGCGTGGCAAAAAAGGGTGGGTTAACTGATTTGGGTACTATTTTTGAGTCTAGTATTTGATAATCTTGTCTTGTATTGCACAAGTATTTTTTTTTTAAAGAAGTAACGTTGAATGCTCAGATTTGTTCCTATTTTGTGAGTAAGAGTGCTTGAAACTTGAAAGACATAAAGTTATCTTAGATGCTAATGATTGTTCATTTTAATTGGAATATTGATTTGATTTCTTTTGTTAATTTATTTTGATATATGTACACATATACATTTGAAGCCTTTGAGAGGAAGATTGAAATATTGTTTATAGGTCTTTTATAAATTATTTATATAAATTGTAATAGAAAATTTTTATGAATTGAAGGAAAGAATTTTATAAAATTGTGAAGATTTTTATAGGAGAAATATTGTTCTTCATGGGGTCTTAGTCATTCTTACTTGGTCTTACGAGATTCTGATTATTATTAGCAAATTTTTTTAACAATTTAAGTGGTTTTGTTATTATTAGCAAATTTTTTAACAATTTAAGTGGTTTTGGTTTATGGTTTCTTTTGTTATGGTTTATGGTTATCACGTTTAAGGTCCTCAAAAGTGTTTATTCACGTAGATCCAGACAAAACTCCTCTCACATGTTTATCTCGTATACCGTAGATCATGATTGAAAAGCTGCTTTTGAAGGCTCAAATCGCTATTCCAAATAAGCACTCAGCCTCAATCAAATTCAGCTGAGATGATGTTAGTATCATCAAATTCTTGGATGATGCAGGCAACTATTAGGCGATGACATTTGTTTCTGAGGTGATTTCATGTTATTGAAATAAGTTGAAGGGTGAGACCAATCTGATGCTGGCAAAGATTGACAGTGATGATGATTAAAGAATTTGAATTTTGGAGTCTTATCTAATAGGTGTTCATGTGGTCCCGGTCCCGGCAAGATGGGGACTAAAAAATCCCAATCATACCGGGACCACGAATAGTCAGGATCAGGATGGGGACTAAAAAATCCCAGTCATACTGGGACCACGAATAGTCAGGACCAAGAGTAGGATATACCGGGACTGGGATGGGACCCGATCAAGCCTTCAGGAATCCCATCCCGGTCCCCATTATCTTATTGTGTGTGTTTTTTTTAAATGCTTGTGTGTTGTGTAACTTGGGTTATATGGTGGCAGTGAGACTATGTATGTGTTTGGATTAGTTTTTTTAATAGCTTTTACGACTTACGAGGTAAGTGTGTGAGAGGAGTTTTGTCTTGGGTTGCGCAAACTATGGTTTGAAACCATGATTTAGAGGTTTGCCAAACACAATCTTATTGTATATTTGGATTAGTTTTTTTTAATATCTTTTACGACTTACAAGGTAAGTCTGTGAGAGAAGTTTTATCTCGGATTACGCAAATCATGATTTAAAATTATGATTTTGGTGCTTGCCAAACACACAATATGTGTGGCATACTGACGTTTTCCCTTTTTTATTTTTATTTTACTTAACACCCAATTACCCAAATAACCCAGAAAGAGACCCAAAACTGAAAACCCGATACAGCGATACTCATCTCATCAGTCATCTCACTTGGCCATGACCTAGCCTTCTCCCTTCTCTCGGCAGTGGCACTTCAGCGGTTCAGCTCTCTCTTCTTCGGCTTCATCAATCACGTTTCAAGTCAGCGTCCGCCTTGCTGTCGCCTGCTCAGCCTGCTCGTCGTCGCCTGCTTGCCGACCCATCTTGCGTTGCGCATCGCCGTCATTGCTGTGACGATCGATTTCGGGGCTTCGCGTCCCAGCCAGTTCATCATCGCTGTGAAGTATTTCAGTCAGTTCTCTAAATCCCAGTCTTTAATTTATTGTCTCTGTTCTTGATCCATTGAGCCTTGACCACTTTTGTTGCAAGACAGTGACTCTGTTATGGACCTGTCCCAAAATTACAAGAATTTGGTTGCATCAAACTTTTGATTGGAGAGAGAAGATTAGTGAATCTCATAACATTTGGGTGATCCGTTCACCAAGACTAACCCATCTGGGTATTTTGAAAATTTTGGATATAACGATTCAGAATTGAAAGTTTGCCAAATTTTGATTCATGGTTTCATTTCTGGATTTTTCTTATTCTAGACTCGTGTGGTTGACATATGTTTACGGATCCATTGACCAAAGGCCAACCCATATATGGGAGTGATTAATTCAAATCTTCTTGATCTTGGATGTACGTAGCCTTGGTCTAGTGGAAGTATGAGTTGAGTCCTTAAAGGGCTTTTAAACCGGGAACGTGTTCCCAGTCCCGGCCTCATACCGGAATGGGACCAGGACAAGGTGATCACGTTCCCGGCCTGGTATTTAAACACCCCTGTAGGGCCTAAAGGATGTTTGCTTTGAATTCAAACTTCTGGGTTTCGATTTGGTTTATGATATCTTAGTTTTCTTACCAATGAATGCAAATAAAATGTTCCATATATGTTGAAGTCGTTTTAATACACTAGTTTGTTTGCCAGAGAAAAAGTTCTGGCTTTGTAGAATTTATTAATATTATTTTTTAAAAAGAATATCATGTTTAGTATATGATACTTGCATTGTCATGAAGTATATATTGTGTCTTTACTTCTACTATACTACAAAACATAACTTGTTATTAGAATATTTTGCCAACATAGTACTTATATATCAATCACAGTTTATGATTACTCATGGATATGCAAGAATCATGTAACTATTCCTCAGTGGCTGTGTTAACCTTCCATGGAATGCCATGCAGGGCTTGAATGTTAAAACTAGGTAACATTGATCGATGATGTGATATACTAGTTCATAACCAGTTTTATATGTTGGATGAATGTGATATGTACGGTCTGGAGCATTCTTATGTGAATCATTTGTTCAGTATTAGCATTTTTAAAAAAAAAAAAAAATAC
The DNA here is from genome assembly GCA_963242795.1 of Inga leiocalycina. Classification (NCBI taxonomy): domain Eukaryota; kingdom Viridiplantae; phylum Streptophyta; class Magnoliopsida; order Fabales; family Fabaceae; genus Inga; species Inga leiocalycina. The sequence goes on from OY725331.1 coordinate 14,131,772, forward strand.
ACACACACATATTGAGAATAATTGCTGTCATTAATTTCACCAAGGTAAAAAACGGATTTTGAGAGAATCTATTATGAGTCATTTGATGACCTTAAAATCAAACTTTAAAGGAGTAAGATAATATTCAATAAATTATTAACATTTTTTATTCTTTGAAACAACCTCTCTCCGTTTGAAATTGATAATTATAATATTTTTAACATTTTACATATTTTGATACATACACACTGCTTGGGTACTTGGGTACTTAGGCCCTGTTTGGTATGAGGCATTGTATTTTGATGGATTGGGATTGAGATTGAGACTGATATTGGGATAGGGACAGGTATTAGGACTGGGGCTAAGGACTTAAAATTATGTTTGGTATGCAGTAATATTTAGATGGAATACTTGAATTGATTTTATTTTATAATCGTTCAAAATTATGAAAAGACTAAAATATTTTATTATTAAAATTGAGAGTGGGCATTTTTGTCCAAAACATATTATAAACGGGGATATTTTTGTCTCTAACATTTGCAATCCGGGGATTGAAAACGTAATACCAAGGGGGATGTGGTTTTGCAGCAATCCCACTTTCATGGTACTCCTAATCTCGGGTTATTTCCAGTCTCTCGTACCAAACAATACAACTTGGCCCAATCCTTGACCTAATCCTAGTCCCTACCCCCAATGCCGTGTACCAAACGGGGCCTTAATGTACGATAATTAGGGAGTTGGTGTTGGTCTTAAATGTTAAATCTATTTTTTATATTTATTAATCATTTTTTTATTCACCTCTATTGATATTTCTTTAATAATAATCAATCAAGATAGAAGAAGGGAATTAAGGAAGATTATTAGTATGTTTTTAAAAAATGTTATATTAAGTAACTTAACTAAATAATATAAATAGCTATTACATTAAATATGGAAATAAGGAGTATTCGGTTATCCTCTATATAATATATATTGATTTATTGAATATTATATTTTGATGACAGAGCGTTTTAAGTTTTCTAAATTCTTGTAATTCTTATATTTCTATTTTCTATTTCTTTCTTTTCTATTTTTCTATTTCATTTTTTGATTGTCGTTTTGAATTTTAGCTGCGGATAGACCATAGACGGCATCGAAGCTGAGTAAACGCAGAGGTTAAACCCAAGAACCCTATCATCTCTATCAACAGTGAAGTGATCACAGAAAGAGGTCGGGTCCTTCCTCGTCGCCCACGCTGAGAGTTTTTGTTTGTCAACCCCAGCACAATTTCTAGGAGTAAAACAGAGGTCGATAAAAATGGTGGTAAGGATTCGATTATCGAGGTTTGGGTGCAAGAACAAGCCATTTTATCGGGTCATGGCTGCCGATAGCAGATCCCCAAGAGATGGCAAGCACCTCGAGGTTTTGGGTTATTACAATCCCTTACCAGGTTCTCACTTCTCTGTTATTCCCCTTTTTTTGGTTTTGGAATGTCCGTTTGTGTTTTTCGTACGAGGGATGTTTTGTTTTTTTAGCTTGAGTGATCAGATTTCGGTAACTGCAGCATTCTTGTTTTTGTTTGAATTCTGAGAAAGTGTTGGAAAATCAATGTGAGTGGAACTTGAGGCTTTACGCAATTCAATTCCCAAATGCGAAACCTAACTGCTCATAGCGTGTACAAATTAGTTTGTTGGGAGTAAAGCTTTACTAGTTACTTCTTTCTAGTGGTCAAGAGTGAATAATTATCTGCACAAAGCTGTTTTTGGTATCCATTGGGATGGGTTATGATGTTTTGGTAGGTGCACACAATGTCACTGGATCAATCAGATGTTTTCACTTCACTCTTCTGATGATTAGTAAGGTTAACCTCCGCTTTCAAGAAGTCATTGGGAATAAGAATCTGAGTTGCGAATGCCAATAGAATTTCCTAAAATGAAATTATAATGGAAAGAGTTAGCTTACTCAAACCCAGGCAATATCTTTGGTGGTGGTGATAATGGTTGTTCCTTCCCTTTCTTTTGAATTTAGTAGACTCTAGCCCCAGTGATAATTGCTGCAAATGTCTAGTTGTATATGTTAGTCTGTTCTCTTTATTATTTGGCGATGGGAAAGTTCATAGATGCTTCAAATGATACCATTTAATTCTTTTCAACTTACATTACTTCTGTACAGGGCAAGATAATGCAAAAAGAATGGGTCTAAACTTCGAAAGAGTGAAGTAAGTATTTTTATTTAATTTCTAATACACATTTCATAGTTAATTCAAGCAGTTACTAAGAAGAATATGTTGGTTTTCTTCAGTTGATTGGCTATTAGCCTAACTTCTTCTATATGAATTCTTTGGGACATAAATGTTTTTTTGCCTGCTTTGGAACATAAATGTCAATTGCTATTCTACAGCATTGACATCTCTTGCCTTTTCCCCAGGTATTGGCTTTCTGTTGGAGCCCAACCTTCTGATCCTGTACAGCGTCTACTATTCCGAGCAGGGTTACTGCCCCCACCACCAATGGTGGCAATGGGGCGTAAAGGTGGACCACGTGATACACGCCCTGTTGATGCTCTAACTGGGCGTGTCCTGGGTCAAGAGAAGCCAGTTAAAGATGACACTTCTAAAGATGATGGTGAAGATGAAACCCCCACTCCATAAAACCTTACTGTGTTGTTTTTAGGGTGTTTTTTTCTTCTTCTAATTCTGTTGACCCTTCTATTCTAGGTATGTCACCAGAATCTATATTTTCAATTGGCTTACCGGTTCGCTGAAGAGAATAATTTCTATTTGTTTGTTTAAAGTGCCTACTGGGACAGGGTTGTCAGTTGTAAATCTATAATGTGTCATCTAAAGCCAGAGAGTCTGATGGCGTTTCGACCTTGTCAAATATGAGATGAATTTAAATTGATTTATGGAAGTGAATTGATGGTTAAACTTGGTGGCTAAATGCCTAATATTTTTGTATTATGGAACTTTTGCCTGGGCAGAAGTGAAAGTAGCTTATTTTAGTCCTTATATTTTGAATATCATCGTGTTGGTTTTCATATTTCTGCACTGCATTTTGATTCTGTATGCATTTTGGAGTATAATCTTTAGTGTACATGTGAATGCAATTCTGGAAAGAAAAGTATTTATCATTTGGGATTGTTGATGTTAACTTAGTAGCATTTGACTGTTTGCTTATACTTGCTAATCAACTGGGAATACTGAAAGTTCTTTTGGAATATGAATTTTCCAATTATTGAAGTGTTTGAATGTGAAGCGACATAATTATACTAATGTGCATATGCTATGAAACTTTAATAAAACATTGTTACCAATCCAATCTCTATTGATATGTCTTTAAGCATCCATTTGAGGCAGTTGTTTGTTGCTCTAAACATAAGCCTGAAAGTAACAATCCAGTCTCTTATGCTATGCTATTTTATTTGTTAAATCATGTTGGTTATAAAGTGATTTGTGGAGAAATCATATTCAACAGTCCTCTAAAGTCTCAATTGTAAAGCATTTGAGTTCCGCCTAAAAATGTTGGAGCTTTGTGTATAACAATTATTTGCCTGTGACCAACTAGCCCTTCAAGCATAAGGTATGAGTCCGTATGCAAACTGTTTGTTAGCCATGTTGGTAAAATTAAATTCGGACAACTAATCTATGGGTGCAAGTTAGGGTCCAAAAATTAACCTTAGTACAGTAGCAACGCTTTAAAGGTATGAAATCTGCTTTTAAAAAATTTTAATTATAGGAATTAACATAGAAATAGATATAAATTACAAAGAATTTTTTTTTTGAAAAAAAATTGTAAAGGGATACAGGGAGATTTGAGAGTATTTTAGAAAGGGAAGATATATATGGTGTGAATACTCCATTTTGTCCGGGTTCCTTGAAAAAAAAAAGAAGGTAAAAGCATGAAAAAAGAAAAAACAAATCCTCCTTAATGCTTGCACATCTAAATTAATAAGAAAATGATATTGATGGCGATTGGATTATAATTGAAATTTAAAAAATGATAATTATTAATGGTGATTGTTTTGTAATTGAAGTTTGTAATAAATGGCAAAAAATTTCAGAATAATTCATCTCATTAATGTTGATTGATATACAAATTAATAAACTTAGTGTGGAGTCATTGTGGAGGAGGAAAAAAATAGAAATTAAAAAAAAACAGTCATTGTGGAGGAGAAAAAAATAGAAAATTAAAAAATACAAAAAAATATCTTTCATTTATGTTGATAGGTTAATATTAGGAAATTGCTTGTATGGAAAATATAAAAAAATAAATAAAAAATGAAAATAAAAAATATCTCTCATTTATATTAGGTTTAAATTAGGAAATTACTTGTGGGAAAAATAATAAAAAATTTTTAAAAAAAAATCTTTCATTGATGATGATTTGGTCAAGTTAAGAAGTTTTATTAAAAGAAAATACAAAAAATAAAATAAAAAAGAAAAAAATGCATTAACAAGGGTAAAGTTAAGAAGTTTTATTAATAGAAAATACAAAAAATAAAATAAAAAAGGAAAAAAATGCATTAATGGGGCAAAATCCTAAGAACTACCTATTTAAAGGAGAGCACAAAAGTGAGCAACACAGGAAAAAAAAAATTGAAAGAGCAAAGACACGAGAATATTGGGAGAGCAAGGAGGCAAGATGTGGATACAAGATGTTCATACTTATCTCTTATCTCCCTAAATTTCTTCATTGATTATTATTGCTTCCATTATGTTCTTTCTCATCATCTTAATGACATAATCATGCAAGCATCTTTTTGTCTTCTTAAAAGTTCATTTGCCTTTTTATGGTTCAACTTTCATGAATAACAATTATTTTTTTTTTAAAAAAGAAAAGGGTATTCTCATGCTTTGATAATATCACATGGCCAACATATTTTCTTTGATTTCATCACTTTGTCTCTTTTGTCGCAAGGCTCAAAGCATCAGAGGTACATACTTTCACCATGTTTTTATTGATTTTCTTGTCATCTTATACTTTCTACAATGAATGATATGTGGAGAATGTAATTCCTTTTTGGCTTGATGAACTCTTGTTTTTTTTTCCTTTTGCAAATAAAAAGTTTCAAAATTAAAAAAAAGAGGTTCTTTTCTTAAAATAAATGAATTTGGTTTCATATGAGGGAATAAAGAAATTTTTTTTTAAAAAAATAAAAAACACAAACCAAACAAAAAAATATTTTTCTCAAATAAATTAAATAAACTTTTTTTTTTCTAAAAAATACTAACAGAGTGACATGTATTTCTACCCCAAACTATGTGGGCTTTGATCCCTCTAAAGGGTACGCAGGCCCTAGGCTCTCTTCCTAGGTCAAGTCTAATTTTGTAAATAAACAATTTTCCCTTTGTTAATTTCTTATTTTTTTGTAAATATTTTATTTTTTTATTTGGGTAATTATAATAAAATTAAAGGCTATATTCATTTTTAAATAATTGACTTAGGGTAACCGTTTTTATGAACAGATGCTATGGGGTATATAACACCTTCTCCACACAATATCAACTCCTGAACCCTATCTGGTCTTTATTTTTTAAAAAAAGTTTTTAAAATTATCCTTTTCCAAAATTTTGATGGCGGCCCCATATTTTTCAAATTTTGGACGCTACATATGAGGGTCTTTTTAATTTCATCTAGTTTTGAATTAGGTCCTTAGGTTTTTTTTTCGTTTTTATTGGGTCCTTTTAGTTTGTACAATTACATCCGTTAGTACCTTGCCTTTAAAACCGTTAAATCAAGATTAACAGTGTTAATAATTCTGTTAGAGCGTGCTAATGTGGCAAAGAGTTGAACTGTTTTAACAGTTTGGACTCTTACTCAGCATTTGTGGAGAAAAACTTATCCACGTCTGAAAAGAATTTAATTTTTAACCCGACCGTATGAAATCAAATTATTGTACAATATCTGAAGGTTCATTTATTCACATGACGTATTTATTCAGCCCCAATCGATAGATTAAAAGCCAACCAAAAAAATCAATAGATTGAAAGAAATAGATGCATAATCAACCCCAAGAAGCATAAAATTAAATTTAGAAATTAACGTAAGAGAAAAATCCAAGAAGCATGAAATCAAATTAAGAAAAAGAGAGAGAATTATTCCCAGTTTTTCATTTACGAAGCATATCTGCAAATCAAAAGGTTAAACAATGAACCAAAAAGCTTCGTAAATCCCTTAATCATATCTTCGAAGGTTGAACGATGATGATGGCTAATTTTTTCCCTCCATAAATGCTTAGTAAGAGTCCAAGTTGTTGAAGTAATTAACCCTTTGCCACGTCAGCACGCTTTAACAGAATTCCTAACACTGCTAACGGCTTTAAACTAGAAGGAGTAACGGATAAAACAATAGAAACTAAAAGGATCTACTAAAAAGAAAAAAAAATTAGGGACTTGATTCAAAACTAGGTGAAACTATAAGGACCCAAAATTTGTTTTCGGTTTTAGAAACCATAATTCCATGGTTTACAACATCAGCTGATAATGAATTCATTTGTGTTGAACTTTATTCATTGTTGCAACGGACAAGTATATAATATAATCTGAATTCGAAATAGAAAAAAAAAAATCATACATAACAAATATGATACTTGTGCCCTTCAACTCTGGTTTTATTTATAAGTTCACTTTGGAGAAAAAAATTTGATCCTTATTATTAGTCCACTTTGAGAATAATAAATGAGAGTGTTATAATTTTGCCCCTATTAAAGGTAGAAAGAGATGAAAAATTAGTCTATTTTTTTGAGTTAGTTAACTAACTTTACTTAGTATGTAAGAATTAAGTAATTTGGATTTATAAATAATAGTACTTATAGATTACACCCTCAAAATCTCATAGCATTGATTATTGATTATTCTATAGATTAGATAATGTAACAGAAGTATATATTCCTCTGATCATTTTTATAAAAAAGCTTTTAATCGAATCAGTTAAAATTAGTTGAAAAATTGTATTCTATCAAATTTATTGTAACATTTCAAAATTTTTCTTAACAAAAGTTAATCTATTAATCTGTATTCCTAATTTTTTAATTATCAATATAATTAATTGGAGAGATCGCTAAACTATTACGGATGTTTGTGAAAATCACACATTATTAGTTATTCATTAAATTTTGTAAAGTTTCTTTATCAAGGGAAAGAAGTTTCCTAAAAGTAAAATATTTCTTATACAAGTGGGCAATATATTGTGCTCGATAAGAAGAAAACTATTGGCAGGAGGATTCTTATTGAAGTTTGATACAGAAACTAAAAATCAAGATTAACTTACACCAAACACCTCCTCAAGTCAGCTTAAGCAAAAGGTTGCAAGTTTGACCTTCCACGGATGTGGTAAAATCCTTCGTTTCTTTACTTGAACAAGAGTTCTTTGTTTGGGCGAAGGATAAAGAAAAAACAAAGATTAACCGTTAATACCAACTATCAAATATGATATGATTATATTATAGAAAGCATTTATTATTGATAATTTAACTATACATAATTATTAAAATGTGCATATAGTGTAAGCTGCTTACACTATTTGCACATTTTAATGACTACAGCCAGTTTGAAAGTAAGGAATTTAAAGTTCCCAGCAAGAGTAATCATGGTGTATTGAAATATAATAAGATCAATTCATAGAAATTTCAAGTCATAATAACTTAGCACATATAGAAAAGATCGACACATTCATATGGAAAAAAAATGATCACCTAAACATTTCCATATATTTCTGTAATATTCTTGTAAATTTCATGGAGGCATGACATCCTCAAGACCAAGTTTTCATTCTACTATATCCTCTCTGTTCACAAGTCAATATGTGGATTTTAAGTAAATGACAACCTTACAGAAAGTTACTTATCAAGATTTTAAACACTTTGTTGTCAACATCTGAGCGCTTAGTTGTAACTTGTAAGCAAGGTTATTAAACAAGGCCTGGCTACTGAAATGGCTAGGGTATTGGATCAAGCATCAGTAGATTAGATCAGAGTCAAACTAGTGAGAAATTGAAGATATCATGGTTATTAATATGAAATTCTAAAGAAAATAAAAAAAATCAATTTTTTTAAAAATAGTGAATCAGGTTGATGCTTGGGCCGGTTTGTTGACTGGTTCGCCGGTTTTCAGGTTGAACTGACCAATCCGGTCTGGGTTACTTGGAAGTTATAAAACCACATATTGTACTTGCATTTATATACGCGTAAGAGTTGGAGCAACATCTATTGAAAAGAAAAACATAAGAAATTGTCTTCGGTGATTCAGAAACGTTCAAAGAACGTCATTAGATGTGACAGTAATGAGGGTAAGGAGTTTAAGCAAGAAGGAGTCTTCTGAACCAAATAATTATGATAAGGGGAAACACCCAATAAAATTATTGAGCATAACAGCTTCATACAATCCATATAATTGATCCCAATAGTTAGATAATTAGGAGACTTGTTGTCGTTGCGTGTATGGTGGGCACATGTAACAACAGCTGGACTAACAACATATATGGTCTTTGTTTAACGATGTGCATATTCTTTGTCTTCCATTAGTTGCATCAGCTTTGTTTTTGTTTATTACTACTTTGAGTCATTAATATAACACCCAATTAACTAATTTGAAGAGATTAATGATACTAAATAAATTACTTAATTATAGCATATGTTACATGATCTCTCTTTCAAATACTTATATATATTATATTAGATTATATAGCAATTTATAAGTTAAATAAATTAGTTTAGAGAAAAATGAGATCAATTTAGGGGCTAAAAATTAACCTTAGTATAGTAGCAACGCTTTAAAAGTATAAAGACTGCTTTTACAAAATTTTAATTATAGCAATTAAAATAAAAATAGACATAAATTACAAAGACTAATTTTTCTTTAAAAAAATTCAGAGAATACATTGAGAGTATTTTAGAAACTATAATTTCATGGTCTACAAAACCATTACGTCAGTTGATGATGAATTGATTTGTGTTGAACTTTATTCATTCTTTCAATGGACAATTATATAATCTGAATTCTAAATAGAAAAAAATCAGACGTAATAACAAAAAAATAAAAATCATACATAACGTATAATAGAAGTATACATTCCTCTTATCATTTTCATATAAAGCTTTTAGTCGAATCAGTTAAACTTAGTTGAAAAATTGTATTCTGTCAAATTTATTGTAACATTCCAAAAAAAAATTCTTAAAAAAGTTAACCATTATTCCTAATTTTTTATTTTCAATTTAATTAATTAGTGACATAGTTAAATTATTGAGGGTATCTGAGAAAATCACACCTTAATTTTTCATTAAAGTTTGTCAAGTTTTTTATTAAGGCAAATGAATATTTTTAAACATTTCTTATGCAAATGGACAATATATAATGTGCTCGATAAGAAGAAAACTATTGGCAAGAGGGTTCAATATTGAAGTTTGATACACTAATTAAAAAAATCGAGATTAACTATCATCAAGTACCTCTTTAAATAAGCTTAAGTAAGAGGTTGTGAGTTTGACCTTTAATAAAAATTAGGAGTGTATGAGTTCCTTCAATTAATGTATAGTAGAGTGAGAAAAAGATTAACAATTAATACCAACTATCAAATATGAAATGATTATATTATAAAAAGCACCTATTATATCGATAATTTAACTATACAGAATTTTCGAAATGTACGCATAGTGTAAGCTCTAATGTTTCTTCTCAGGAAACAAGATCCTAACTAATGACGAATTAACCAGTTTGAAACTATGAAAATATAATAAGATTAATTCATAGAAATTTCAAGCCATAATAACTAATCACATATTGAAAAGATCGAGATATATATATTCATATGGAAAAAATGATCAACTAAACATTTATATATATATATATATATATGTAATTTTCTTGTAAATTTCATGAAGGCCTGACATCCCCAGTGTAACACCCCAAATCAAGATAAAAAAGGCTTAGGGAATAAGTTTTTCTCACCAACCCAAAGTCAAAACTGATTGCCAGGGAAGTCAAAGCTTGAAGATTTCACAAATTAAGGCTTTGTTCCATGGCTTGGTCTTTCTTTCTTGTACATATTTGGTATACCACAAAATCTTAGTTTGATTGGTTTCAAAAGCCATTTTCCATAAGTTAAGACAAAATTTCTCTAACATACTTATCTTATAAATAGTAAAAATTATTCTTCAAAAACTAAACCAAACATGCAATTAGGTGCAACAACCCTCTTTAACTTTTTATTGCCCTTCTTCAAACCAAGTGAAGTCACAACAATTTATTCGAAATTCCCTCTGTTCTTCCTTACTCTGCTTCTGAAGTTTAATACAGAGGGTTCATCAAATTCAAATTCATTCCACTTTTCATGAAGTGCTTCTTTACAGATTACAGATTATTTCTGACGTATCGTGATTAGCAAGGCTAAGTATTAATTTAGGATTTTCTGTTTGACATAGTTATCTTATTGTAACACCCCAAATTTTATATTCACCAAAAATATATTCTAATAATTTGAATAATTCAATAAAATGGTGAATATTTATGAACTTTGGATCTTATGAATTTTGAAATATTCATGTTCATAAGAAAATGGGTAAATGAATTCAAGAATTGAATTAGATTACAAAGGTGATAGTAAAATTATAATTTTGCCAATTTAGCCCAAGATTAATTAGTTTCCAATTAATTGGAGTTAATTTCAATTAATCAAGGAAAATAAAGGAAAATTTATAAATTGAATATTCTTAGTGGAATAAAGTAAAAGCTCTTTTATTGGTGGATATTTAGGAGAAGGGAAATATTTACTTGGAAGATAAATATGCCAAGTGGCATCATCTAAAGCCAAGAGATTAAATTATAATGGCTAAAGTTGGAGCACATGTTTAAATTGCAATAAAATATATTATGTTGACCAAAGGAATGAGATAATTGTAGAAAACCCAATTGTTAATTAACGGGAATTGGTTCAATTACAATGAGACTTATAACACAAGTTTGGAGTAAATAAGCATAAGCTGGAAGTGGATAAGGCCAAGTACACAAATGATAACAAGGGATGACATAAAGTGGAGGGAGTATGGCCTAAAGCAAGTCATCATGAAGGGAGGCATGGTGAAGGCATGGAGGGAGGTATGGTGCAAGAAAGGTGTTACAATCTTAACCATTGATGAAATCAAGGGCTAAGATGAAATATGAAGAGAAGAGGTGAGATATTTTATGAAGCCCATGCTTCATCTTTCTTGCTCATTCTCACATCCAAACAACAAAGATAGAGAGAGAGGGAGAGCTTGGGAAAATCTAGAGAGAAGGAGGAGAAATCTTAAGGTAAGACCTTGTGGATCCAAGTTTTAAAGCTTCCAATTTGTATAATCTCCTCTCTAATCTCTTCTTCTCCATGAAACACTATGTTTAGCAAGTAAATCTTGAGCTCAAAGAGAAAGAGAGAGGAGGACCTCTAGAGAAAGGAAAAGAACTCAAGAAGGTAACTTTACAAATCCTAAAACTATGCTAGTATGTGGTTATTGTTGATGATTATGGTTGGATTTGGTTATTTTGGTAAGTTTGTAAATTTGGAAAGTGCTAATCCTAAGGGGTTATGCTGCCCAAATTTCTTTAAATCATGATTAAGAAGTGTTTAAATAAGTTAATCAAGGATTAGAAATGGAAAAGTACAAGTTTTGGGAGCTAAAACACAAAACCCCATTTTTTCCCCATTTTTCCTTAATTTTCTGCCAGAACCAGAACTGGTACAAGGAGTTGGATTTTCATGAAATAAATGGTTCCATTGGACTCATTGGGCAAAAATAGGTGGGATTACAGTTGGGCACTTTTTCGGTAGAGGCCGAAAAAGCATATTTACGAAAACACCACTGAAATCCCTAAATAGGGGCTGTCAAGGGTATTTTTGTAATTTGACAGTGAATTTGGTAATTTCGAGCCCGGAAATGGATTCCTTGGGCGAAAATAAGTCAGAATAGCCTTAGTCAAAATTTTGGGAAAACGTGCCATCGGGCTGGGTACGGCGGGGCCGGGCCGGGTTCCTGGGGGCATTTTTGTAAATTTTCACCATAGACTAATATAACCACAATAAACACTATGGAAGAGTATAAAATGATACTTGGATAGGTTATGACCTATTTCTGGTACATTTAATATTTTAGGACCGATTTGGAGGCCGGATACGACACGTTCTTTGAGGCACATTTAAAAGAGGATTATAAAGCTTTGAGGTAGGGACATTATCCTTCATACACTATGCCATAAGTTATGTGATTGCGTGGATGCCATTGTTTTGTAAATGCACTTTATTAATAACATGATTTGCCTAGAGAGAGGCTGTTAGTGCCAGAGGTGCACTTACACTGAGAGTTGGCAGAAGTCCAACAGGTGTAGATTGTGGGGCTGGGCCCTACTCATGTAAACATGACGATGATGTGTTTATATTGTTCATTAATTTGTGCATACCTTGGCGCATGACATATTTACTTTTCGCATTTTCTATGAACGATATTATGTCTCTACGGGGATTCTTCGGAATCTCACCCTATTTTTAAACAAATACCTCAGCGGGTACCAGTGGGCCAAAGGGCAAAGACGTTGACATCGAAAAGTGAGTGGCACGTGTCTCGAGGCAAGGATATGAACGTGGTTATGCCTTAGTCTATGCCTTAATATTTTGGATAATTTGTAAATATTAAGTTTCCGCTGTATTTTCTGTTTTTCGTTGACGAACGACGTTGGGATTGTAAACAAATATTTTTATCAGTATAATTGTACTTTTTTGTATGCCTAATAAATTTCGTCTTTATTACTCTTTGATTATCGAAATGGAAACGGGTGTTGACACCTAGGACCCAGTCTTCATTCTCATATATCCTGTTCACAAGTCAATGATTTTAAGTGAATGACGACATGAAAGAAAGTTGCTTATCAAAATTTGAATACCTTGTTGTCAATATGAGCACTTAGTTGTAAGTTATGAAACAACATCTTATATTTGCACTTATATACGGAAAAGGGTTGGAGTAATAATTATTAAAAAGAGAATGATAAGAAATCGTCTAGGGCAGTTCATAAACATTCAAAGAATGCTATTAGATATGACAATAAAGAGGGTAGACCAATAAGTAAAGAGTTCTACTGGGTAAGAGCACGATGAGGGAAAAATGGGAATGCACTGCATTAAAAGTAGAATTTGTTAACGAATTAGTACCCCTTCATATGATGATATGATCAATGATTTACGTATTAAATTAATTTTCAGTTGGTATTATAAAATTATAAGTAACTTTCAGTGAAAAGCAACTATGAAACGTGGGTGTCGGGATATTTTAATTGGTCCCCAAAAGACCAGGAAAAAATATATGTATATATTGCATCGTGTACCTCAAGTCATCTTTTATTCACATTTCCACAAGTTATATATATATATATATATATAGTCAACCTTAAATATCGCCTCTTGGTCAATTTAAAACAAGTGGCATATGAGCAGATATTGCTAAATTTGCCATAAAATTTGTACCTCATGCTATATTTTCCTATTTGTATAGAATATTAACTTTACAACAACTCCATGATTGTATATATATTATAAATTACTTTTAACTAATTCACATGTATCAATAAAAATAATAAAAACTTCAAATTTATCATAAATTTTAATGGATGTTCAATATTAATATTCTTATTAACTACGCCAAACTTTCACAACCCTTATCAGATATAGTCATATATGTAAAGAAAATGTTTAGTGTTTATTATAAAAAGGACCAATAACATATTCGAGAAGGTTCCCTATTATAAAGACCAGGAAAGTATATGATCTTTACTATTGATGTGATTCACGTACAATATTCATCATTTTTAGAAAAAATTTTAGGTTTATAATATAAGTCATTTGAAGAGTAATTAATGCTTATTTGTCAATTCCATCCTTATAATTAATGCTTTAATGTGACTCTTTATATTTTTCTATCTCTTTTTCAAAATCTCATTTAATATGGGTAAAGTTATTTTTGAATTTAACATAAATTTAATGAATTAGCTATTATATTGTGGAAAAGAGGGAGTATATATTACAATTCATTGAAATCAATACCCATTGGTTATGCATATGGCCTAGTCTATAGGTTATTAAACCTGAAACCGGTCCAGTTTGGTATTTTTTTAATCAATTTTTTTGTAAAAAAAAATTCTCAAGAGTTTCATATTAATAACATTAAAATCTTTAATTTTTTACCGATTTGGTCTAGAGTTAGCTCTAGTTTGACTCCAATATGATCCACTAACCCTTAAACTAATACCCCGAATGGTTCAATAGCCGGTCCAGATTTCACAACCTTTGTGAAAAACTACATGCAAGTCAAGTCACCAACTCATTGCCCATGTATTAATTAATCATGCTGGCGTTATATTTGGCAAAAGGAAAAGGAAAATTATATGTTAAAATATTATATAATTCATCCTATTTGATATCCATATTTCAAAAACTTGATATGTAATTCAAAAAAAAAAACACTCTTTATACTGTTAGGCATGCCGGAATGAGCTTCCCTGCTCATCCTTTGGAAGAAGAGCGGGAGTTCCTTCCATCTGGGCTGTCCATATTTTATTTTTTTACTTTTTATTTTAATGGATGAATATAGAATATTTAAAATAAAGATAATATTTTAATTAATATTTTTTTTAAAAAATATTTTTTTATGTAAAAATAACAAATTTAAAAAAAAATCAAATCTAAATCATTCAAATCTCATCTGAATCGTCTTCCAGGGCACACGAACGGCGGGTGCCTATCCTTTGTAGCATTGAAACGGGTTCCTAGTATGCCGTGTGCAAAGTGGATTTGACTGTGGTCCGCTGCCAATCCTTTTCTCCCAAACTACACCGTTTTGGTGTAGTTTGGGGGTAAAGGGGTGAGTTTTTTTTTTAAAAAAAATAAGATATAGTATTTTGAAATATTTTTTTGGAAGTATCTAATATCTTAAAATATTTTTTAAGTAACATATAGTATCCTAAAATAATTTTTAGTACTTTAACCCCTTAAAATATATTTTCAGTTGTATCCAGTGTGTTAGCAGACTGATTGTAATTTAACTCTTAATATATTTTAAAGAGTTCAAAGCACCAAAAAAATATTTTAAAGGGTTAAAAACACCAAAAAAATATTTTAAAGTGAATTTTGGAACTAAAAAAATACATTAAAGGTTAAATTGCAATCAATCTGCTAACACACTGGATACAACTGAAAACATATTTTAAGGGGTTAAAGTACTAAAAATTATTTTATGATACTATATGTTACTTAAAAAATATTTTAAGATACTAGATACTTCCAAAAAAATATTTCAAAATACTATATCTTATTTTTTTAAAAAAAAAACTCACCCCTTTACCTCCAAACTACACTAAAACGGTGTAGTTTGGGAGAAAAGGATTGGCAGCGGACCGCAGCCAAATCCGTGCAAAGTAGCGCTGGGAATCAATCATGACGTCATAACTACTATATGGCACCTATTTGAGGACGAATAATAAAATTACAAAATTCCTCTTAGCTACGCCTTTTTTTTTTTCGCTTTTCTGAAATGGTAGGAGAATATATATAATTATGACTAAAAGATTTGGGAGAAAAGTCTCCCTACGCCTTTCCACGAGGCAATAAGGGCTTGTTTGATACGTGAAAGATTTAAAGAAGGAAAGAAATTTTGGGAAGGGAAAGAAAGATTGTAAAGGATGATGGAAGATGAGTTGAAGTAGAGCCGGTAATATGGGCGTAACCCGCGGGCTCAAGGGGTGAGCCTGCGGGTTTTGACGGTTTTCCCAACCCTCAAAAATACGGGCCGCACAGGCCCACACAGCATAACCCACTGGCGGGTTAGCCTGCAAATTTTTTTATTTTTTATTTATATATAATAATTTTATAAAATTTATAAGTTTTCCACTCCTATCTTAGTACCTCCCAATCCAAAAAGAAAAAATCTTAGCTTCTTCCCTTCTTCTTTAAACAAAATTATTATATCTTGGTTGTTTAAGGATAAATTTATGTTTTGTTTATAAACTTTAACAAATTTGATAACTTTATCTCTTAAATTGTAGATTATGTTTTTAAATTTTTATAAAAGAAATGATTGATACTAGGAAGGTAAATTTAATTACTCATATATATATATATGTATCATATTTTCAATCCTCTTTAAAAAATATAAATTTTTTTTTTTAAAAAAAACGCGGGTCCGCGGGCTGGCTCGCAACCCGCACACTGCAGGTTAGGGTTGGCATTTTGCCAACCCGCAGAAGTGCGGGTTGCATAGGCCCGCACCGCGCAGGCCACGGGTTGGTGCGGGCCAGCTCGCAACCCTCGGGCTAGCCCGTATTCCTAGCTACAAGTTGAAGGAAGATGTGATGTTTGATAAGAAGAAAATTGAGGGTGGAATTTGAGGGAAAATTTGAGAAATGCCTATTTTACCCTCAACATAAGTTAATAATTATATATTAATTAAATTTATATTTCAATTCATAAATTAAATAATTAGTAGTACAATAATTTAAAAATTAAATAAAATGAATAAAATATAAATTATAATTTAAATAAATAAAAAAATTATTTATTTATTAATGAAATTTGAATTTGTATGGCGGAAATTTTGAAAAGTTCAAATTTATTGATGAAGTTCGAATTTGTATGGCGGGAATTCTGAAAAGTTCGAATTTATTGATGAAGTTCGAACTTGCAAAACGAGAATTTTGAAAAGTTCAAATTTATTGATGAAGTTCGAACTTGCAAGACGAGAATTTTGAAAAGTTCGAATTTGTTAATGAAGTTTGAATTTGCAAGACAAGAATTTTGAAAAGTTTGAATTTATTGATGAAGTTCGAATTTGCAAGGCGGGAATTTTGAAAAGTTTGAATTTGATAAACAAATTATGTTGAAAAGTTTGAATTTCTCGTCTTTTAATTTAAATATTTCAGGGGCATTTTTATCTTTCGGATCTTCCTCCACTGAAGGGACTTAGGATCGCACCAATTTTGGTGGGATCTCATCTTCCCATAAATAAGGGAACATTGGTGGGCCCGGGAACTTGAGTTCCTGAGAAGATTAAGCCAAAATTGCATACCAAACGAGGGAACTTGTACATGTTCCCTTCTTTTCCCACATCTTTCGCGTACCAAACAGGCCCTAACATCTGCCATGCTGCCCATGAGAGATCTAAAAACTTAAAAGTGTGTGTTTGGAACAACGATTGTTAATTGGACTTGTTTCAATTAGGCTTGTTGTAATATTACTTTTGGTAAAAGCATGACTGTGTAATGTGATTTATGTTTGGATTGACGATTGTCGGTTGGGCTTTTGCAAAAATAAAACTTGTTTGGATTGGTTTAAACATAAGGGCTTTTGTGATAATGGTAAGAGATAAATGTAATTAAAAATTAAAAAAAATTATAATAGTTAAAGTTGGGAAATTAGACAATTAAAAAATGCACAATCTGATGAAATAATATTGCATAACCAATTGGATCACATCTTTCCCATCTCTTCTTTCTCATTCAGGATGCTATACAAACAAGATAAAAAGAAATATACAGAAGAGGACGTATAAGAGACACAAAAAATTGGGAAATGAGGCACAAAAAATTTAAAGAAGATTTCGTCCAAAAAAAAAAATTTAAAGAAGAGGACGTATAAGAGACACAAAATGCTATACAAACAGTTTTTTTTAAAAAAAAATAAGCCACAAAAAATGGTATTAATAGTTTCACTCGTGAAATGATAACGGGAAAATTGGTTTTGAGAACGAAAATGGTGAAATGCTTGTTCATCAATGCATCTATTCCTCGTGGTCTTGAGAATGAAAATGGTTAGATTTTGGTTGAGCTTTTGATAAAAGCTCCAACATTGTGCTTTACCCAATCGTGGGTGTACAGTGCTCGATTTGCTAAAAGTCCAATTGCTCATTTTATCAACCAAACATATACTTTTTTTTTCTCAACTACCTATTGAGTTTAAGGCTAAAATAAGTCCGATTGACCCCTCCAATTGGGGATCCAAACACACACTTATCATGTCATAATTAATTTATCCATACGTGTCATGTTGCATGCGATGCTTGTGATCATGCACCTCCATGTGTTAGATATTTTATTTATTACTCGGACGAGTCCTTAATATTAGATATATTTGAGAGATCTTAATGATAAATATAAGATATAATATTCATATGTATTTATCTTTTTCTAATTTATCTTTATTGATACTTCCTCGACAATAATTAATTAAGGAGGAGAAAAAGAGGGAATTAAGAAAGATGACTAAGATTTTTTAGAAATTACATATTATATTAACCAACTTAACTAAACTAATTTCTTTAATCTAATCAAATTAAGTAAATATATCTTATATTAAAGACTAGAAGAGTATATTTAAAATATGTAAGTTATTATATTAGATATTCTAACACAAACAAAAATTTAAGTTAAGGTGCTTATACCCATTAGATTAACCGACTAAGTTTGTCAATTACACTTATTATTTTGTTATAGTTAGTAGTTAAAATACGTATGTGTACTTGTTAACTTATCTATAAACACATGTAAATTGTTGAAAAACTCTTATAAAGTAAATTAGATTTTGTAAATTTTCATGTGCACACTTGTTATTTTGTTATCGTTGTTAAATTGCATATATGCACTCAAAAATTCACTTATGAAATAATAGAATATGTTATTTTGCTATTATTAACGATTAAAATTCACATGCATACTTATACATTTACCAATAAAAATTGATATATAATGAATATAACCACCTTTCAACGTAACTAACTTTTTTTCCCTCTAATATTTCAGTTGCCATAATTTGTATTGCATCCAACCAAGAATCGTAGCAAAGGGTCGGAGTCCACCCACACTAAGTTGCCGTACCTTTCTCTTTCAGGTTATATCAGCACAGCTTGCCTTTATTTCCTACAGAAGACGTAGTCATTCTATTTTGCTCTATTTCTCCAGACTCTTTTTTTTTTTAATATTCTACCTAGTAGCTTCACTTATTGAATTATACCCATGAATCATAGATAAAATTTCCCCCTAAATCCCAAAAAAAGTTTAACCTCTCATTTCTTATTCGTCTTCAATAATAATTAGTTAAATGCTATGTTGCAGGTGACCACGATTGAGAACTGCTCACAAAGATCATAGATTTGAGAGTTTGAATGAAAGTTATTTTTCATTCAAAGTTGGTGTGTCCTCCAATGGAACTTACAAGGAGTTTATATAGACTTTTGAGTAGGCTAACTCAGATTACATGATTCGAGTTATAGCTGATCCTGGTTACCTTAACTAAGGTAACAATTACATAATTGCTTACATGACCCGGACTACATGACTCAAAGTTCAACTTTTTATTAAATATTTTTTGTTCATTCATGAATACTAGTCCTATCATTGCTATTATACTTATAATTTTTGCTCCTTGTACAGTAATTGTATTCATTTCAACTTATGGTAAATCATTATAGATTGATCTATATGTTCATCATTTCTAAATATTACAAAGTTTGTATTTAAAGTAAATTTCAATTTTTGATATATTAAATTTCCTGCTAATATTCCTAATACACTATCATATATATATATATATATATATATATAAAAGTATTATTTCTTAATTAAAAAAATAAATTAGATCTTTAACGTAATTTATATTTTTATAATCATTAAAACAAAACATATCAACTTCAAAGCTCATGTTATATTTGATTACTTGAGCTATCTGGTTTGCTTTATGAAAACTGATTATATACCTTTCCGAATTCCGACGATTTTGAAAGTTGGGCAACCTCTATGTTGCTTTTGCCTAATTTCTGAAGTTTCTTGTTATTTATGATTATTAGTCCTTCAATATATTTTGAATATGATTATTAGGCAGGTAGCTCTCCAAACAAATTAAATTTTAATTATATAATTCAACATATTCAAGATGTTTTAATTCAAAAGTTTAATAAAAAATAAATATGTATTACTCATTAATGATATATTTTTTAATCCAAGACGAGATGAAATTAAAAAAATACATGGTCCAGAGATTAATGATATATCACTATATGACGAAAAATATATCATATCAATATCAATAAAAAAACATAATGAGTATCAAATTCTTTTGACTACTCATCACTAAACCCTTTCTGCATTGGTCTGTCGCTTATTATTTACATATTGCCGACTGTTCTTTAGATTTGCATTCCCTTTATTACAAGATTCACATCAGCATCAGATGCTACTTGTCGTTGAAATTAAAAGGTGCGTAGGGAAAAAATGCAAAAGTCAACAGTCAAAACAATGTAATTAAAGCATATTCATTGCCCCTAACCATACTTATATTAACCTTTCACTTCACGGTGTATTATACTCTTCGAGTTTCTTTCTTTTTTTTTTTTTATAATCTGAAATATAATTAAACTCTTCCTGTTTTCTTTTTCATAAAGTAATTCCAGCACCATCACGGTAATTAAGGGTAAGCTTATGACTTAATATTAACTACTCTATCTGAAAATCAAATAATTTATTAATTTTGCCCTTATATACACACACATTCATATGATGCTTTATAAAAATGCTTAAAATTTTTTCTCCAAGTACCTTATAAAAAGGATAGGAGAAATGAAGTATATTTTGTTATTCAGAGAGTGGGAGAACGAGTCATATATATATATTTATGTTATTCCCTGCTTTTTATGATAAACTCTTTTAAGAATATATATTCTGCCTTCATATATATTCCAAGTTCTAGCATATAGTTGGTCTTTTGTCTTCACACACACACACACACTCCCCCCCCCTATTCTTCTTTTGAAGAAGCCGAAGGGTAGTTTTTGACTTAGCCCTATACATAAGGTTCCTAGATTCTCAAGTCACTACAAAAAAAAAGGTATTTCGTAGCGGTGCACTTGTAGCGGTTATATTAAACCGCTACAAATTATAGTATTTGTAGCGGTTTTTTCCTAAACCGCTACAAATTTGTAGCAGCAAGAATATTTGTAGCGGTTTCCTACAAAAAACCGCTACAAATTTGGCGCGAAATTCCCGCCAAAACTTGTAGCGGTTAATGCACATAAACCGCTACAAAATACCAAAGGTCAGAATTTTGTAGCGGTTTTTACTGAAAACCGCTACAGAATTTCAAGAGACTCCAAATTTGTAGCGGTTCTGGGCAATAACCGCTACTGAATTTCAAACGTTGTGAAGATTTGTAGCGGTTATTGTAGAACCGCTACAAATTTAATTATTTGTAGCGGTTAGAGTAGCGGTTATTTTAAATAACCGCTACTAATATCTGGCCTATTTAAACCCCTCGCCTCCTCCATTTCTCATTTTGCTCATTTTGTTTCCTGAGGTTTCTCTGAGTGGTTTATTCGATATTTGAGCGTTCAGACGAGTCTATAGGAGTTTTTGGTCAGTATTTCGCAGTATTTACACTTGAGGTACGTATATAACACGTATTTTTATTTATATTTGTATTTTTATTATATTTTTGTATAATAATGGACTAATTTTTTTTTAATTTGTACAGTTGATATGGCTTCAGGACAGGATAAGGGGAAGGCCCCTGTGCTCCCCAGACCAACTTTACGGGGTGGCGGCAGCCGGGCAGGGGGCAGAGGGAGGGGGCAGCGCGCAGGCAGGGCTACCGAGGCATCTCAGCCCATCCCTCCACAGGAACCGCAGACGATCCTACAGGCGACGACCGCAGCTGAGGTGCCTGAGGTGGAGGTGCCAGAGATTAGCGTTGAGGACTTCCCCAACGAGGAGGAGTTCGAGATCCCGATTAGTGGGTTCAGGGAGATGGAGCAGTTCCTCGATGAGGAAGAGGCTCGGGAGCAGAACAACCCACGAGAGTCGTCTTCGCGGTCCACTGGGTTTGAGGTGCAGGTCGAAGGTAAATTATTTAATTTTTTAATTTTTTAACTTTTTAACTTTGAATTATAATTTATCTAACGTGCGGTCAACTGTGCAGATGAGCAGGGGAACGTGTCGACGAGGAGGCTGGATGTGGCCGGTCTGAACAGCATGGACCGGTCCCTGCGAGTTGTAGTGCCGTGGAATGAGGGCACTGACCAGCCGATCCACAATGGGGGTCACCTGCTCAACCGCTTCCTGAGCGACCTGGGATCGAATTGGATGCGGTTCCCCCTTCACTTCCCGACGTGGAGGCACATTCCGAAGGGGCCGAAGGACCAGGCTTGGGAGGAGGTGGTTCAGGTAATTAAAACTATTTAATTAATATCTTTTGTAATTAATTCTATTTAATTATTTTTTTTAAATTATGATTTTTAGTATTATTGAGATTTAAATGTATTTTTTTCAGCTGCGGTTTGCCGTCCGGGCCAACCGGAAGAGGTACGCCCTCGTGAAGATGGGCGACGCCTGGAGGAACAGGAGGAACCGTCTCTTCCATAGTGTGGATGGGGACGGGACGATGCCTCTGGAGCAGCTGCAGGAGAGCGTCCCGGACGGCGTGCCGCCGAACGACTGGGCGCGTTTCGTTCAGTTCAGGAGGAGCCCTCAGGTGCAGGTAATGTATTTATTATATTTTTGATATATAATTTTCTAATTGTTAAATATTAAATTATAATTTCAATTTAATTTGTATTTAATTTCAAATTTTATAATACATTTAATTATTTGTTTTTCCAGGAGCTTTCTCAGAGGAACGCCGCGATCCGGGCGCAGCAGACGATCCACCACACAGCAGGATCGAAGACCTTTGCTGTGACCTACATCGAGCTGGTAACTTTTCAAGTGCTTCACTTACTTTTAGCTGATTATTTCATAATAATAATTGTTTTGTAATTGTTTCAGGAGACGAGGGCACAGCAGGAGAACCGTCAGACGGACTATGCGGAGCTGTACGCCATCACACACAGACACCGTGACGGGACTGCGACCTCTCAGCAGGCAGAGGCGGCGATTGTAAGTTATTTTATTATTATATTTTTTATAAAACCAAGTTAATAATGAAAAATGGTAATTATTAATTGTTTCATAAAATGGCAGGAGTGGATGCAGCTGTCGCAGGCTGAGCTGCGACAGACCCAGCCTGAGGAGTCACAGGGGTCAGTGGACCCGACGGCTCCTTTGAAGGCGGGTTTGGCTCAGCCTGAGCACCCCGGACGAGTGCGGGGGATGGGGATAGGCGCCAGACCCAGCATGATCTACGGCAGGAGCGCCGCCTTTGAGGCTGGCAGCTCTAGAGGGGTCAGACGTCGGAGGGACGAGTCGATTGACTAGCTGCGATCAGATTTGGAGCAGACGCAGCAGCAGATGCTGCAGGTGCACGCAGATACGATGTACGCTCAGCAGACGCAGTAGCGTGAGATCGCGAACACCATGCTCGAGGGAGCATGGAGTCGCCTGTTCCCGAACGAGCAGCATCCAGCGGTTCCCCCTGTCCCTCACTACGTCGTCCCGAGTATTGCTCCTCCTCCTGCTGATGACGATAGTGCGGTTCAGTCTGCACAGCGGCCCGATCCAGCGGCATCTGAGGGAGCCCCACCTGAGGGAGCACCAGAGGATCAGCCCCCAGCTCCTTAGTTTATGACTTTTTCTTTTCTTTTAAACATTTGTAAATATTTATGAGATTTTATTTCAGAATTTTCTTATTGTGTTTTATATAATTATATTTATATTATTATATCGCATTGAAATAATTTATAAATGATTTAAATCTAAATTTTTTTAAAAAAATTATATATATATATATTTGTAGCGGTTTTAACCTAAAACCGCTACAAACGTAAATATTTGTAGCGGTTTTAAACTAAAACCGCTACAAATGTATAGATTTGTAGCGGTTATTAGTACATAACCGCTACAAATATATAATAATTTTATAAATTAAATATATATATAATTTATTTTTTTAAATATATTTTTTTAAAAAAATAAATTATATATACATTTCTAAATAATTTATAAATGTATATTTGTAGCGGTTTTGAACTCATAACCGCTACAAATTTACTTATGGGAAACCGCTACATATATATATGTTTGTAGCGGTTACACACTAATAACCGCTACAAACATTCAAATCATTTGAATTTTGAAATTTGCCGCCTTTGTGCACATTTGTAGTGGTTATCTCATGTATAACCGCTACAAATTAGAAAATTATTTTTATATTTAATGTCCAACGGCTTTAATATTAGTAGCGGTTTAATATATTTAACCGCTACTAATTCTTTGAACATTAGTAGCGGTTATATATATAAAACTGCTACAAATACTCAACAAGTACATTTTGAATTTCCCACCAATTAACGGCTTGAATATTAGTAGCGGTTTTATAAATGTAACCGCTACCAAATTATAAACGTTGGAATTCCTGTAGCGGTTGGTGTAGCGGTTTAATAACCGCTACAAAGTTATAAACGTTGGATTTTCAAAATATAAGGTTCTAGGCATTCGTCATTATCTTCTCACTCATTCTTCTTCTCTATACTTTCTTCTCTCTCACTTGTAGCTATGGATAAATCATGGATAAGGTTGCCGCGCAATTCTCCTGAATATTTGTACGGATTAAATAGTTTCTTAGATTTCGCATTCACTCACGCCAGCTGTAACGGCAAGATCGTCTGTCCGTGTCGGAAATGCAAGTTCAAGAAGTGGCATCAACGAAATGTTGTGAAGGAACATTTGCTTGTGAAGCCTTTCCCTGAGGACTATACGTTCTGGGCAGTTCATGGTGAGAAGGCCGGCGTTAGATATGACGAGGATCTTCCTCGAAGTTCTCAAGTAGGCGTTCAAGTAGATGAAGATGATCCTGTGAATGATGCTGTGCGTGATGCGTTTGGATTTCAAGGCGACAACTTCAACAAAGAAGTGCACGGCTCTGAGCCGGCTTTTATGGGGAATGAAGCAGCTCGGGATTTTTTCAGCTTGATGGATGAGGCAGATCGTCCTTTATATCAAGGTTGTCGCAAATATTCTAAATTATCTTTCTTGATCAAATTGTATCATATCAAGTGCTTGTGTGGGATCACGGATAAGGGAATGTCGATGTTGCTCAACTTATTACAAGATGCATTCCCCGACGCCGAGATTCCCACAACCTTCTACAAGGCCAAGAAGATCATCAACAGGTTGGGGTTGAATTATCAAAAGATTGATGCGTGCCCAAATGATTGTATGCTGTATTGGGGAGACGATTCCAGCAGGGAGACGTGCAAGAGATGTCACACATCGAGGTACAAGACAATTCGAAAGGGGAAAAAGCAGAAGAAGAAACCCGTAAAGATTCTCAGGTATTTCCCTTTGAAATCTCGTCTACAAAGATTATTTATGTCGTCTAAAACTGCTGAGCACATGAGGTGGCATGCCGTTGATAAAAACGAAGACGGTAAATTAAGACATCCGCGGGATGCAGCTGCTTGGAAAACATTTGACAACGACTTTCCAGATTTTGCGACTGACCCCAAAAATGTCCGGCTTGCGTTGGCGACCGACGGTTTCAATCCTTTCGGGAATCTTAGCACAAGTTACACCATTTGGCCGGTAGTCTTAGTTCCCTACAACTTACCCCCTGGATGTGTATAAAACAAAGCTCTTTCATTATGTCTATGATCATTCCAGGCAAAAAGGCACCGGGCAATGACATCGATGTGTATCTCCAACCGCTTATTGCGGAATTGCTTGACCTGTGGAATGTCGGCTTGGAGACGTACGACGCTCACAGCAAGACTTTGTTCAACATGCGTGCAGCCTTGATGTGGACGATCAGTGACTTTCCTGGCCTTGGCACATTATCTGGTTGGAATGTGCACACTGGGTCGGCGTGTCCGGCTTGCAATTTCGACTCTGACGCACTGCGCCTTCCCCACAGCTGAAAGTGGTGCTTTATGGGGCATCGGAGGTTTCTCGATGGAACGCATAAGTTCAGATTGCAACGGAATAGCTTCAATGGGAAACCAGAGAAAAGAGGACCACCTCAGACTTTGTCCGGTACAGATATCTTACAGCAGCTTGAGCATGTTGACGTCGAGTTTGGAAAAAGCGACGATTCAGCACAAACTCGCCAAAAGACGCGCAGGACTTCGGCGCCTCAGCAGTGGAAGAAGATAAGTATCTTCTTCACGCTTCCGTATTGGAGATCTAATTTACTTCGCCACAGTCTTGATGTAATGCACATTGAAAAGAATGTTTGCGACAATGTGCTGTATACGCTGCTTAACGAACCCGGCAAGACAAAAGATCACCTTCAAGCTAGGAAATATTTACGCGACATGGGAGTTCATGAAGACGCCTGGCCAAATGAGCATGACAGATTTACACCAGCGAAGTTTACCCTCACAAAACCGAACAAGGATGTGTTCCTCGCAACGTTGAAGAAATTAAAAGTTCCTGATGGGTATTCAAGCAACATTTCTCGATGTGTCGACTTGCAGGCTCAAAAGGTTGCTGGCCTGAAGAGTCACGACTCACATGTTCTTATGCAGCAGTTACTCCCTCTGGCTATGAAGAATACACTTCCTCCCGATGTTTCCATCATTTTGGTGGAACTTTGTTCATTCTTTCGGAAGTTGTGTTCTAAGGTTTTGATCGTTGAGGAGTTCGATCAGCTGTAGTCGAAAATCATTCTTACGCTTTGTCACTTGGAGATGATCTTTCCTCCGTCCTTTTTTACTGTGATGGTTCACCTCACAGTCCACCTCGTTCATGAAACAAAGCTCGCTGGACCAGTACAATATCGTTGGATGTATCCGATTGAGAGGTACTCATTTTAAATATGTGCTTTCATTTATTGTCCGTATTTAATGTTTGCTAGTCGTCCTTTTCATCATTTTATATCAATTTTCTCTTATGTACTTCGTAGGTTCCTTGGGAAATTAAAATCTTACGTGAGGAATAAGGCGTGGCCAGAAGGTTCTATAGCTGAAGGCTATATAGGGGATGAGGTGCTATATTTTTGCTCAAGGTATTTTGATGATCTTGAGACGGCTTTCAACTGCCCGCCTCGTGTTGACGATTGTCCTGAACCTGCGCCGACATCAGGAGAATTTATCCCTCGTGTTGGTAAACCAGTTGGAGCAACTGAGAACTTCAAACTAACGGCAACTGAGAAGTTCCAAGCACATAGACATGTCTTGATTAATTGCAGTCAAGTTGAGCCTTTCATACGGTAAGAATTGTACACTCATATGTATGTTATTCGATCTATATCTTTCGTAACATTTCTCACTTTCATTTCACTAACGCCTTTCCATTATTAATTGCAGGGAATTCAGAAGTCATGTCAAGCGTCAGCTCAGGATCCGTACACAGACATCCTCGGAAGTTGATAGGAGGGTCCACAGAGAATTCCCGGGCTGGTTTGCTCGCAGAATACTAAATGACCACAACCCACACTCACCGGATTTCAGAGCTCTCGCAATCGGCCCTCTTGATCATGCAAAACGGTTTACAGCATACAATGTCAATGGTTTTAAATTTTGCACGGTTTCACGGGATCAGGGATTGCAAACACAGAATTCGGGTGTTTATGGCACATTTGGGACAAGGAGTTATGCGAGCAGCAGTGACGCCAACATGCAGTTCGGAGGCGTCCCTTACTATGGCAAGCTTCTTGATGTGGTCGAGCTTAATTATCAAGGCCGTTTCACTGTGACGCTGTTCAAGTGTTTGTGGGAAAATACCACGACTTCTCGGGGACTGACAATTGACGACCTAGGGATCACATCAGTCAATTTCTCACGCTCGATTCATACTGGTATTTCTCAAGATGATGAGCCGTATATTCTAGCTTCAGAGGCACATCAGGTTTATTATGTCGGGGACGAGCGGCATAGGGATTGGCACATGGTCGTTCATTTAAAGCCAAGAGACCTTTACGACATGGGTGAAGGCGATAACATCGCCTACGAGAGTGAGCCATTTCAGCCAGCTGATTTTGAAAACTACTTCCCTGAAGGCGATGACAATTTACCTCTACTGCGGTGAGTTTTTTTAAGTCCACGTCATTTCAATTAAATTTTTTAAATTTAATAATACATCAATAACAATAATTTTTCTACAAAATTTCTGTAGGGATGGTGACGATGAGTGATCAAATTCAATTGTAAAAAATTTGTCTTTAGAAAAAATGCAAAAAATTTGTGTTAAAATAAAATGTAAAAAAAAATTTAAAAAAAAAATTAATATAATATTTGTAGCGGTTATTAAACCGCTACTAAATAATAACCGCTACATTAACCGCTACAAATAATTAAACCGCTACAAAAATATAAATAACCGCTACTAATTAGTAACCGCTACATTAACCGCTACAAATAATACGTAAATCCCTATAAATACCCTTATCACAACTCATTTCAAACACTCCCCAATTTCTTTTTACCTTACCCTTCTTTCATTTTCTCTCATTTACAACTTCTTTCGTATGAGTAGAGGAGCTGAATAATATGGTCAAATATGGTAACAAGATTTTCAATTTCTTTTAGAATACTTTTTTCCTTTCTATAAAATTTATTCTAAACATCTTTTTTTCTAGATATATCTTAACTCTATCTCATTTTCATCTATTTTTCATATACAATTACATTATATTATAAAACATAATAATTCCTTATTACCTGACTATCGTTAATAATATTATTAATATAATTTTATACTAATCATATTCAATTACATTTTTTATTTTTAATTTATTAATAAGTTAAACTATTAAATAATAAACTAATTGAAATAGATAAAATAATAACAAATTAAACCATTTAATATAATATTGAAAAAAAAGAAAAAAATCAACGTATATTTTTTAAAAAAATTTTAAATATTTGTAGCGGTTATTAAACCGCTACTAAATAACGCGCCTTTTTAAAGGTAAATTTAAATTTTTTGGCGGCAAATTTGAATTTCATGAAATTAGTAGCGGTTTTAAGAACCGCTACTAATTTCATGAAATTCAAATTTGGTAGCGGTTTCTTAACCGCTACAAATAAAAAAAGTCATTTTTAACAAATTTTCATTTTTATATATTTGTAGCGGTTTTTTAACCGCTACAAAAAAAAAATTCTTTTTAAAGCTGTAAATAAAATTTTTTATATTCGTAGCGGTTATATAACCGCTACAAAGATCTCTTGATTTTGTAGCGGTTACTATTAACCGCTACAAAGTTTGTAGCGGTTATTTTTGATTGAGTAGCGGTTTTATAGAACCGCTACAAAACCTCTTGCAACGTACGATTTAGTAGCGGTTTTTCTAACCGCTACTAACCTATTTTGTAGCGGTTAGAACCGCTACGAATACCTATTTTTAACCGCTACTAAATCACGTTTTTTTTGTAGTGAGTTCAGCTCGTATTACTAGTTTTCTATATCACGATCGCCTATTTGGTTCACGGAATCAAAATTAATGTAATATAATGTAATGGATTATATGAATTTATTTGGTTTGTCATTAAATAAAGATGATACATATATATAAAAACGTTTGGTTCAATTACATCCAATATGAGAATATATGGGAATAATATAGCAAAAGACAAAATTATCATTGTGTGCACACGCACACATAATGTACACATTGGATTGATGATATTTAATGTGGGAATATGTTAGAAATTGTGTCATAGGGGCCAATAATTATACTTTGAATATTGTTGTTCAATGAATTTGTCCATTTTGTTACTCCCTCCGGTCCTAATTATAGGACAAAGTTGACTTTTTTGGAGAAATTAAGGAAGCCAATTAAATTATTTTAGAATGTTTATATTTTTGGTATCTTTAGATTATATATTAGTTTATTAGTCAAATTAATTAGTTTGGAGAAAAAAATAAAAATAAAAATACTCTAAAGTAATTTAATTGGCTTCCTTAATTTCTCCAAAAAGTCAACTTTGTCTTATAATTAGGACCGGAGGGAGTATTATATTATTTGTATGTTCATTGTGATGACTATTCTTGGATAAATCATAATAATTGTCCTAAATGCCCGTGGTAGGTCATCTATGTGGGAGCAAAGATGAAATAAGACTGGTATGACTTTGAAGAGGTATGGAGATACAAATCAAAGTCCTAGGCACTTGTAAAAGTACAAGGTGCTGGATTGACCTACTATAAGAAAGTTACATGGATCAAGTCATAAACTTGTCTCATGTATAACCATGTCACTATGCCCTTTTGATATGAGATAATCATGGATTCTTACATGAGAGTCGCTCAGCTTTGATCTAGTCAAAAGTCACCTTTGACCAAGTGATGACAAAGGCTATGTTCGGGTTTGGTGGTTTTCATGCAAAGAAATGTGAATGGTCAAGATGGAATTTGTCATTCACATCAGTATAGAGATATTATGGGCCCCTCGATGATTGAGTCTAAGAAATTTACGGTCATAATACGATAGAAAGGAATTTCTATTTCTGTAGTCAGACTACTCAGGGATCGAGAAAGTAATGGTCAGAAATAGAAGGATAACATTCTCTATGCCTCATCCTTGACCGAAATGTCGTGTGATAAAAGGGACGTGATATGACTATATGATAGGTGTAACCCCCTTCACGATTAAGGTCGAGATTTAAGTTTATAAACACGTGGTTAATGTGGAATTAGAGACCATAGACGATTGGGGACTTAAAGGAAGTAAAGTTCCCAAAATCAGGGTTTTCAAAAAAAAATTTACAACATCTATTCCTTAATGGTCTCTTACTCACATTTCAACATAAATAGCCTGTACAGGTCGATTTCATTCATACATATCAGAGTATAATGCAAATTCCCAACACACTCGGGTTCCATTAATTAGTAAAGAGATTATACAAAGGCACAAAACCAATAATTCTTTTCCCTTATCTTGGGGATTACACAAAACTACACTATACTTCCAAAATATAAAACTATTTACCACAAAATATCCAATGAATTTTACATTGATAACCATTAATCAAAATAAACTCCTAAACTGGAGCTCTAATTGCTCTTCGTCACCCGCTTTCCCTTGGATCCTTCAGCCTTGTCTAAAAATTTGTATTTTTGGGAGAGTGAAATTCTAAAGAATCCCCATAGTAACAAATTACTCATAATATGCACAACATCAAAGCATGAAAGTAAATCATTCATACAACACACAGCAATCACAACAACAGTTGCAACGGCCGGGGTAGGTATCATGGGCATCGCCCCCCTACGACGGCTCACGCTGAACTGCTTGCTGTATTGCACATCCACATGAACATATCACATATATCACCATAGCTGGGATCTATATAAAACATTTCACAACACACAGCCCCATGGACTGGATACTCAAACAGGAATCCACGATTCCATCACGCAGCCTCGGCACTTACAACGGCAGATACAACGGCCGGGGTAGGTATCATGAGCATTGCCCCCTACGACGGCTCACGCTAAACTGCTCGTGCTGTAATGCCCTATGGCCGATAACACATTCACAATGATAAACATGCATACCAAGTATCATACACAACATGAGAGAAAAGTCACTACCTTGATCCTTCCGTGGGTGTCCTAGCGCCGGTCTCTCCCGAGTAGGGCAAATGTCAAATCCTATATTCATAATTAGGGACGAAGAGTCAATCCTCTATTCCAATTCTCAATGACTTCTTAATACTTAATTGGTTATCATTATTGCTCTTTTAGAGTCATTAAATACCCCTAACAAAACTCCTAAAGGGTTGGAAGAACTATCCCAAAGATCCCCTTTTGGAAGCACAAAAATTGATTTTTCACTGCTGCACCTTGAGTAAAAATGGTCTCACTCGAGCATTGGTACGGTCACTCGAGCACTCAAGACCTCACTCGAGTATTGTTCGGACAGCACCTCAAGTGCTAGCAAGTAAGGATAGGAAGTGCTTGCCCGAGAGCACAAAAACTTTCAAGGAAGAGGATCACTCGAGTGAAGAAGACCTCAATCGAGTGAGAACTTAACACTCGCAAGTGTTAAAGCGCACTCTTGAATTTTGGACATGAGTGACAACCCGAGACGATAGATCATCTGAAAAATACACCAGCACTTGAGTGAGAGGAGGCTCACTCGAGTGAGAACCCTCAACACTTGCAAGTGAGGCAACACTCTTGCCTCTCGCCCGGAAGTGCAACATGAAAACTGAAAGCCAGAGGGAAAAATATACTAACACACTCGAGTGAACTCACCCTCACTCGAGCGATGTTATCAGAAACCAGAAAACGCAGAAGGTAAGACAACACTTCCAGAATTTTTTTACCAAGTGATCCAAATGAACCCAAATACCAAACCAAAGCTACTCCCACACAAAAACACCCAAGAAATTCAATGGAATCATTAAAATGACCAAAATCCTACTCCATTATCATGCTTTGGTTTGAATCAACACAAATCATCAATTTTCCCAAAATCACTAAACTTAACATTTCAACCTCCAATCAATCTATCTATTCAAAACTCATCTCAAAACACCATTTCCACAACTATATCATGCCAAACTACCCAATGACCCATATTTTCGAAAATAGGGCAATAATCCTAGAAATTCTAAACTTATTCATTTGGCATGAAATTTAGATAGATAGATTAGTTTCACTTACCTCTTTCACTTTGCCAAAGAGACTTCTTGATCCATAAATCTCCAAATTTCGTGGGAGCTCAAATCAACACCAAATGGCCAAACTAAAATCACCAAAATGAAGCTCTCACTCCAAGGATCAACATTAATGAAGTGAGTTTAAGCAATAGAGGCCATTTGATTACCTTAATCACAAGCTCTTCTTCTTCTTTCTTGAGCAACAATGGCCGAACCAAGAGAGAGAAAATGAGAGAGATGGAGTGAGGAAGAAGAAGCAATCATCATTCCCCTTCTACCCATACATGTCCAGCTGAAAAGAGGGAGAGGAAGGAGAGAGAAATATTTAAAAATTCAAGTTGACTTTCCCAGACTCCCTCCATATGTAAGCTTGCCAAGTGTCACACTACCATTGGCTCTCATAAAGGTAAACACCCAATTAGCCACTTAATCCCTCCATTAGCCATTTTAATTATACATCTCATTTTCTCTTAGCTAGTAATTAATTTCTTCCTTAATTACTAACTCATGATCAATAATTTCATTCTTCCAATTTTTCACTAATTATGACATATTAATTAATATTGTCATAAAACACATAATTATTCTAATTAAATTCATAATTATCCACAATAATCATGATTAGCTCTTAATCAAAAATTGGGATATTACAATAGGTTGCATCGATTTATCGATCCTCATATAAATTGGGTAATCGTAATGTCTTTCTAGAGGTCGCTTACAACTTGTGAGTTAATATAATTATTGGCCCAATGCCAACTTCATATGGGTCTATAGGGTCGCACACAAAAATAGCACAACACGGGCCATAATGTCCAGATTCAATGAATCTAAAATATGTCTAGATTTAATGAATGTAATGGTTAATCTAGGGTGGACTATATATTCGAAAAGAAAATTAATAATATCATATATACATATATGTATTTTTGAAATACATACATACATGCATGCATACACACATATATCACTACTACAAAAGGGGCTTTTAACGTCCCTATTTTGGCACTTTTAACGTCCAAAAATAAAGGGACATCTATGTGAGGGACATAGTTATTTTGGCAATAACGTCCCTAATGAAAAAGGATGTCTAAAGTGCCATACTGACAACCTTGAGATGTTTAAAGTGTTTTTTTTAAAATGTTTATATTACAGATCTGGACTTGTGTTTAAAACCAGAAATTACAGATCATTGTTAATAAAATTACAAATCTAGTATCTAAACTCCAAATCCAAAATCTACACAATAATAACTTCAAAGATGAAACCTCATGGCAGAAGATGATAACAATAAGAGGAAAAAGTTGCAAAAAACTTATTTGCTTCTATTATTGAAGTTTATTTTATTGTAATAGTGAATAAAGAAGAGCGACAACAAGGAGAGATCAACCTTGTTTTCTTGGTGGGAACGTGGACCATGAATCCATAACAACACGAGTTAGAAGATTAAATAGAAGGAAAACCTAAAGAAAAAAGAGAAAGAAGATAAAATAATAAAACATTGTAAGAAAGCATCGCAGAACATATCTAAAGGTGAAAAAGAGAGAGAGAAAGGAAGAAGCAAGCGTAAAAAGAGTATATAAAGAAGAAGAAGCAAGATTTAAAAGACGTGACGAAGTGGTTCTTTTTGTGGCGATAGTGGTTCCATTTAAATCAAGAAGAAGAGAAATATGAGCGTAAAAGTGTAAAACTGATAAAAAAAGACGGGGAAGTTAAATTTAAATTGTTTTTGACATCCCAAATTTAATTTAGAGACGCCTAAAACTCCTTTCTAAAAGATTTAAACATCCCAAAAATATTTGAAACTAGACTTTAGGCGTCCCAAAAATATTTGGGATGCCTAAAGTGGAATGAGGGACATCCTTCATTTCAAATCAGGGACGCCAAATATATTAGGGACGGCAAAGGACGCCCCTCATTTTATTTTAGGCATCCCAAATCAAACTTTTTAGGAAGGAACTTTAGACATCCCAAATTTGATTTGGGACGCCTAAACTAAATTTTAGACGTCCCAATTTAAATTTGAGATGTCTAAAGTTTCCCATATTTACAAAAATGTCTCCACCTTTATTTTTTACTTCTCTTTTTTAAAAATGGACGTCTTTTAGGGTAGTAGTATCATTATTCTGTAGTAGTGTATATTATATGATAATATTATTATATTGTGTTAGTTTTAAATTTAGTTTTATCTAATAAATTGAATTTAATAACTAACATGATAAAGATATAATATCTCGGATTTAACTTATACAAATAAATTAAATTTATTTTCATTCTTTATTCAGGTTAAATTAAAACTGTTGGACAGATTTAATTAAACCATATTTATTTAATTTTCTTATAAAAAAAAATTAAGTGTTAATTGATATGATATGGACTTTGAAATTAAGATTAATTTCAAAAATCCTATATCCATTTTAATAGGGGAATTATTTAACTATGGGGTATTATTAATTAATTTTTTAATATTTAATAGTGGTAAGTATTTAATATTTAATAGTATTTATGGGTGGGTAGTTTGGTCAATTTAAAAAATTATAATGGCAATACTATCTTTTTCACTTAATTACAATATACCTACATCCTTATTCATTAGTCATAGCAGTGTAATTCTGATTACATAATTTGATGTGACCATGATTACAAAATATAATTATCTTTACATTACAGAAGTTCAACCAAATATTGTAATCGATTTGTTGCATTAAGATTATATATAATCATCTTCCATGCAATCGAACCAAATAGGCTAGAAGTATGTGTGTGTGTGTCATGTTGACGTTGTTATGACATCACACATGTTTATTTTTTGACGTTGTTTATTTATTTATTTTTTTGGATAAGTGACATCAAACGTGTTTGTTACATTATATTGAAGCGTATAACGAACAGTCCATGAATTCGAAGTATGCAAGTTTGTTTTATGGTATTAAAACCGTTAGACTAGTGAACTAATAAATAATTTCTTTAACTAGTTCAGTAAAGAGTTTTGGACGTGTAGGCCATTCTAGATTTTATATTTTATATTTTCTTATTGATTGATCATCAAACAGCTTTGCTTTTATCATTTTTTCATTCTTTTATAATTATGTTTTGTTAGATTATGTATGGTTCATATATAAATGAATGTTTTGTACCTATATTATATTAATGTCTTTTTATTTAAACATTGTATTATCTTAAGTATGACCATTTTGATCCGGATCGATTAACTCTAGTTTGAACCATTAACCCATGAACCACTTCTTCTACCAATTGATTAACCTGTCCAGTTGCTCAACTCACTTGACTATAAGAAACAATTTCACTCAACTTTCGGTCCCCAAAAAAACGTCTGTAAAGTTGAAACTTACAAAGCAAGATCTTGAATACTACCTCCGGTCCTAATTATAAGATAAAGTTGACTTTTTTGGAGAAATTAAGGAAGCCAATTAAATTACTTTAGAGTATTTATATTTATATTTTTTTTCCTCCAAACTAATTAATATGACTAATAAACTAATAAATAATCTTAGGATACTAAAAATATAAAAACTCTAAAATAATTTAATTGACTTCCTTAATTTCTCTAAAAAAGTCAACTTTGTCTTATAATTAGGACTGAAGGGAGTAAAAGTTAAACCCTAAACTTATGAAGCAAGGTCTTGAATAAAAAGGGAAAAGTGTAACAAAAACTACATGAAGTACATGTTTATTTCATGGTACTCGTTTTTTGTTCTTAATATAAGATTTATTTTAATAATGGAATTAAATTACAAAATGAATCTTATATCAAGAATCGGACGTATTATTACAACCAAACTCGGTTAGACTTGTTAGACAAGTGAACAAGTAATCAAGTGCCTTAATTGGCCTAATCATCAAGAGTTTTGGATGCATAAATTGTTTTACATTTTACATTTTTAATTATTAAACCTAAAACGACATCGTTTTGAATTTAAAAAAAGTAGCAACCATCATATTTATACTTTAGTAACTCTTTTTTGTCATATTATGTGTGATTTATATATATAAATGATCCATGTAACTGTGCATTAATGCATTTTTATTTAAATATTATTTTAATTATGTTCCCGCATTAACTTCAGTTTAAACCATTAATCCTTAATCACTTTTTCAATGACCCAGTTCTGGTGCTTATTATCATCAAGAGTGTCCGGTTTTCCCCTAGACAACCAATTGATTATCCTGTCCCGGGTGTTTAGTACCTTTTGTTCAAGTCACTTGACTACAAGACACAATTTCACTAAACTTTCGGTACCTAAAAACCACAAATGTAAAGTTGAAACTTGCGAAGGAAGGTCTTGAATAAAAAAGGAAAATGGATAACGACAATTTAATAAGAACTTAAAACTGTGGAAAAAATTTGTCATAATGAAGATTCCAGAACAAGTTATCCGGTACTTGGTCTAGTAGTGAACTAGTTAGACTACAAAGTGGATAAACTAGGTTTAAATCCCACCTTGATCAAAAACATCTTAAGAAGTGAGAGGCATCATAATTATAAAACCTTAATTTATATTAGTCGGAAATTCAATACCTGACAATAAAATGCAAAAAAAGCGCCGGACATCATATGAGCCAAAGAGTTATTAAAAAAGAAAAGACTACTGATGCGTGCTTCTGTCGCTAAAGCAATCAATTAAACTAGGTCCTAAATTATTATGTAGTTTAGGGTCAACCTAGGTTATTCTCCCAAGAAGCAAGCTATGGGTTTTCTTTAGGATTGATTTTTAAGTGACAAGAGATGCAATAGAATGGACCTAAACTAAAATGCAAGACTCTACTACCTAACTGTGAATGACTCTAAAATCTATATGAGAATGAAACTAACCTAAATGAATTGGAATGCAATCTTTGAAGTTTTTTTATGAAAAAGGAATTAAGATGCTAAGCAAAGAAAATAATCAAAAGCAAGACACTCAACAAGGATTTAGTTCAGTTATGATGATGAAGGGGACAACTTAGGATTCACATGGATTTAGCTTTCTTAGCCATTTAATTTATTAGACCAAAGGGATTGATGAAATATTGGAATTAATAAATTTAATCACCTAATTGAAACATGGGAAACTCTCAAGCTCAATAACACCTAATCCACTAGAAAACTCATAATGGAGAAAAGCGATGGTTAATTAAATCCATTAAAACCCAATCACAATTGCTTAAGATAGTTTTGGAAATTATGTTTACAATTGCCTAATTAAACAATTCGACAATTAATCACCTAATTAAACAATTAAGAGATTAAACCCAAATTGACAATTAAATTAATAATGAAAACTCAATTAACAATTTAATTGACAATCAAAGGTTTGCAAACAAAAATCCCAATAATCAATTAAGAATAAATCAAATCCAAATTATCAATTCAATCCAAATAAAAAATAAGTCTACAATCTAAAACTAGATTGTTCTCAATTAACACAACCCAAAATCATTTAAAACTAAATAATCTTAAGTCTTGAATCAAAAAGATAAAAGAAAGACACTCTCTTATGGTCTTCAAGTCTAAGCTCTTAGGCTCTAGCTTCCTCCATACTCCTCCCAAGTTACCTCCCAGAAGAATTTAAGCCTCCATGATATTAATTCTCCCTCCAATCCCCAAACACGTCACAGCCATGAGAATAGGAGAATGGACATGGGAACCGCGTGGAGAAAGAATAGCAATTGCAATTCAATGAATCAATATCCCAATACCTTCTGGCGTGCGTATGTGTGGATGGAAAAAGGGGAATTGAGTTGAGGAATAGCAATTGATCGAAGTGGGGCCGTCAATGAATAAAGTGGCAGGTAGAGAGAATGAAAAAGTGATAGCCGAATAGAACCTCAGCGTCTTCCCTCGGTACCTCGTCTCCGCCTGCGTGTGTGAGTGCGTCTCAGTCCCTCAATCGTCTCTGCGTCTGCCAGTGTCTCGGCCTCCTCTGCGTATATCCCTGTATGCGTCGCATGTGACGGCTAGGGTAATTAAAAGGGAGGAGAAGAGAGTTTTTTTTGGATATCAACTTGAGCCTATTAAAATTTAAGAAGCCCAATAATATTCAGCCATCAGATTCTATTTTAGCTTTCAAGAAAAATTCTGCACCGTAGGATCTTTTAATCTGCTTTTCCTTATCCTGCAAGAATATAATAAAATCATGATTTATCATATAATTGGAAATATTTTCCAATCACAAGATATCAATCAAAATAATAATAATTTAAGCTCAATAATATCATAATCAATTCAGATTTATATTATTTCCCAAAATCGGCTAATTATCCAAATATTATCTAATAAATCCAATTTAGCCTAAAATAATACCAAAAATAAATGAATAAGGTGGGATAAAATATATTAAAATTGTGATTTATCAACTCCCCCACACTTATCATTTGCACTCCTGGGCAAAACAAATCAAGACCAATGGAGTATAACAAGACAAAATAAAACAAAACTTCAAAAGTGAATGTTCCAATCACAAGTAAAAAGTAAACAAAAGCATTTCAACACCTCTTTTATCCAAGTGATTTTCTCATGACTCAAGAAAACAAACTTCATGGCAATTTACTTGACAAAGGAATATCTAAGCTAGAAATCCCTCACCAAGGATATGTGTATGTCTCTCATCACTCACAAGTGTATAGGCTTGTGTTTACACTCAAATCCACCCTATCCAGTACTCTTTCCATAGGCTTGACAAGGATCTAAGTTCTCCACCACTAGCAAAGCAAATGCAAACATAAATCCAAAGGACTTTTATTAGGTTGTAATGGGGTTAAGGCTAAGAAAGAAAGGGTATGGTGTTTGGAGAAACAAAGTTGAATATCCTAAAAGATGAAGAGAATGATGCAATAGGATGAAACAGGATGAAAGAAACCAAATCACACTTGAACTGGGTCATTACTTTTCCTTTCTCTGTTTTTTTTTGCAATTCTCTTGGGCTGTTATATATATGTTCTTTTGACGCGAACCTGTGTATTGGTGATACAAAGGCCTGGTTACTCAAACATTTATAACTCAATAGCATCAATATGCTACTAGCACACTCATAGCTCTTACTAGCCGTTTGACGCGAAGATCAACATTGGTGATGAAGACCCCCGGTTACTAAGCACAGCTTAAACCAGCGGAATGGAATCTTATTGCTCTTTTTTTTTGCTTTTCTTTTTTCTTTTTAAGATAACATATCGTACTTTTCACAATGACCAAATTCCTAATTTTATACATGTTCTTGCATCCAAAATAGATATAATGCAATGCTCTTCAACTCCTAAGACATTCAAAAGG
The DNA here is from genome assembly GCA_963242795.1 of Inga leiocalycina. NCBI lineage: Eukaryota > Viridiplantae > Streptophyta > Magnoliopsida > Fabales > Fabaceae > Inga > Inga leiocalycina. Next base: position 14,171,531 of record OY725331.1, read on the forward strand.
GTAGGATTTTTTTTTTCTTTTTTGTGTTATGGGGTGAGGAAAAAAAAAAATATAGGCTCAAAGGAGCTAAACAAAGGATATATGTATGAAAAGGATAGGCTGTTTGGCTTATCTGGCTAGAATGAAATGAATGCCTTTATCATCTTCATGAATACACATGCATAAAATGTGGCCTCAAATAAGATTCAAGTCAAGTTTTAGATCAAGTAAAGAGATAGGGGGTACACTGAAAAAATGCATCAGGCTCAAAATCTCACTAGGTCTATATGATTACTAGCTTAAATTCACCTAAGTCAAATTCATTGCCACTTAGTCTATTATCTCAAAACATGATCAATCACTTTTCAAATCAAGGATGCATCATACTAAAGTTACTTAAAACTTGCAATTTTCACATTCAAAACAGTTGATCCCTCCCCCACACTTAAACAATGCATTGTCCTCAATGCAAAACAGTCATAGCAAAGCACAGAGACAAGTAATATGCAGCACTACTCGACTTAATAATATGACAATGCAAAATAAAAGAGTAAAGGAAGGAATACAACCGGGGTCTACGTGGTGTCTCGTAGTGCGGCAACCTCCACTGCTTGAGTGGAGAATCCTTCATAGAACAGCTTCAAGCGATGTCCATTGACGGTGAAGCATTTTCCATTCGGCTCCCTTTTGATCTTCACAGCTCCATATGGAAAAACATCAATGACAATGAAAGGCCCCTCCCATATAGAGCGGAGCTTTCCAGGCATGAGTTTCAATCTGGAGACGTAGAGTAGAACTTTTTGGCCCACTTGGAATTCTCTCTTCATAATGAGTTTGTCATGGGCTGCTTTAGTTCTTTCCTTATAAATCTTCGCATTCTCATAAGCTTCCCTTCTTAACTCTTCAAGCTCTTGCAATTGCAACTTTCTTTCAGCACCTGCACTAGCAAGATCGAGGTTGCACCTTTTTATTGCCCAATACACCTTGTGCTCCACCTCTACTAGCAAATGACATGCTTTGCCATAGACAATCCTGTATGGAGACATGCCAATGAAACTTTTATATGCTGTACGATACGCCCAAAGTGCATCATCGAGCCTTTTACTCCAGTCCTTCCGGTTGGGTTGCACTGTCTTTTCTAAAATGAGCTTGATTTCTTTATTAGAGAGTTCCGCTTGACCATTCGTCTAAGGATGGTATGGAGTGGCTACCTTGTGCATCACACCATACTTGCTAAGCAAGTTATGCAAAATTCGATTGCAAAAATGAGTTCCTTGATCACTAATGATAGCTCTGGGAATGCCAAACCTATAAAGAATGTGAGATCGAACAAAGGAAACCACTACAGAAGAGTCATTAGTACGAGTGGGGATAGCCTCAACCCACTTGGACACATAATCCACAGCCAGCAAGATATACAGATAACCAAATGAAGTGGGAAAAGGCCCCATGAAGTCAATTCCCCAAACATCAAAGACTTTACAGAATAATAAGGGTTGTTGGGGCATCTCATGTTTCCTAGAAATAGTACCCACAAATTGACACCTGTAACACTTCTTACAAAATTTATGGGCATCACGAAATAGACTAGGCCAAAACAATCCACTTTCCAAAACTTTCCTAGCAGTACGCTTAGCACTAAAATGTCCCCCACATGCAAGAGTATGGCAAAAAGTTAAGATAGACTCAAATTCATCATCAGGAATACATCGCCTAATAATTTGATCACTACAAATGTGTCATAAGTAAGGATCATCCCATATATAGAATTTAACGTCTTTCTTAAACTTATTCAATTGATGTGTATTCATGTCAGTTGGCAAAACAGACGCAACTAAATAATTTGCAATATTAGCATACCAAGGGATAGAAACAACAACTTTACAGAGCCTTTGATCAGGAAAATCATCTAAGGGTAAAGATGTTCGGAGGTGATTCAATCCTACTCAAGTGATCAGCTACCATATTCTCTGCACCACTCTTATCACGAATCTCCACATCGAACTCTTGTATCAGCATCACCCACCTAATGAGGCGGGGTTTGGAGTCCGGTTTTTTGAACAAGTATTTGATAGCTGAGTGATCTGTAAAGATAGTCACCTTGGTGTGAAGGACGTAAGATCGAAACTTTTTTAACCCAAAGACGATTGCAAATAGCTCTTTCTCTGTGGTAGTGTAGTTAGCCTGAGCAGCATCTAGTGTTCGAGAGGCATAGGCTATGATATGTTGTCTCTTCTCTACTCTCTGGGCAAGAATAGCACCTAATGCATAATCTGAAGCATCACACAAGAGCTCAAATGGAAGGCTCTAATTAGGTGGCTGAATGATGGGGGGTGTAGTGAGTTTCTTCTTTAACTCATCCCATGCATACCTGTAAGAATCATCAAAAACAAAACCCACATCTTTATGTAATAAATGAGATAATGGCAGTGCTATCTTACTAAAATCCTGGATGAACCTTCTATAAAATTCAGCATGCCCAAGAAAAGAACGTACATCTTTCACACAAGAAGGGTATGGAAGGGATGAGATAATATCAACTTTAGCTTTATCAACCTCAATACCATCATGTGAAACTACATGGCCCAAAACAATTCTTTTCTTAACCATGAAATGACATTTTTCAAAATTCAACACAATATTATATTGAATGCATCTTTCCAAAACATTGTCCAAACTAGCTAAGCATGCATCAAAAGAATCACCGTAAACAGTGAAATCATCCATGAAAACTTCCATGCAATGCTCAAGAAAATCAGAGAATATGGAAACCATGCAACGTTGAAAAGTGCCTGGTGCATTACATAAGCCAAATGGCATGCGTCTATATGCAAAGGTTCCAAATGGACATGTGAATGTGGTTTTATCCTGATCCTCAGGGGCAATAGAAATCTGAAAATATCCAGAAAAACCATCCAAAAAACAGTAATGTGATCTACCAGCCAGTCTTTCTAACATCTGATCTATGAACGGAAGGGGGTAGTAATCCTTTCTAGTCACAGAATTCAATTTTCTATAGTCAATACATACTCTCCAACTATTCTGGACTCTAGTCGAAACTAGCTCACCTTCGTCATTACGCACAACTGTAATACCAGTTTTCTTAGGTACTACCTGAACTGGACTTACCCACTGGCTATCAGAAATAAGGTAGATTATACCTGCAGAAAGAAGTTTAGAGACCTATTTTTTTACCACATCAAGGATCAATGGATTGAGTCGCCTCTGTGGCTGTCGCACAGCTTTGGCACCATCTTCTAACAGGATTCGATGCATGCACACATTTGGGCTGATTCCAGGGATATCAGTAAGAGTCCATCCAATAGCTTTCATTCGTCCCCTAAGTACCTCTAAGAGGCGGGTTTCCTCATCAGCAGTTATGTCACTAGCTATAATCACAGGAAGTGTCTCGTTCTTCCCCAAATAGACATATTTCAATGAGTCAGGAAGTGGCTTCAACTCCAAAAATGGAGCTTGCTTAATTGAAGTTATAAGCGGCTTCAAATCTATATCAGTCAAACTAGAAACCTGCACAACTGATTCACAAACAGAAGAGTAAACTTTCCCGTCTTGGGAGTATTAGTAGAAACTGCAAGTGCAGTAGAATCAAGCAGCACATCACAATCATCAGCAATAGTGCCGTCAGTAGCACTCATGTCAGAGAAAGAATCATAATCAGAAATCTCACTATTAGAAACATGATCAATGCCAATCAATAATTCAGAGTCAGGTAGTGAAGATAAATCAATTCTATTTATGGCATCAATCACACTAAGTAATTGTGAAAGTCCATCAGAATCAATAGAAGTAGTAGATGTGTGATCACTAGAATTGCTAATGCTACAATTAGGCACAGAATGATCATGTCTAGAATGTCTCATAATCTCAATAGCATCAGTGAAAATATCAATATCAGCACTATCAAGATCAGCACACGTATCACAACTACCAATTTCAGCACATGAACAAGAGATAGTATCATCTAAACAGGTAATATCACCGGATCTATTAAGCATGGTATCTCTAAGATCTACAACAGAATAATCCATAATAGCATCAATAACATTAACATCTATCTCAGCATAATCATCAGGGGGTGTCTCATGGATTCAAGCACATTAAATCTAATAGTTTCACCAGCAAATTCCAGAGTAAGGCTACCAACATGCACATCTATCATAGCTCTAGCAATTTTAAGGAAAGGACTACCTAGAATCAAAGATGAATGTCCTTTCTGCCTAAACCTACCATCATCCATATCAAGAACATAGAAGTTTGCAGGGAATATGAAATCTTTTACCTTGACCAAGATGTCCTCCAAGACGCCTTTTGGGACTGTGCAACGTCTATCAGCAAGGGATGCAATGAGATTTGTGGGCTTAAGCTCTACACCCTTGAGTTGATTGAAGACTGATTTTGGCATAACGTTGATAGCTGCTCCCAAGTCTGCTAAGGCATCTGAGAAGTCAATGTCACCAATAGTACAAGGGATGAGAAAGCTACCAGGATCCTTGCACTTTACTGGCATTGGCATTTGATAAAGAGAGGAGACAACTGCTCCTAAGTCAACCTTGCCTTCATGCTTAAATTTTCTCTTTGTAGTATATAACTCCTTCAAGAATTTTGCATATTTAAGCACTTGTGCGACTAAGTCAACTAGTGGAACATTGATCACCACTTTCTTGAAGATATCATAGACTTCATTAAACATCTCAGCTTCCTTCTTTCTCCTTTCAGCCTTAGCTACTACAGTAGGAAATGGCAGGGCCGGTTTGATCACTTGCTTTCCTTCCTCACCCTTTTCTTGTTCTTCATGAGGTGCCACTTGTGTTTTTGATAAAGTGGACTGATCCTGTGATGTGGAAGTGGAAGTAGAAGGAAGAGTAGAAGGAGAGTCATCAACAACTTCCTTTTCATTTGGAGTATTGGTGGTAACAGGATCTGCAGAAGGGATTATCTTTCCACGTCGAAGTGATATAGCATTAACTCCACCAATATTAGGATTTTGCTGAGATTCAACATTCGGATTGGTTACCACTTGAGATGGAAGCTTTCCTGAACCTTGACTCTGTACATTACTGAGTGCATTAGAAAATTGACCCATTTGAGTATGAAAAGCTTGAAATTCCTGCATCTGTTGTTGTATCTGTTGTTGTTGTTGCATCAGGATTTTCATCATAGCATCCATCTGGCTTTCTAACCTTGAACCTTCATCTTGGACTGGCATTGATTGTCTAACTTGTTGAAACATCTTGCCACTAGAATTCCCACTTTGATTGAATTGTGCTTGCTGGGCTTGGCTATTTCCATATCGAAGATTTGGATGATCACGCCATCCAGGATTATATGTATTGGAGTAAGGATCATATTTTTGGCCACCTTGAGTCATAGGTTTAGAAGGGTATATTGCATTACAAGATTCAACTCCATCATTCATGTAGGGCAAGAGTCAGTACCATGAGTAGCTAGAGAGCAAATAGAGCAGAATGGCCCTACTAGAGTAGAAGAGTTAGCCTGTGGGGTAACAGAAGTAGAAGACCCCATAGAATTGGCCATATTAGAAGAATTTTGCATCTGAGACATAACCATTTTTTCCATAGCAGATGCAAGTCTATCAATTTTGCTCTCTAGGCGAGACTCAGAATTAGAAGAAATTCGTCCCACTTCATTAACTTTGACCTGTTGTCTAGTACCAAATTGTTGGCTATTTTCAGCTTTCCTTTCAATCAATTCCCAAGCATGATCCACAGTCAAGTGTAGAAGTGCACCACCAGCAGCTGAGTCTAATAAATCTCTCTCTAGAGGTAAGAGACCTTCATGGAAGTATTGGATCAGTAATGTATCCGGAATCTGATGGTGGGGACAACTAGAACATAGCATTTTAAAACGCTCTAGATATTCATATAAGGATTCTCCAACCACTTGTCGACATCCACATATGTCCTTCCTGATAGATAAAGTGCGAGAAGCTGGGAAATACTTTTCCAAGAACAGTTTCTTCAATTGGTTCCATGAAGTAATGAATCCAGGAGGTAATCGAAGCAACCAATTTTTAGCAGATCATTCTAAAGAGAATGGGAAGGCACGCATCTTAATCTGATCTTCAGTCACACCAACAGGTTTCATAGTAGTGCAAACCATGTGAAACATCTTTAAGTGATTGTACGCTTCCTCACCTGAAAGGCCATTAAATTTTGGAAGTAAGTGAATCAATCCAGATTTCAATTCAAAATTTGCATTAATATCAGGATAATTGATACACCAATTTTGAAAATGCAAATTAGGTGAAACCAATTCTCTAATAGTCATAGCAGGATCAACAATATTAGCATTTGCATTTGCATTTACATTAACATTCCCATCAGCATTAACAACAATATTATTAGCATCCATATTGACCTTAGAATCAGAAGAATCAACAATGGGCTCAACAGAGGAACTATTGCCTACAAAAGTACTAGCTCTAGTCCTTCTTCGTTGGTGAAGTGTCCTCTCAATCTCATGATCAAATTCAAACAATTTTTCAGAAGAGGATCGGGTCATGTAATAAACAACTACCTAAGAAGTTGCCTAAAAACTCAAACCTAAAGCCTAACCGCTGCTCCCCGGCAACAGCGCCAAAATTGATGTGTGCTTCTGTCGCTAAAGCAATCAATTAAACTAGGTCCTAAATTATTATGCAGTTTAGGGTCAACCTAGGTCATTCTCCCAAGGCGCAAGCTATGGGTTTTCTTTAGGATTGATTTTTAAGTGACAAGAGATGCAATAGAATGGACCTAAACTAAAATGCAAGACTCTACTACCTAACTGTGAATGACTCTAAAATCTATATGAGAATGAAACTAACCTAAATGAATTGGAATGCAATCTTTGGGGTTTTTTTATGAAAAAGGAATTAAGATGCTAAGCAAAGAAAATAATCAAAAGCAAGACACTCAACAAGGATTTAGTTCAGTTATGATGATGAAGGGGACAACTTAGGATTCACATGGATTTAGCTTTCTTAGCCATTTAATTTATTAGACCAAAGGGATTGATGAAATATTGGAATTAATAAATTTAATCACCTAATTGAAACATGGGAAACCCTCAAGCTCAATAACACCTAATCCACTAGAAAACTCATAATGGAGAAAAGCGATGGTTAATTAAATCCATTAAAACCCAATCACAATTGCTTAAGATAGTTTTGGAAATTATGTTTACAATTGCCTAATTAAACAATTCGACAATTAATCACCTAATTAAATAATCAAGAGATTAAACCCAAATTGACAATTAAATTAATAATGAAAACTCAATTAATAATTTAATTGACAATCAAAGGTTTGCAAACAAAAATCCCAATAATCAATTAAGAATAAATCAAATCCAAATTATCAATTCAATCCAAATAAAAAATAAGTCTACAATCTAAAACTAGATTGTTCTCAATTAACACAACCCAAAATCATTTAAAACTAAATAATCTTAAGTCTTGAATCAAAAAGATAAAAGAAAGACACTCCCTTATGGTCTTCAAGTGTAAGCTCCTAGGCTCTAGCTTCCTCCATACTCCCCAAATTGCCTCCCAAAAGAATTTAAGCCTCCATGTTATTAATTCTCCTTCCAATCCTCAAACACGTCACAGCCATGAGAATAGGAGGCCGTGGGACCCGCGTGGAGAAAGAATAGCAATTGCAATTCAATGAATCAATATCCCAATACCTTCTGGCGTACGTATGTGTGGATGGAAAAAGGGGAATTGAGTTGAGGAATAGCAATTGATCGAAGTGGGGCCGTCAATGAATAAAGTGGCAGGTAGAGAGAATGAAAAAGTGATAGCCGAATAGAACCTCAGCGTCTTCCCTCGGTACCTCGTCTCCGCCTGCGTGTGTGAGTGCGTCTCAGTCCCTCAAACGTCTCTGCGTCTGCCAGTGTCTCGGCCTCCTCTGCGTATATCCCTGTATGCGTCGCATGTGACGGCTAGGGTAATTAAAAGGGAGGAGAAGAGAGTTTTTTCGGATATCAATTTGAGCCCATTAAAATTTAAGAAGCGCAATAATATTCAACCATCATATTCTATTTTAGCTTCTAAGAAAAATTCTGCACCGTAGGATCTTCTAATCTACTTTTCCTTATCCTGCAAGAATCTAATAAAATCGTGATTTATCATATAATTGGAAATATTTTCCAATCACAAGATATCAATCAAAATAATAATAATTTAAGCTCAATAATATCATAATCAATTCAGATTTATATTATTTTCTAAAATTGGCTAATTATCCAAATATTATCTAATAAATCCAATTTAGCCTAAAATAATCTCCAAAATAAATGAATAAGGTGGGATAAAATATATTAAAATTGTGTTTTATCAATTACAAAACACGTCAATTATGTGGGACAATCCCATGAAGAATAATTGTCTGTTCATGCATTCATCTGCTCTCATCTGTTCTCTCCAATTTACATGTAATTTCCTTCGGAGACTTTACGTTTACTTTGCATTATATATATGCACGTACACACACACACAGAGACTAAAACGGGATATGAACAAAGTAACCATCTTTTCTTTGATGGTGAGCATGGTGTGAAACTGATCGTGTTTCTCTGCAGCACGCAAAGTAACCATTCCTTTTTCTTTTCCCCGCTTCTTACAAGTGAGTTATAGCTTCCTACTTTAATTTTCGGTGGTGATTATCTGATGATGAGGATGACGTTCTTGGCCACACGTTGCAGATAAGAAGTTAGATACTTTCTCTCTAGTTCGACACCTCAAAAGCCAACAAGTAAGAGTAAGAATACTCTATATTTCATATCTTTATCTTCTTTTTGGTCATCTTTGATTTAATTATTTCATGTTGTATGTCACTTAATTAATCTCCGTTAATTATTCCTCATTACTTCGTACCCTCAAGGATATTTATTTGGCATGAGTTTACTTTTTTTTTTTTGTGTTGCATTTACACGCTTTAAATAGAAAAATTGGTGAAATATTCAGAAATTTAATTGGCCAAAAAGGTCTGATATGCTTTTACACAGAGAGTAGTAATACTCTTCAAGACTCCAAACATTATTGATACTAGAATTCAGATCATTCTCACTGATAAATTTTCTAACGATGACTTGTCATCGGGTTTCTGCTTCGACTTAGATTGTCATGTGTTTGTTATGTGTGTATGCATTATTTATACTTGGTAACCTGCTTGAAGTTATGTTAAATTAAATTATTAATCAGTCAAACTAATATTATAATTTTATAAAATATTAAATATCACATACAATGATAATGAAAATAATCCACCCGTTTTTTAATATAAAACTCAGTTAATTTTTTTTTATAGAGAATAAGAAAGCAAAATAAATTATTTAGTATTATTATTTGTTATATAACATTAAATCATATTAATTTATAAAGAAGATAAATTAATTTTTAAAAAAATTATATCAATACTTTAAAATAATTTTTTTAATTAATAAAAAGCAAGGACAATATGAGACCCACTGCTCCTGTTGTCAGCCACGGCATCGTACTCACTGATATATTTTATTATTTTATAAAGCATCACAGTAGCTCTATTCTTATTTGATCCGAAAAGGGATGGTTGGACCAATGAAAGTTGAAGCCTTTTTTTTGAATAAGAGACTGAATATCATTAGTCAAGTACTAAACTAATACAAAAAACAACCAAACAACTCAAGACGAATCATCCCTCATCACCGACCGCCTCACGAAAGGAAGAAGATGGTGGGTGATCAAGGATTACAAAAGTTTCAGTAAGAGAATGCACACTCTTAGCAAGGTAGTCTGCTAGTAAATTTTACTCCTTGGGAATGTGACAGATAAGAATCTGCCAATTCATTGATATCCATAACCTGGCATCATCAATAACATCCTTAAAGGGATAAGAACCCTCGCATCCCCTAGTAATCAGATTAATGGCCTCTAGGCAATCAGTAAGGACCAAAATCTTTCTAAGGTTTCAGTTCCAGCATATTTGAAGTCCCTGGATGATTGCAATGATCTCTGCGACCACCAGGGGCACTTGCGTAAGCTTACTCATGTATCCACAGATCCAACTTCCATCTTCCTCTTTAACGACCCCAGCACATCTACTCTGACCAGATTCTAAGACCGATCCATCAGTTTCCAAGGTGATAAATCCCGGCTGTCTCTGCACACCTCCTCCTCCTACATTCCCCGAGTGATTATAGAACTGGCAATTAGAAGAAAACTCCATGTCCCAAGTGGCTCTGAAGAAACTAGCATGGGCATTATGAAACTCAATGTCCGAGTCATCCCTAAAGAGCTTCCTGCAACGATTCACCCAAATGTCCCAACATACGTAGCCAAATAGCGTAGCCCAGTTTATCTTCTTCGTGAAATTCCTGCCCGCCTCATGATTCAGATTCCATTTGATCCATTCTATACCCTGTAATGATGAAAAGGTATTCCACAGGACAGGATTGACTATGGAAATCCACCGTTCACGAGCGTTGATACAATCCCTTAAGAGGTGCATAATATCTTCGCCCTGGGAGCACCCAAACGGACAGCTTGCTTGGTTAGTCAAACCTCTACGTGCCCTGAGTTGCGCTGTGTGGGCTCTTCCATGAGCGACTAGCCACATAAAAGTCTTTATCTTCTCAGGAACCGGCCATCTCCACAGCTTCCTCCAAAATAAATCCGCAGAACTATGAACACCTGCAAAAAGAAAGTGATATGCAGAACTAACAGAAAAATTACCATCAGAAGAGGGTTTCCAGAAATACTTATCTTCTCCTCTGTGTGGACATGGTGGGTGAGCACATATAATTCGAGCAATAATGTCACGTTGAAACCATAGTCCCAGCTTAAGAGTATCCCAAGCACCATTTGGCCTTAGATAATCCTGAACTTTTTCTATACTGTCCACAAAAGCCTCCAATCCCGGAATTAACTCAATCAGAGGCCTATTTAAATCTGACCAGTTGTCAAACCAAAAGGAGACTAAGGCACCGTCTCCAATTTTGACTCCAACCCCTCGTCTGAATTTATCCCAAACAGTACATATTCCTTTCCAGGTGAAAGATGAGCTTCTTTTATTAACAAGTCCATTCGCTTGGTCCCATTTGTATTTAGCTTTAAGAACCTTGACCCATAGCGTATCCTTGTCGTTCAGAAGCATCCAGCAAAGTTTCATGATAAAGGCTTCATTCTGTTTACGCATATCCCGAATCCCAAGCCCTTCACTCCTTTTATCTTTGGTGACATGGTCCCAGGAGACGATATGAACTTTTTTCTCATCATTATTCCCACCCCACAGAAATTCCCTACTTTTCTTCTCAAGATCCCGCAAAACACCTTTTGGAAGCAGCAATGTTTGCATATGATATGAAGGCAAAGCAGATAATACTGCTTTAATAAGAGTGACTCTACCCGTAAGATTTAAACAGCCTCTCTTCCACCCTGATAGCCTTTTGGGGGTTTTTTCTAAAATGGGGGTAAAGGTAAGCTTGGAGATTCTTTTATGAAGCAAAGGAATCCCAAGATACTTCCCTAAATCCCCAGTTAGACGAACACCCATACTTCTGCTAAGATTATACGCTCTTGAGCCATTCACATTCCTTGAAAAAAAACTCTGGTCTTATCTCTATTCATTTTCTGTCCAGAAGCATTACAGAAAAGTTGAATACAATTAAGCATCTCCTCCGCCTGACTATCGGAGGCTTCCCCGAAAAGAATGAGATCGTCGGTAAAGAACAGATGAGAGATGTTCGGACCTCCTCTACTAAGGCGAATCGGCTTCCACGAACCATCGTTCACAGCATCCCGGATTATATGGTTGAGCCTTTCCATACATAAGGTGAAAATATAAAGAGAGAGGAGATCCCCCTGTCTAATGCCCCGAGATGCATTAAAGGTATGAGAGGCTTCCATTCCAAAGAATCTGAAAAGTGGGGTTCAAGATACAAGCCATAATAAGAGCACGAATTTGACCATCCAAACCAACAACCTTTAGGGTGTCTTCAATGAAAGACCATTCTAGACGATCGAAGGCCTTCTCAAGATCCACCTTAACTGCCATCCACCCCTTCCTACCAGTTTTTTTCTTCATAGAATGAATGACCTCCTGAGTTACAATTATGTTATCACTACTCTGCCTACCAGCAATAAAACTACATTGGTGGTCTCCCACAATTTTCCCCATTATATCCCGAAGGCGGCTACTTAAAATCTTAGTAATGATCTTGTAACTTACATTACAAAGAGAGATTGGTCTGAAGTCCGATATTGTTTCCAGAATTTCTTTTTTGAGAATGAGAACAATGTTGGTATTATTTATAGCTTTCACCCCGTTAGGATTTCTAAATGCTTCAGTGACCAGATCTACAATATGATCTCCAATAATCGACCAATACTCTTGATAAAAAACCGCCTGAAGCCCATCAGGGCTAGGCGCCTTAAAAGCGCCAAGGGAAAAGGTCGCGGATTTGATTTCATCCTTGGTAACTTCAGCATGGATTCTATTATACTCAGAGTCAGACAACTGAGGAAATCGTGTGTGAGTCTCTATAGGATTGAATAGAGCAATCTCACTACAGAAAAGATGAGTGTAGTAGCTAGTAGCAATTTGTTTCAACTCACATTGGTCAAAGGTCCAAACACCATCAGTCCTTCTAAGGCCATCAATTCTATTCTTCCGTCTATGAATAACGGCTGTAGTGTGAAAAAATTTGCTGTTTTTATCCCCCTACTTCAAACCAATTACAACGAGATTTCTGGTACCAAACAAGCTCTTCTTGAGCAAGGATTTTTGTATATTGCTTCCACAGTTCATTTTCTGTTTGAATAAGGTGTTGACTATCACGTCTTGACCTCGCTTTTTCAATGCCCTCAATCCTTTGAAGGATGTTCCTCTTTTTATTATTCAGATTACCCACCTTCGTCTTATTCCAAACACAAGCTTCCTTGGAAAAAGTAGTAACTTTATCATTCCATGTGTCTCTGTCCCAGGTATTTCTTACCAAATCAGCAAATCCATCTTCAATAAACCAGGCAGCTTGGCAGCGAAAGGATGGTTTTGGTCTGGGAAATTCTGAAGGCGCGGATTTCAACAAGATAGGCCTATGATCGGAACCAAATTTACTCAAGTGGTACACCTTAGTGAGAGGATGTAACCTATTCCAATCAGAATTCATGAAGGCTCAATCTATCATTTCTTTAAGAGATCCCCGCTCCCAAGTGAATCTGTTACCAACCATGTCCGCTTCAATTAATTGAGCGTGAGAAATGCAATCTTAAAACTGCTTCATAGAGCGAACATTTGAATTGGAACCACCTTTTTTATCTTCATTGTACAAGTAGGCATTAAAATCTCCAATCATAATCCAAGGAAGATTAACAGTTTCACTGAAATCATTAATCTCCGCCCATAGAGTTTGACGAGACATATAATTAGGCTCAGCATAAATGCCAGAGAGAATAAAATCAGAATCTTCATTTGCAACTACCACTTTAACATGGATAGCTTGAGTGGAGGAAGAGATATAATACAGAGAAAATTCTTCAATATTCCACAAAAGCCAAATACCACCAGCATACCCCGTGGCTTCTAATCTAAGCCAAGTATTAAAACCCAGCTTTCTGATGATTTTATCAGCCTTATGACCACTGACACGAGTTTCCGTGAGAATGAGAATCTTAATGTCTTTGCCATGAATCATATCTCTAATCCTCCTGGGAAACGATCTTGAGGCAGCACCTCTACAATTCCAAGACAAAAGATTTATGGGAATCATAATAAAATAGATAAGGAAAGAAAGGAACCTGGCTAATCCCGCTACTGGCACTTATCAGACAACTCCATGCTGCCATCCATATCATAAACGCATCCGTTATCATCCTTAATAGGTACTTGTCCAGATTGAGAAACTGGTTCTGGTTGAACAGCATCGTTCATTTGCTTATGAACAGCAGCGTTCATTTGCTTAAATAGTTGATAGTGACTGACTCAGTTATTTATATTACAGGAAAGTGAACTAGCCCAGGAAAAATAACAGTTGCAATTTTCTATTATTTTAAAGAAATTCAATATTAACAATTTTTTTTTCGTAGTAGTTATAAAAATGTGTAGTAAATGTTAACTGAGCAAATTTTGCTAAGTTCAGCTGCGTCATATTTTTCTATACCTTGTTTGCATTCATATGTTGAGTTTGACGGCTTCTAACCACTTTTACCTAAATATTATTTGTCATTTTGCAAAAATGCTTAGTGATATCACACTATTATTCCATATGCCCTTGGCTTATTTGCTCTTGACAATTAATATAAGTTATTATATTCAAATTTACACCGAATTTGGCTTAGTCTTTGCGTGGCACGAGAACAGTGGAGGTGTGGAAAAATTAATTAAAAATTTTTAATTTCACTTATCCAATTTTTTAAAATTGTACTCATTAAAAATTTTCCTCCTTCCCTAGTACCAAACAAACCGGGTGGGGGGGGGGTGATTCCTGGGCATATGGATATCAAACAAGAACATACATTTGGCTAAAAGATAGGTCTGAGGGAATCGCTGAGATTCTAAGCTAAAAGATGCGCCAAACAAGATAGGAACAGCAGATAGTTTACAAGACAATTGATTTATATAAATTAAGACAAAACTCTTCTCATATACTTAATTAACTTGTATGTCATAAATCATAATTGAAAAACTACTTTTAAAGGTTCGATTAGTATTCCAAACAAACACAATTCACAAGGTAAATTAAAGTGAGTTGCCTCATGCATTCGTCATAAATATATTCTCACAATATCAATGACCCGTTTTTTAATAAAGGACAAAATGATTTTAACTTAAAGAACAACTTCACCACTACACACCACTACACCGTTGCATATCGTTGCTACTTATCATGCATGGTTTATAATTTTATAATATATTTTGGATAATTTGGAATGAGTTATGGTAATTCTGGATTGATTTATGTAATTATGGCCTATTAGTTTGTTTGAAGTTTTTAAAAATGCAATATTTTTTAACATGCTTCAGATCAAGCTAGACCCTTTATACTGGTCAGGCTCAAGCCGACTTGTTATAAAATAGAGGCCTAGCTTGTTAAGGTTAATGTCTTGCCTAACTTTTTTTCACCCATACTGTTAATATATTTTAATAAATATACTTTTTTGGTAGAGATAATTAAACATAATATTATATGCTTGATTTGTGGTAATTTCTTATTCATTGTATTGATTGTATAGTTGTTTTCTTGTTGTTTAATTTTTTTGATATTATCATCTGGTATCCTATATCTTGGGCTTTGTGGCTGCCCCCCAACACAATGACTCTTTTGGGACTCGAGCTCAAGATCCAAAGGAAAGGGATCTAGTGGAGCCTTGTATTTATAGGCCAACTTACATTTTTTATGATTGTTATTATTAATATTTTATATTATTGATTACGATTTTCTATAAAAAAAGTTAATGACAATCTACAATTAATTATATTATATAGGGAGATCTTCTACAATTAATGTATCAAGATATATAAGTTTATATAAAAAAAAAAAAAGAAACCGTAATAAAAACGAAACAGAGAATATATATATATATATATATATATAATCTGATGTGATCAAATTATATTTATTGCTTGATTCTTTTATTGTGATACGAAAAAGTTAAAATAGGAAATGGCAATGAATACAAAATAGATGTGCGTCATTGATGTTTTGTTTTGAAATTTTACACAGAATATAAAAAAAAAACAATCTTTTAATAATAAATGTAAAAACAAAAAATAAGAATTTAAATTAAGAACAATTTAAAATTTACACCATTATTTTAGGCTAATTAAAATTAGAACGATTCAACTTATATCAACTGGTTTTTTTTTTTTTTGTGAATAAATATCAACAGAATTTTCACCAATGCTTGACCATCAAGAACCAAAAACACACACTTAGTTACACCTAATCTTAACTGCTATATATTCCCCTTTCTTTTTCTCTCACATTTTCCCAAGCTGTCATTAATTTTATTCCTTGTTTGAGATGAGAAAAAAAATTATCGAAGGTAACGAAGGAAACTTCCAGGAAATTTCCACGAACCAACCAGGAAGCTGGCCTTTAATTACGTACTATTTATATTTATATAGGCAACTGCCTATATGCCTGTCGGATCTGACTTGTATCCTTTTCTTTTAAGAAAAGGATGCTCCTTTTTCTGACGTGAATGGATGGATTAAAATTTCAACTATTTAAATTTAATGTATTATAGAGTAATTAAAAGTAGCATCATATTATGTCAATCCAAATGCTCTCAGCGTGAGAGCGACTTTTCTCTCCTATGTGAGAGCGTCCTTTCTCTTCTCTTCGAGTGAGAGCAGATCCAGTCCATCGGAGTCTTCTACTCTGTTTAATCGTTTAGCTTCAGGTGTTTCTCTCTATCGGAACTACTGTTCCGGTCGAGTGTGGGTGAGGGTTTTGTGAAATTTGAGAGAGATGGAAGTAGAAATGCGTGACTCAACTGACCTAGATCTGGATTGGGAAGATGACGAATCGAAGAATGTGGGCCTAGCTTTAGTTGGGAAACTGATAGCGCCACGTCCGATCAACAGAACCACGATCCGGAAGGCAGTTGAACGGAGCTGGAATGTACGGGGTAAGTTTGAGATTGGTTTTGTCGATGATTTCGTATTCACCTTCCACTTCGAAGAACAAGCGGAGTATGATCGGATCTTGAGGGATAGCCCGTGGGCAGTGGATGGGTTTCAGCTGAATCTACGTCCGTGGTCTCCATTGCTAACAGTGAAGGAGGTGATGACTACGAAATGCATTTACTGGATTCAGGTACATGATCTTCCCCCTAAGATTATGACGAGGAAGAATATTGTTAAAATTGGAAGTGTAGTGGGTGATGTGCTCTGTTTTGAAGATCCAAAACTTAATGATCTGGTTTTTAGAACTTTTGTGCGAATTAGAGTGGAGGTGGATCTGGCTAAACCTCTAGTTGCTGGTTTATGGGTGCTGAGACCTAAGTTAAATAGAGTTTGGGCTACTATTCGGTATGAGAAACTCCAGAATTTCTGTTATAATTGTGGCATTATAGGTCATGATCATAGGGGCTGTGGTGTTGTGAGGGTTACGTCAAAGAGGGATCCTTTGCAACCTATGTTCTCAGCTGCTTTAAGAGCTAATCCAGTCAAGACTATTGCAGCAATTGTGATGATTAGGGAGGGTGAATATGCATCAGTCCAGATGGATTCAGGACGAGATACTTCATCATCTCGTAGGAGTGTGGAAGGAAATATGTCAAGAGTAGGGCCTGAAGATCGTCTGGTAGTGTCTCAAAGTTTGGAAAAAAAGGCGTGTGGTCAAGAGGGCTGGTGTGAAGGGAAGGGTAGTGTGAATGTGTCTGATGGAATATCTGCTCATGGATTATTGGATGTACCTGAAGGTTTTGGCAGTGGAATAGATGGTGAGGAGGTTACAAGCCCGGTGAAAGAGACAAGAGAGAAGGTTATTCAGCAAGTAACTCCAGATTTACAAACTAAAGGTCAAGAGCCAGTTTCAAGTCAACAGATCTACAAAAAGGCTTTGTTTAGGGAGCCTATCAAGCTACTGGGGTCACACAAGTCAGAACCATATATTGTGGAACTTCCAGAGGAAAGAGAGAGCCCTAAGAAATGTAAAGTGCCTATTATACGTCGACCTGTACCTCAGTTAACATATGAGGTAACTCTAGTTAAAAAACTAGAAAGGGTACAACTAAAGAGAGGGTTAGAGGAGATAGAGGATCTACCGGGCCCAAAAAGGGTTAAGAAGTGGGATGGGATAGATAGTTCTTTACAGCTTCCAGCAGAAACATAGCTATCTTTCTCTGAAGGATCTAAGAATATTTCTGAGGAGAACAAGAAGTCTAAAGTGAAGGGTGCTGGTTCTACTGCATGTTCAGGCTTAATAGAAGTGCCAATAGTGGAAGTGACATCGATGACTTGGAAGAAGGAGGTTTTTGATGCTAAGTTTATTTTTGCTGCTAAAAGGCTTGGTGGTCAGCCACAAGTGACCACCGGGTCATTATGAGTCTCCTAAGTTGGAACTGTCAAGGGTTAGGGTCTCCCTTGACAGGCAAGAACTTGAGGTTCTTGTGTGGTAAATATCGACCCTCCTTAGTTTTCTTGATGGAAACTAGGGTTAATATGAAAAAAGTAGAAAGAATCTGTAGAAGTCTGAAATTTCAGAATAAGTATTATGTTGAATCGGAGGGTATTAGTGGAGGGCTTGCTTTGTGGTGGGTGGATGGATTACAATTTGAAATCCTTTTGGCAGAAAAACATTTTATTCATATGAAGATCTTGAGTGGAATGGATCCTATAAGGGGCTTTGTGACTCTGGTCTATGGCCCTCCTAAAGAACAACAAAGGGGTAATTGGTGGCGAAGGCTAAAGGGTTTGAATCCAGGGCCAGACTTCCCATGGCTCTGTATAGGAGACTTTAATGAAATGCTTTATGATTTTGAGAAAGAAGGAGGGAGATCAAGGTCACTGAGGTCTTTTGATGAATTTCAATCTTTTATGTCCACATGTGAGATGGTAGATCTTGGCTATAAAGGGCTTCAATTCACATGGTCTAACAACAGATTGGCGGAGGATCACATTAAGGAGAGGATTGACAGAGCAATCAGCAATGGCTACTGGAGGGAGACATGCCGGAAGCTCAAGTAAGTGTGTTGGAGCCTTTGGGTTCTGATCATTCCCCTTTACTGTTGCTGCCTAGTTATTCTGGTTTTAGAAGTGACAAATGCTTTAAATTTGAGTTAAATTGGATGGATCATGTGGAATATGATGCTATGATAAAGATAATTGGGATAGTTTGGATAGAAGCCAGGAAAATATTATTTCACTTTTTCAAGATAATTTGTCAAAACTAAGGAAAATTTTGAAAGAGTGGAGTAAAAGAGAATTTCCAAATAATAATAAAATGATGCAAAAGCTATTGTTGGAATTCAAAAACTGTTATGAGGATGAATGGACTGAAATAGTTGCTAAGAAATCAAAGAGTATTGTGTCTCAAATTGAAGAAATATGGAGTAGGGAGGAGAAGTATTGGTTTCAAAGAGCAAGGACTAATTGGTTGAAATGGGGTGATGGTAATTCAAAGTTCTTTCATGCAGTCACTACACAACATAGAAGAAGAAATAAAATAGTGAGACTGAAAAATAATGAAAATGTGTGGACTGATGATATTTGTGAAATTAGTTCTTGCTTTTCTTCTTTCTATAATGATCTATTTAAAGGGAGAGGTAACAGAAGGTATGATGCTGTTTTGTCTTATGTTGAACCTGTGGTTACTAGTGCTGATAATGAGTGTCTGTTGTCCCCTATGTCTTTGGAAGAAATTAAACGTGCAGTGTTTGATTTAGGGGGGTTAAAGGCCCCGGGACCTGATGGCTTTCCAGGAGTTTTCTATCAACATTCTTGGGAAACCGTCAGTCCCCAAATTTGTACTGTGGTTAGCAAATGCTTTGAGAATGATATGGATATTGGTAACCTGAATAGGACTGATCTGATCCTTATTCCTAAGGTTGACTCCCCTGAAACAGTGACTCAATTTAGACCAATAAGTCTATGTAATTTTAGCTACAAGGTGTTCTCTAAGGTTCTGAGTAATAGGATGAGACAAATTCTGGGTAGGGTAGTTACGGAACAGCAGAGAGCATTTGTACCTGGCAGACAAATTCAGGATAATATTTTTGTGGTACATGAAGCTTTTCATTACTTGAGGAATAAAAAGGGTAAAAAGTATGAGACAACAGTGAAATTGGATATGAATAAGGCCTATGATCGAGTGGATTGGGGTTTTTTAGAAGCTGTGTTGCTTAAAATGAATTTTCATCCAAAATGGGTAAGAAACATAATGAAATGTGTGTCTTCAGTCCATTTTAATCTGAGGGTGGAAGGTAGGAAGATTGAGGAAATTCAGCCTCAGTGTGGGTTGAGGCAAGGGGATCCTCTTTCCCCCTATCTTTTCATTCTGGTGGCTGATGTTTTGTCAAATATGATTAATAGACATGTAGAGTTGGGTGATTTGGAAGGAATTAAAATCACAGCGAGATGCCCTGTTCTGTCCCATTGTTTATTTGCAGATGATTCTATTTTCTTCTTGCAAGCTAGTAGAAGTAACTGTGCTATTTTTAAAAGTTTGCTGGAAGAATACTGTTCTGCCTCTGGACAGCGAGTTAACCTTGATAAATCTTGTGTATTTCTGTCCCAAAATGCTCCGGTGGATATATAGGATATGGTAAGCAGTGTGTTGGGTATTCCAGCTGCTGATTCTCCAGGGATGTATTTGGGGTTACCAATTTTGTGGGGTCGATCTAAAGTACAAGCCCTAGCGTTTGTTAGAGATAGGATACGGAAAAAAATCCTAGGTTGGAATAAATCTTTTTTGACCCAAGTTGGTAGAGAGGTTCTTATCAAATCAGTGGCTAATGCTATTCCTACTTATTCCATGGCTTGTTTTCTTTATCCAAAGAAAACTTGTCAAGAGCTTGATAGTACTATCTCGAATTTTTGGTGGGGAGGAGTAGAGGATAGGAGGAAAATTCATTAGAGAGCTTGGAGTGTTTTAACAAAGAGAAAGTCAGAGGGAGGTCTTGGTTTCAAGGATTTTCAAAACTATAATTTGGCACTTTTAGGCAAGCAATGTTGGAGAATTTTGAATGAACCTGAAGCTTTCTGGGTAAAAATTTTAAAAGGAGTATATTTTCCTAATTGTTCTTTTTTGGATGCAGAAAAGGGCTCCAGAGCTTCATGGGCTTGGTCTAGTCTTTTAGAGGGTCGAAATCTGTTTTTAAACCAGGTTCTGTGGAGAGTGGGAAATGGTAATCAGATAAATATTTGGAAAGACCCCTGGCTGCATTCTTTGGATAATTTTAAAATGCCTAATTGTGATATTCCCCTAGGACTAGAAAACCTCACAGTGGCAGATTTAATAGTTGATAAACAATGGGCTTTGGAAGGGTTACCAATTCCTTGCTATGTTTTAGAAGCCATAAAGCAAGTTAGGATCCCTGTCATGGATTTTGAGGATAGGATTGTTTGGACTAGTGATCCTAAAGGGTTATATACTGTCAAAGGTGGCTATAGATGGCTGCAAGAAAATCGGATAGTAAAGCAGCAAATAAGGCCTAGTACATCCTCTACCCAGGATAATGAGTTATGGAAATTCATTTGGAATCTTAAAGTCCAACCAAAAATTAAGCATTTCTTGTGGAAAACTTGTTCAAAGGCCTTACCTACCAGGGAAGCTTTAGCCCGAAGAAGATGTGGTATTAATCATTTGTGTGCTAATTGTAATTCTTTTTCAGAAACCATTGAGCATTGTTTGTTGCTGTGTGATTGGGTAAAGAAGCTGTGGTTTGCATCTCCTTTAGCTTTACATATTAATGAACATGATATTACATGTTTTGAGCTATGGTTGTTTAAAATCTTTAAAGAACTTAAGGATGATGATTATTTAAGGGCTCTGGTAGCCTATCTCTGCTGGTATGTCTAGAAAGCAAGGTGTTATGAGGTATTTGAGCATAAAGCATCTGAATTTGAGTGGGTCCTAAATTCTGCAGCTTCAAGCCTGCAAGAATTCTGGCGTGTTCAGGGTTGGTTTTTGCAGATTAATACTACAGCTTCTTGTTCTAATAGTACAACAAACACGTGGCAACCTCCTGAATTACATTCTCTGAAATTAAATGTTGATGGGTCTTTTGTGGCTTCTACAGGTAAGAGTGGTTATGGATATGTCTTGCGCAATGGAAATGGAGATGTGGTGGATTTATACTGCCATGAAGGAGAAGCAAAATCGGCGTTTGGGAGTGAAGCAAAAGCTCTGCATTCGGCGATTTTCAAGTGTAAAGATCGAGGTCTAGGACGCTTGGAAGTGGAATCAAATTGTTCGCAGCTTGTTCAGGCTGTTATTTTTAATGCTTCTTATCCTGATTGGAGAGTAAATTCATTAGTCACAGATTTGCAATGTCTTTTTGCCTCATGTGGAGAGTTTTCTTTAGCTTTTGTTCCTAGGAAGTGTAATTTGGTTGCTGATTGGCTAGCCAAATCAGGTTGTAAGGGGTTGAGTCCTTATGGATGGGAGTTTTGTCCCCCACCCCCTCTTTTTGATCTTCTTAGCAAAGACAAATAAGGCTGTAAACAGGGAATAGGCTGATGCCATTTTTGAATAAAGAAGGATTTGTTTTTTGACCAAAAAAAAAAATTAATGTATTATAATATTTTTAAAATATATTAAATATGGACGGTTGAAATTAACATCAGAAAAAGGATTATTATTTTTTGAAGGGTCTATTTGATGTGAGGGATTTGGAGGGAAAAGAAAATTTTTATGAGTTGAATTTTAAAAGATTGAAGAAGTGGGGTAATAAAATTTTAATAAAGAAAATATATAAGATAAAAGAGTAAGAAAAATTAATTAAAAATTTTTAACCCCACTTCTCTAATTTTTTTAAATTTAACTCAAAAAATTTTTCTCTCCACCCACTTTTCCTCCCCTCTCCTCGTACCAAACAAGCCCTAGGGTGTGTTTGGTTTGAGGGGAGGGTAGGGGAAGGGAGGATGGGGAAATTACAATTTTGGATAAAAGAAACTCAAAATTTACCCTCTCATTATTTTAAATTTTGGGTTTCCGTCTAAAATTTATTTTTTCATTCTTTTTAAATTTTAGATTCCTGCCCAAAATTTAAATTCTTTCAACCCAAAAAGGTAATTTACCCACCCTCTCATTTCCTCCCACCCCTCACCTCCCATCAAATCCAACACACCCTAAAAAAAAGGAAACAAGCCGGTTCCATATCCGTGTGTGTACAGGCTAAAGCCGCATAAGAATATAAGAGTATTGTGCTTCTGCAACAGTAAATCCATTGTTTGCACTGTAGGTGAAGTTCAAATTCTATTGAATCCTTTGATTCTTACGTGAGATTATTTGCCTTTTTTCCTCCTTATTCTTATTCCTCGAGTTTAATTTTCTTCTTCTTCTCCTTCTTCCTTTTTGACTTTTGAATATCTGTTTGGGTGAAAAGAAAATTGAAGGATATTAAAATCTGCCCTTCGGGTTCTTCTTTCCATCTATCTATCTATATATAAACCATCTCATCAAGTTAAAATCTGGTTTTTGCCCCACATCTCTTACGGTTTCTTTAATTAGTCAAAAGATCGATAAACAATACCATTTGCGTCCTTAGTCTTCCTCTTCGTTCATATAAATATATGTGTGTAAACCCATTATTTAAATTATTGCGTTTGATAATTAGTTTGAATGAATCTTTTTTGGTGTTTCAGAAGTTATACTGTGATCGTTAAACGGCTCAGGTAAGAGCGTTCATCAGGTCTCCGATCTGTTCAACCACTACTCTTCTGTACAAGTACGTCATTACTAATTAAAGTATCTTTAATTTATTTATTTTTTGTATGTGCTTTTACTTTTTCTGTTCTTTCTTCTACCGAATAATTCATTTCAGTTTCTTAGAGTATTATAGTGTCACTCATTGGGACCAATGTTCGGTACACCCAACGCAATAATTAAATATAACAGGCAAAAACTAACAAGACAGGAAAAAAGAATTAAAGAAGGAAGAAAGCAATGTTCGTTTCTACTCTAAGAAACTACCGTAATTAACACGGGTGACAGTAGTTTCTCTCTCCCATTCTCATTTTGAATACACACATACCACAAAAAACAACGAAAAACCTTATTTTACTAGGTTTGGTTTTGTTTTAAATAGATTGTGATGCCATTGTACTCCATTAATTAACAAAATTTGTTAGATACATTGTTAAAAGCTTTCGTTCAATAACTTTATTATGTGTTTTTTTCCAGTATTTAAAGGACTTTATACCAATATATACCCTACTTTTTTTTTTTTTGGACATAATATATACCCTACTTACTAGCGTTTACAACAACATTTTTCGTACATCCAAACTACTTCAAATGATTTTTCTTCCTTGTGTATGTTGTTCTTTATTAATATTTTTATGATCTTTAATATAAGATCTAAATAACTAATTTAATCAAATTGATGAAGTTGGTTAAATTAGTTAATATGATTTTTTTTTTCTGAAATACCATAATTATCTTCCTTAACTCTTTTCTTCTCCTATTTGATTCTTGTTGAGAGAATATCAATAGCGCTACTTAAGGAAAAAATTGATAAATATATAAAATATGTCCTATATTTAATACCAAAATATATAAACTCTTTAATTAGGTATTAATTACCTCATAAACCGGAGGAGAGTTTTTGCGCCCGTTTGGATTAGCAATAACAGAAGTGACTTTTTTCCAATCTAATTTTTACAAACTTAAGATAGGATGAAAGTTAGATTGTAAATGTGATTTTTGCCTGGACTGATGGTGGTAGAAACCCATCTGTACTGTGAAAAGCAGGTTTTAGTGGCTTCTTCCTAAAAATAACTTTTGACCTAAAAACCCATTTGAAAAAATGCCAACTCAAACACCTCATTTTACTCTCTCATTATGTTTTTTCCCTTCCTACTGTGTTTTTTCAGCCTCGTCTTCCCAAGCAGGCCGTTTTTTAGGTTATATAAGCAAAACTCCAAAAGCATTCACTATCTTATAATAGTTAGATAAAACATTTAAATTTTTTTTTTAAAAGTACTTTCGGATTATTAATAACAAAGGGGCAGAAACTAATGACTTAAAATTATGTTACTTGCAAATTCAACCTACGATGGACCATCCATTACAGAAGAGTTTCCATATTATTAGGCTAGCTACAAAGCTGCCTTCAGAGTTATCTCTAAATCCAAAAACTAACACAATCTGTATCAAAAAAATAATAAATAAGCTAACCGAATTCCTCCCAATTTAGTGTGTGTTTGGAAGAGCTTATTTTTGGGCAATAAGTGCTTATAATTCGTGATTCACGGTATACGAGGTAAGTATGTGAGAGGAGTTTTTTCTCGGCTTGCGTAATAAGTCCGTTTTTACTGTTGAAAAAGCTTAAACAAACACGCACTTACACGCTAAGATGACGTGGCTTGTATATAAGTATTTAGTGCGTGTTTGTTTAAGCTTTTTGCACAGTAAAAACGGGCTTATTACGCAAGCCGAGAAAAAACTCCTCTCACATACTTACCTCGTATACCGTGAATCACGAATTATAAGCACGTTTTGGACAAAAATAAGCTTTTCCAAACACGCACCCCCATATTTCTCATTTTGCGTCTGAGAAAGCAATTCCATATAAAGAAATCACGTGTAGTCCAACTATCCCTGTTTTCTTTTCGTCTTCTTCGAGCCTTATAGTTTATCAAACTAATTTTTTCTCATATATTTATTTCGTATAGAGTAAAATCACTTAAAATAAGTTAATATAAACACCCACTTCTTTTTTTTTTCCGTCATCTATAGGATTGTGTTGTTATGTATTGGTCAATGCCAGCTTCAACAATGGAACTAGCATAGGAATAGTTCTTGTTATCTATTGATGGTGTTCATAGTATATCACGTATAGTCTCCACATTTTAAAAAGCAGGCCAAAAATATAATGGGTGGAGAATATTCTAATGTAGAAACTCTGCTTCTCTGCTATGCAAGATTATTTATTAATTTAATATCATTATAAATTCTCATAACGCAATTGAACATTTTTTATAAAAAAAAATTAATTTTCCTTTATTAATTTTGATTTTTAATTTGAATTTATCTTGAATTTTTAACATATTTTTATATTTATTTTGTATATGTGATATTATCTTACTTTATGTTTTGATTTTTTCAAAAATTTTCCTTGGGTTTTTTTTGAGAAAAATTTCAGTCAACCCCCATAATAGCAATATTATTTTAGTCCATCCCTAAAAAATTCTGAAATTTCAATGCACCTTTTAAACTAAAATTAAATTAAATTTTATGAGTAAAAAGATAATAATACCCTTATTTTATTTTTTTTTAAAAAAAAGAAACTTTTTTTTTAAAATTACTTGGATTAACATTGTTGGGTCTGTCAATTCCATGACACCCCGCCTAGCGCAACAATGCAAGGTGGACCCCCCCCCCCCAAACAGGGAGAAATTATTGTGTGCACAGGGTGTTCTACGTAATCTGTTAACTAAGTCAATTAGAACTCAACAAGTCATGTCCTTTTGATCTTTTTTGTGAGGAAAAAAAATAATTACAATAATAATAAACAACCCTTCATATGTTTTTTTCCTCTCCCGCTCTTTTTTTCATTTTCTTGTTCAGCGTGCTATCAGAGCCTCATAATGCACCATTGCTCAATACCACATCTCTCTTTCCCTCTTCTTTTTATTTTCAGTTTTAAGGAGTTATTGTTACTAAAACACAAAAGACAAAATTGCCACTCTATGAGAGCAAAACAGAAATACATCAACAGTAAAAAAAGAACATATACATTAAATGAGTTTTCCAAAAACATATAATCTCTCTCATTGTTCAGTACTCCCTCTTTTTACCCTTGTATTTTTCACTCCACCGCTAAAACACAAATGACAGAATATAGTTACTGTTTTATATACATATACCTCATGCGAATTTAATTTTTTCTATATATTTAATTATTCATTTTTAAACTAAAATAAAAATAAATTTTGTTAGTTAAAAGATAATAATACCTTAGTTTATTTAAAAAATAAAAAAACTTTCATCGTGTGGCTGGAGCTCCGGCTAACCTTTTTTTTTTTTTTTTTTTGCCATACTTGGATTAACCTTGCTGGCTCTTTGTCAACTCCATGACACTCCCCCTGGGAAGGTGGACAATCCCCCACAGTATGGGATAGCGGACCCCACTCATGAATTATTTGGCACAATGCCTATGCTACGCTGAAATTAAACACCGACCATTTTGTTGAATTTGGCCTCTTTTAACCCTAATTTCTTAGGGCTTGTTTGCTATGTGGGGGAGAGGAGGGAAAGTGGGGGGAAGGAAATTTTTTTTGAATTGAATTTAAAAAAAAATTAGAGAAATAGAGTTAAAAATTTTTAATTAATTTTTCTTACTCTTTTATCTTTCATATTCTCTTTATTAAAATTTTATTACCCCACTTCTTCAATATTTTAAAATTCAACTTATAAAAATTTTTCCTTCCTTCCCCTCCCTTCCAAATTCCTCACACCAAACAAACCCTTAGGGAAGATAGGTGAAAAGTTGATGTTTAAAAATTGGGTCAGTATGGTTTTTGGTGTCCAAATTTATTCTTATTTTGATTTTTATTCTTAAAGTTTTTCAAACCATAGGTTTTGATTGATCCCTCAAAGAATAAAATGGTCCAAATTTTTATTCAATTATGAAAACTAATGCTTTAAAAAAAATGAAATTTAGAGACAAAAAATTATATTAATCCTTAAAAATTTTATTGGTGAGAAAAACTTGATACAAGTTTTATAGACAACACTCGCATGTAGGTGCTGAACAATTATATTTTTCAAACAATAAGTTTTTACTGATTTTCCCATCTTTAATTACATTTTCACTACAATTATAAATTATTAAAATCCAATTTTTATATATTATAAATGAATCAGTATCTTTAAAACAATTAAACTTAAAATTATGAATCTCAATTCAAGAGTTGATAGTTTTAATGATGTGTGGGGGCATTCCGAAGTGGAGAAAGAAAATTTCCCATTTTATCCCCCGCCGCGTCGTGCCCAATAATAATAAGAGTGTGTTTGGTAAACCAATCAAAATCTAGGTTTGATTGACCAACACTCAAAATTTTTTTAAACCTAGGTTTTGATTCAGGAAAAACTTTTTTGCCCCATCCTCTCTCTTTTTTACTTTTTCTTTATGTGGGTTCCATCCTCTCTCTCTCCTACTTTTTCTTGATGTGGGTCCCACATCATAAAAAAAAGTTATTCTGAACATAATATTTATACACTCTCATTTTATTAAAATTATTTTTTTCTTAAAATATATTCTCTAAAAATTATTCTCCAAAAACTAACACACTTTGACCACACAAATGGAAAGGCGTACGTGGATGGCTTTGATGAACGAATAAGCGTGACGCGGCCTGCAATAACATGAAAGAGACATTTTCCTTTACACACACCGAACTAAGGATGTGTTTGGAATCACTTATTGTTGGATACTAAGTCTTTATTACACAAGTCGAGATAAAACTCCTCTCACATACTTACTTCGTATACCGTGAATCACGATTTATAAGCACTTATTGCCCAAAAATAAGCTATTCCAAACGAGCACTAAATACACTTACGCGTATTCTTTGACTCTATTATTTATTTTCCTGGTCACATGCACTCACGCGTATACTCGTGACTTTGTTACTTATTTTGCTTGTATTTATTTGAAATAAGGATTAAAATCTTTAAAAATAGTTTTTATATAAAAAGGAGTTTTACCCCAATTTACATAAAAATACTTATAAGTTCTATATAAGCCATCCCAAATAAGCTTCTAATTTTATCCTATCATTTAATTTATTATTATTATGTGAAATATTGTTCCAACTATTCCAACCCAATTGTGTTTGTTAGGAGGACTCATCTGAATCTAAATTATTTTAATTAGGATTGTCTTTGATAAAATGAATCTTTACCTAAAAGAAACTAGATGAACTTATCTTTGCTTGATTTAGATCCCAATCATTTAGGTGTAATTTTGGGTTTCATCATGATAACACTTGATCAATCTCCCCGGATCAGGTTAAGTTTGGGATTGTATGGATCCATCCGTCCATACCAAACCTTAAAAACATTTATTACACATTAAATAATGCTATACTCCTTTCGGTCCCGAATATATACGTTCTTGATGATTAATTTGCAAGGATTAAGAAAATTGTTAATTTGTTTTGCCTAAAATACCCTTTTAAATTACTAACATTGAATACTATTCTTTGAATGAAAAACCCTATGCACTTAATATAAAGAGTTTAGGGGGAAAAACTTATAAATTCAAAATACAAAATGGTTTAGGTGTAAGTATAATAAAAAACAAATCTTTCTGCTAATATTTTTTTATTTAGGACCAAAAGCATTATATATTTATTTTTGCTTGGGTGTTAAAGATAGGGGTAGGAAATAACATGCACAAAGCATGAGGGGGGGGGGGGTCATATATAATTCAGGCAAGGAGCGTGATGCATGAGTGTGTGAGATACATATTATATAGGTGACTGTACATATATAGAGGTGTACACGCAAGATATGTGGTCAGGTGTCATCATTTTGATACCTAACACAACAACTGATTTTTGCAGTTCAAGTGTGTGTTTGGGATAGCGGTAAGAAAAATGACTTATTATGATTCTGACTTATTAAAATTGACTTAAAAGAAAAGTGAATTTTTGATTCGTGATTTATATTTGGATGAGCGATTGAAAACGTGCTTTTTCATAAGTCAAAACATGTTTGGATTAGCGATTGTATAAGTGCGTTTTTAAAAATAAAAAGTTGAAGGGCATTTGTATATTCTTCAAATTTTAGATAGATCATATATGCGATATCCAACAGTAACATATCATCTGGGCCTGGAAGATATCTAAAATGCGAACTTGTAAATCTTAAAATGAAGTCCAAACTAGGAATGAAATTTCAGAAATTATAACAGCATAAACACATTGTGATTCACTCTATTATGCCACTAGAGCAAATAATTCCCAATCTAGAATTTCAATGGCCACAATTGTAGTACGAAGTCCAAACGTAGGTAACGTTGAGCTCAAAAAACCAAATAACTTAGGAAATTACATAATTTCACAAAAAACTATTACATAACTAATTGGGATCATAAATTCCGTACAAGTTGCTGTGTAATCATGTCACGAATGCGATTCATTCTAGTTGAAGATGTCGCAGCAACATTGGACGAGGAAGCCGCATCGTCTACAGTATTATCATCTTCCTGAGCTACATTGGCACTTTCTGCTTCGCCAAAATCAACATCACTCTGAGAATTTCTCCTAATAAAGTTATGAATGGTCATAGTTGCCACAACTAAGCGGACTTGCGTCGGGTAGGAGTATTTGCGCATTTTTTGCAATAATTCGAATCTATTCTTCCACACGCTAAAAGTCCTTTCAATAGTTGACCGCAAACTTGAATGATAGTAATTGAAGGTCTCTTTAGCATTTGCCAAACCAGGACGACGCTTAAATTCTGCCAGGTGATAACGGTTACATCTGTAGGGACCAACATACCCAACTGGTATGGGATATCCAGCGTCGACTAAGTAATATTTGCCTAATGAATGTCTCAAATCATTTTGAAGGTGTTAGATTAAGCAAAGTGCGCACATAAAGTAATTACACTGAATGGCCTTAAAATATACCTGCTGGTGGATGAGGGAAATTCTGAGCTGAATTTGAGACAGCAGCTTCAAACACACGAGCGTCATGTGCAGATCCTTCCCAACCCGCCAACACGAACGTAAAACACATATCTCAATCGCATACAGCCATTACGTTCTATGTTGTATAACCTTTTCTCCCGATATATCTTTCCCGGTTGGGACCAGTGATCACACACTTGATGTGAGTTCCATCTATGGCTTCAATGGCATCCTTAAAGTAGGAATAATAGCGAGAATCGTGGAGGATTTTTGGTGGCATCCTTTGAATTCGGGATCAGAGGGTTTGATATATTCTCGAGCTAGGCTAAAACAAGCCTCTAGTACCAAGTGCAATAGCCGACTGACAGTTTCCCCTGAATGCTGAAACAGCTCTTGGACCATCCTATTACCGACCCCATGGCCAACTGTGAGCAAAAACATCGCAACCATTTCTTCGACCCCGACATTCTTAGAATGTTGTAACCCATGTTCGACCAATTTACTGCACAACCGGTAGAATACATGTTTTTCAACTCTAAACATGTCATGACATTGTGATTCATGCTCAGCCAAAATATCTTGGACAAATAAATGACCGGGTCGTGAACCCGTTTTACGAGGTTCTTTACACATGAAAGGAATCCAATATTGACACACTAACGCAGCTACTTGTTCATACTCTGTTATCTCTTCATCAATAAGAGCTAGTATCTGAGAGTCGTCGTCTTCTTCCTCCATCCAATTTTCCATTGCAGCTGTAACTTGTGCATTGGTTGCAAACGTATATAACATAAACATAATTCATAAAACGAACGTTGGATTAAAATATACATAATATATATCCGAAATTAGCATTATTGGTCTAGTAAAAACAAAAGACGAAGCATGCATACAATAAACACTAAACTATTTAGCCATAAAGTTCAATGCAAGGGTCGTTAACAATAAACAAAATACAAAGCATGCATATCGATAGTTAAGAACATAATTCATAGCGACTTAATCAAGGGTCGCAACCATATAACGCAGCCACGCAATCACGATATCCTTCTTCCGCTTAACAAGTGAGAAAAACGTGTCCCGACTAGTCTTGTCCATGATGACCTTGAAGCAGTGGATTTGAAAGTCCTCATCTTCTTGCACTTCATCCAACTCAAGCAAGGTTGCAATAGCGGCATCAACACTCCTTGCTTGAATCTCGCTGATGGTTGTAGATCTACTCTTCGATGCTTCTGCCATGACACTAACCGCATCCACAATCTGCTTTGCTGCTGGGATCTTCTGCTTCTTTTTCTTCCCGAAGAGATCAAATCGTTTCCGCTTTCCCTGACTTTCGGAATTAGTTGGACCAGATGATGCGCCTGGACCAGAGGGAGGAGTTTGGGAGGATAACCCGACGCTCGCTAGCTCATCCGTCACTCCTGTGCTAAGTGCTGGGTCAACTCCAAAATTCTCGTCCTCGCTGTCCCCTGAACCTTCCTCCTCGACCATAGTAGGTCGGTACACATCCTCTTCCTCTGCATCCTGTGTCTGTGTCTGTATGAACGACGGATTCAATTCATCCTCGCCTGTTGCCACGACGTCCTTGAATATAAGCCTCAATTCTCTTTCGTTCCTGAGGGCTGAACGGCGAAACTTTCTATACGCCGAATTCTCCTGCATACAGACAAGTAACAAAGCCATTAACTATATTACAAAAGCTGATTGAGTCAACTGAATTACTATTTTGCAACATTATAAGTTTCAGTAGGGATCACTAACCTGACATTTGCGCTGCCACCACTCGGCCGAAGCAACGACATTTCCGGTTCCAGGCTCTTGGCCCACACCGGTCTCTTTTATTAACGCATCCCAAGTCCTTAAATCCTTCCTTAACATATCAAACTTATTTTTTAACTGTTTCTTGTCATACGCTTTCCCAATTTTCTCGTTGAATGTAGCAATAATAGCTTCCCAACCATCTTTTGAAAAAGACAACCCTCGTCGTTCTTTTTTTAAGATTTGGTCAACCATGGCGTATACAAAAATATCAATGGACGCATCATCCCATAACGCTCTGTCATTCATCTCTCTATGGAAAAGTTTCACTTTACATAAATGTTGATGACATATAGAAGAATCAATATCATGCAACTTTAGCCAACATAACTACATAATTCTGCAAAATACTCGTTTCCCTTTTTCTTAAACATAAAGACAAAGCATGTTCATATCCTAACCGGCTCCCCTAAACTAGTTAATTACTTACCCATTTCCAAACTGCTGCACCCATGAAACTTTAATTGCTAGCTAACTCTTTGACAGCAACTAGTTAACTAAGCATGATTGTGATGTGTTTGTGTGTGTAACCAAACACCTAACCCCCATAAAAAGTCAAATGTTTTTACAATTACTGTGAGCCAGGGGCAACGAGGAAGAAATATAAATAATTACTAAAATTTTAAAATTTGTAAACAGTATGCAATAACAATATCAGTATAAAATTGGGAAGTTCGACATTACAGTGGTACTCTCTCTGGACCATCATTTGGGAAGTATGACAAATTGCATCATTCTCAGCTTTAGCCTACAATGACTTATTTTTTGGATAAAACAATCAGTGCCTGCCTTCTTTATCTAATTCCGTTTTCTCATTCAATGTTGAAGGCTAGGACATTAACCTTTACAAATACAAAAGTCTGAATAACTATTATTGTTATAGAATCATCTTATTCATAAGAGTACTTCTCTCAAAATTTTTACCAAGAAATCAATCGGCAACATGTCTCAATTTTCTTTTCAAGAGTTTCTATCTAAATTTGGCATAACAAAAGCTGACTCCAAGCCACACTAACAAACAAGAAGGTGAAAATTATAATCGTGGTTTAATTTCTTTGAAAATACTTTGTCCTTGAAACAGATTAATATTGAAAAGCTTATATCCAGATCAGAGGCTGAAACGGAACAGAAACAGATTAATCCACACAAAACCCAGTTAGCTTTCAAAAATAATTAATGTCGAGAACTAACACCCAAAAAGAAAAAAAAACCACCAGTTCAAAGCATAGAACCATACTTCAAAGACAAAATGAAAATGACCAAAATTGGCAAATTCCATACATAAACTGTATTATCTCAATGCAACAGAGTTCACCGACAAGCAAAACAGAGCACACGTATAACAGTAGCTGCAAAAAAAAAAACCAGACACAGAGACACGGAATGAAAGGCCGATTCAAAACTCAAAACTCATCTAAAATGCAACTTGTGAAGCTTACCTTGCAAATGAAGGGAGGACCGACAGCAGTGCGCACAGCAGACTCGCC
Source organism: Inga leiocalycina (assembly GCA_963242795.1). Taxonomy (NCBI): domain Eukaryota; kingdom Viridiplantae; phylum Streptophyta; class Magnoliopsida; order Fabales; family Fabaceae; genus Inga; species Inga leiocalycina. Next base: position 14,205,128 of record OY725331.1, read on the forward strand.
GACGGACGACTGGAGGACAACTTCGCAACACTAGACTCTACACTGCCCGAAAATGCCAACAAAGAACAGATCCACCACCGTGTGTGAACTAAATGACTGAACTAACACCGCAAGACACCGTCGAAGCTCACCTCCACCAACGGTCCGGCTTAGAATGGAAATCGAAAGATTCTCGGAACTCGAACGACCAGCCACACCACCGCAACCACTAGACTCGGCTTCAACTGCTCCAACACCACGGCTTCACCATTTTCCGGCCGCCGAGCGAGAGAGGGACGAGCTTTGGAGATCCAGACGAAAATGGTGGACGGGCTTTGGAGATCAGTAATAGTGATGTGCTTCGCTCGGTTAAGTGAAGACAGGGGGAAACACTGATGCATTTCGTACGCTTTTCAGATGCATTGGCAGGGCATTAATGGCTATAATAACGGTTACACCAAAACGCAATTCAAAAAGCTTCTCCTTCGAGCTTATTAAAATGGGGTTTCATTCGGACGTTTTTTTTAAAACGCTGAACCAAACTCCATTAAAACGTATTGCATTTACATTTGGGCTTTTTGGTGTATAAACGGGCTTATTGGATCAAAAAAGTGATCCCAAACTCTCACCAAGTGTGCTTCTTCCTAACTTCTTGTTTTGTTAGGTGCCCTTTTAATTTCTCCCTCTCTTGCAACTAGCTTCATTTTCTATATTTAATTAATTTCAACTTATACATATACTCATAAAACTTTCTATTTATATTTTTGGATATTTGATTGGAGAGAATTTGAGTTCATTTTTGTAAGTGTTAGGGTAAGCTTCAAATCGCGGTTTTAAAAGCCATTTTCTACAAATTGAGACAAAACTCCTCTCATATACTTATATCGTAAATCATAAAAACTATTTTTCAAAAACTAATTCAAACACACATGCCTGATTTAGTTAAAATTAGCTAATTCTTATAAAATATTAAAGGCAACCTCGATAAAAGTCATTAGTAAGAGTAATTTGTTTAATTAGTTATAAAGTTTTATAGTTAGTTAGGAGTAGGGAGAAGAAAGAGAATTGTTTACCTTAAAGTTTTACACCTTCCATATTTTTTGGGGTAGCTGTAAAAAATAATACTACACTACTTAGCATTCATGAATATCTAGATTTGTAAGTCAAACCGTCCGCAACGTACATCTTACAACTTCTGAAGTGCTTGGGAAAGGGGTTGAACAGGAGTGATTGGTTTAATTACATTTTAAAGCCCACTATTTCATTCTATTGGCACTTAGAGCAACATTAATTATAGATGTTTGAAGATCAATTTTTTACGCAACCTATTAATAATAACCTATTTTATGTCCCCGTCCTATAATTTTGGCCTCTTGATGCTTGACATGTAATAAGTATTTATTGTCACCACATAATTATAGCATCTCTTCATGGGTCGGAGTCGAGCCTTATAATTCAACTGACACTATACACTTCTCTCTCATAGCTATAACGAGTTATTGGCCAATATCCCTCTACAATGTGAGCTATAAAATTCTCAGCAAAGTTCTTGCAAACAGGATGAGATCTGTTATGGATTACCTGATCCATCCTACTCAGTGCAGTTTCATAAAGGGAAGACAAAGCTGTGACAATATAATTCTCGCCCAAGAAGCAATCCATACAATGAGAACGACACGGAAAAAGAAGGGGTATGTTGCTATTAAAGTGGACATGGAAAAAGCTTTCGACAGACTCGACTGGAATTTTCTGCGATTCAATCTTCATAGTCTGGGCATAAGCGAGCACTTTGTGAAGCTGGTGATGAGGTGTGTCTCAACTTCATCTATGAAAGTGGTTTGGAACGGGTCTTTATCTGACCAGTTCCAGCCAACAAGAGGTGTGCGTCAGGGGGATCCGCTGAGTCCCTATCTATTTATCCTCTGTATGGAACGGTTAAGCCAATTGATAAACCGAGAAGTGGATGAGGGAAGATGGAAACCTTTGAGACTTAGCAATACAAGCCCGAAGCTTTCTCATCTTTTCTTCGCTGATGATCTTCTCTTATTCAGTGAGGCCTCATCAAGTCAGATGGAGATCATTAGAGAAGTGATGGCTTATTTCTGCAGAGTTTCGGGTCACAAAATCAACCTTTCCAAATCCAAATTATTTGCTTCTCGAAATGTTCAATTTCCCAGAGCTTTGCATCTTGCCCAATCCATAGGAATCAATATCTCAGGGGATCTGGGCAAATACTTAGGTGTCCCTCTTCTCCATAAACGAACCACCAAGCTGACCTTCGCTCCTCTGGTTTCTAAAGTTCAGAAAAGCTATCTACCTGGAAAGGTAGATTCTTGAGTATGGCTGGTAGAACTGTCCTGATAAATTCCATTCTCTCGACCCTTCCGTCTTATCAGATGCAAACCAACCTTCTGCCTAAAGGGATTTTGCAAGATCTCGAGAGAATAAATAGGAATTTCTTCTGGAATCAAGGTCCGGATAAAAAGAAACAGCATTTAGTAGCTTGGGAGAAAATCAAGATGGGAAAAAAGGACGGGGGTCTTGGCATCAAGGATCTTTTGAGCCAAAACAAAGCTCTTATCATGAAGTTATGCTGGAACCTCATTGCTAGACAAGATGCCTTATGGGTGAAAGTTCTAAGATCGAAATACGACTGCGGAGATGGAAATCTTCCAAGAGTTGAGAGGAAGAGGAATCAATCTGCTGTCTGGAATGCAATTACAACGGTATGGGACTCTTTCAGGCCAGCAGTGGGCAGAAAGCTTTGAAGCGGGCAATTAACAAATGCTTGGTGGGACTTATGGACAAGCCTTGAGCAGCCTCTCATATACTATGTTGACCGCAACCATAGTTTAATAAATCCTGAAGATGCGGTTAGAACTTTCGTCGGTTCAAATGGGGAGTGGGATCTCCAAAGATGGGGAATGTACTTACCTTGGTGGGTTGTTGAAAAGATTGAAAGAGTTCCTCCTCCATCCCAACCAGGCGAAGATACATTCTGGTGGAGGAAATCATCTGATGGAAATTTCAGCGTCAAATCTGCTTATTCAATGATTTACTCGTCGCTTGAGGAATCTTCCGATCCTTTCTGGCAACATCTCTGGAAATGGCCTATTCCGGAAAAAGTAAAATTTTTTATGTGGCAATTATTTCAGGAAAGAGTTCCTACGAATTCTATTCGAGCCAAGAGGGATGCGAGGATAAACACAGAGTGTCCTTTTGAGTGTAAATGCGAGGAAACAACAATTCATACTTTGAGAGATTGCGAGTTTGCAAATTCAGTGTGGCTTTCTTGTATTAACCCCATTTATTACTCTGCTTTTTTTTTCTGGCAATTTACAGGTGTGGATTAACTGGAATATGCAACACTCACCGGGTAATCGCAAGATGTCTCAATGGCCCTGGCTTAGGGTCTTTGGTTCATTATGCTGGCTTATTTGGAAAAACAGGTGCAGACGAGCTTTTGAAGGAACTAGTGACATGCCACAGCAACTTCTTCACAGAGGTTTACACTTTCTACATGAAGGCACAGAAGATGGGCGACTAAGGCACAAGATATTCAGAGTACCAGACAGAGACACAGTAAGATGGATAGCTCCACCGGAGGGTTTTGCTCGAGTTGATGTAGACGCTGCAGTTGATGAACACAGAAATTCTGCAATTGGAGGAGTGATTCGTGATAGTTCAGGAGCTTGGATTTACGGGTTTCAACAGAACCTAGGATTCACATTTGGTTCGACAGCTTCTGAGGTTCAAGCAATTAGAGTAGGACTACTGACCTGCCAAAACATGAATCTCAGAAATATCAAGTTATACACAGATTCTACGGAAGCCATTCGATTACTACTTCAGTCAGAGGGTCAACATCATCCCCTACAAAATGAGCTAGAGGAAGTAAGGCAATTGATCTACAAAGATTGGGATTTAGAGATTTCCCATAGTCACCGAGAAGCCATTTTGTGTGCTGATATTTTGGCGAAGAGTGCCCTTGACTTGAACAATGATTTGTCACTTTTGGACCATCCGCCAGATGTTTGTTTGATCCAAACGTTGGCTGACCTCAGCTAACTATTGGGTCGAATTTGATATGTATCTTTTGTATCTAGGAATGCTGTAACGGCCGCCTTGGCCTCAAGAGTCTACTCTCTTGTCATCTCAATTCAAAAAAAAAAAAAAAAGAGAGAATATTATTTAGGTTCTAATCAAGGTAAATATATATTGACAAGTCCCATAACATGTTAACTGTAGTTCTTTCACTTATCAATGCTTTAATGGTAGCTTTTCCCTTATTAATGTGGATTTTTTTGACATTATTTCTTAAAAAATATATGAATTTACAAATCTCATAACTTATCAATAAAATGTATGTTTGGGAACACTATTTTTTGAATATAAATGCTTATTATGCAAGTCGAGATAAAACTCCTCTCACATACTCACCTCGTATACCGTGAATCACGATTTATAAGCATTTATTATCTAAAAATAAGCTATTCTAAATAAGTACATAACTCTTGCACTTATTAGTAGGAATTTTTTTGAGATCATTTTTTATGATTGGGAGTATCGTCACTTAAATTAAATACTTTCTTGCTGGCAAAAAATGAAAATAAATATTTATATATATATAGATATCCGTGAGGAAACATGTTCCGTACAAGAGTGGCCGACCTCGAACCTTCCTCGAAATTTCCTGTCCTTGTGGGACTCTCAGAGTCTCAGGCTTTCCGGGGCCTTCCAGGTTCCAAGTCCAACACGTTTCGATGTCCCCTGTATTCACAAGGCAAATTAATAAAAAAAAAACGAATAATTTAATAGATAGAATAGATTAAGATTTAAATTTAGTGAGGAGTATTAAACTAAATCTATCTAGTTGCTAGTCCGTTACTCCTTCAAAGTTTTATGTTGGAATAAACATCCTTTGGCCGAATTCGTCCTCGATTTTATTTAACAATGTCCCTCACACTAGTAAAAAAATAATTTTTTAAACCGGTTAAAAATGATTTTTTAGACCGGTTCTGTATTAGGTCTTGATACAGCAGGTCTTAAAAATATGTTATTTTTTAGACCGGTTGTTATAACCGGTCTTAAAAGTCACACTTTTAAGACCGGTTGTTCTTAAAATTGGTCTTAAAGGTCTGACCTTTAAGACCTGTTGTGCCCGTAAGAGGTCTTAAAGGGCAAACATTTAAGACCGGCTGACCTTTAAGACCTGTTGTGCCCGTAAGAGGTCTTAAAGGGCAAACATTTAAGACCGGTTGTGGGCACAACCGGTTTTAAAGGTCAGACATTTAAGACCGGTTGTTCCCACAACGGGTCTTAAATGTGGATTTTTAAGACCGGTTGTGCCCACAACCGGTCTTAAAGTACTTTTAAGACCGGTCACTTTAAGACCGGTTGTGACTACAACCGGCCTTAAAGCTTTAATTATTTTTTAAAAACGTCCCTTTTATATATACACGCAATGAATGCTCCAATTTTAACAGCAGTACAAAACAATCACTTATTTCAATTTCAAAATTCAAAAGCAGCAGTCTATAGCAGCAACAAATTACTGTTCATACAAGCCCGTACAGTCATACATTGATGATTCATTTGCAATTAGACAGTAAGGATGACCAAATGACAGCAGTAAAAACATGAAGGAAATGTCCAAACAGAAAACATGAAGTTCAAACAGAAGAATTTGATCAGAAAACATGAAGTTCAAACAAAAAACAATGTGCAACATGAAGTTGTCTAAAACTAAAAACATGAAGGAATGTCCAAACAGAAGAATTTGATCAGAAATGGATGCAAAACTTTGAAATGGCAACGGCAGCAATAAAATTCAAGTATTGATACAAGTAACAGCAGAAATTCCTCAACTTTACAGAATACAAAGGGAAGAAAAATTACAAAGGTCAGTCCCTCAAATACCATACCTCCTGTATCACCCATATCACAGAAATTGTCCTACACAGATACATAAACCTTGTTAGCAATACATATGAGAACAATAATGTACAATGTAACGTTTGATTCAAAAACTTACTATTTTTGTAATAGCTCATAGATGAATTCAGCACAACATGTGCGAATGAAATCAATATCTTCTTCAGGAAAGGGATCAACAAGATCAAACATCTGTAACACCAAAACCAGACGAAACATTGACTTAGTAACTTAAAAACAATAAAGTAAAATAATAGTTCTGAAATATAAATTTACCACTTGAGTAAAATCAGTCGTGCCTAGAGTGATAATATTGTAAATGTGTCTCAAAACATAAAAACCACATAAGTTGGACCCCTGTGGTTGCCTACGGCTCTAAGAAAAAACATAATATCATTAAAACAAATATAAAGGCATGTCTTATTACATTCTTTAAACAAATCCATATGTACTAACCTTTGGCATGATCCATGTAGGGTCCTTTAAGTCACAAACATGCTTACCACAAGCACTGTGTAGGAATGTCCATATAGCCCTATGATCATCACAATGACAAAGGTTATTGGTTTTACACAAATTCCATAAACTTTGCATACAAAAGGTAATAATGCAAGAAAACTAATGAATTGATGGTCTTTTTCAAATCATTCCCTGGTTTGAAGTGGAGGGAACATAAGAGGATGACAGTGTAACTACTCTTGCATAGAAGAAGCAACTGCCAATGATCACTGAAAAAAATAGAAGAATATTAAGCAAACATAAAACATTATATAAATTATAAAATATCGGTTTGTTTCTTACCTATGCACATATGGAGCCAAGAAACACTCAGTTCCAGTTTCACTAAGCCTCTCTGATAAGTATCTATATTTACTAGCAGCAGTGGTCCCTTTCTCTTGGATGTGATAGGGGCATAAGAATCCAAATTTTTCGCTTTTGCCAGAGGAGACCAACCTACGATGCATGTGCCTACAATAATGCAAGCACATAAATAAAAGGTAAACGGTGAAAATTTTAAAATATTTACTTTGAATTGCAGAAGCTACTTACATTAAGAACAGTTGGACAATCCCAATCATAATATTTTGTTTAGGAGCTACCAGAGACATCAAATCATCCCTCTCAAGATAGCATGTCACCCTTGACTGTCTAACAACTGAATCCGTAGGCCACTCTCTTGTTTTGAAGGATGTATCATATGCCATCAGAATCACTTGTTGCATTATATTCAATAGAGGCTATGAACTTCTTGCTGAGTGAAGGGAGCTGACTTGGTGGGGCTTTGATCGGACTTTCCTTGGCTCGACCAAAAATAAGATTCGTTGGCCATAAGATGAACGTACCCAAGACATTGCTAACGATCTTGAATTCATCAGAAGGGATAGGGACAGGTGCATCTGCACTAATCACCTCGTCAACTGACACTCGAACTTGATTACCTTCCATTTATCGGTGGTGGACAGTTGATCTCAGGTTATGCACACTACCCCGTGCAATTAACCGTCTCAGAGGATCCTCGACAAAAAGATCACAAAGCTCAGTAATTTCCGGGTTAGGAACCTCTGATGACTACCCGATGTTGCAATAACTACCTTTAGTGCTCTGCTTATTAGGATCAATCGATTGTGGCTGGGGAGCACTGGTATCTTGTCTTGAGCTCATAAACACTATCATTTCCTCTTTCATCCTGCTCAATCGGGTCTCTAATAGTGCATCAAATGATGCTTCAGCCTCAGCCTTTCCTTCTGCTCTTGCAATGGCCAACATAGTCTCCAATTCCTCCCTAGTCACGATGTTTGAGGAATGGCGTACGGGGGCTCCAAAGTAATCCCGTATCCCTACCCCTCCTCCAACTCCCCTGACACGGCCTGGATGCTCATGTTTGCCAGTAGCAACTGTTAGAATATCATTCCTGCCCTCCGACTTAAAAGAGCCCTCACTTGTTTTTTTTTAAGTTCCTCCTGTAAGATAATACAAAATAACAAACATAATTAATAATGTACGTTTCTTATGTAATTAATTATAATAACGATATATACTTACAATTCTTTCACCTACTATACGAGATTGTTCACTCGTATAAGACCCACTCCTCTTTTGGCGGGCAAATTGCCATTTTTCTTCTCGACGAATCGGAGATGGAGGAGAAAGAAGAACAGAAGGATCGGATTGAGATGCTTCTTCCAATCTCTTCCGTTTGGCCGCCAACAAGTCTCTTTCAGCCTTTGCATAACCTCCACGAGAAATTGTATGAGGTCAATCATTCTTTCTACCACTCTCTTGTGCTTTTTGCCTGCGAATAAGAAATGATACAAAAGGAAAGTGTTATAATCAATTAAGATAATTGCTAAGTAAATAAAACGAAAAATAAGTCAACTAACCAAAGATTCTGGAGTAGTCCGAAGCCTAACAAATTCTTGCCAAGTCGCTTGATCAAGAAATGTATATTGATCGCACGGATTAGGACGAGGCTGACCATCTTTCACCTCAATATGAATGTAATTGTTGGTCAGATTTGTCTTAAACTTGCTCCAGTGCTCATAACAATACGTCATCGTCTTGTTGTATAAGATCTCACTCTGAGGAACGTCGTAGGTGAGCTGAAATACATGCATTGAAGGAGTAAGTGACAAATTTGTGACATTTGATAATAATTAATTACATACAGAAGAGAATTGTATACCTGAATAGTGTCCTAAATATGCTACTTCACCTTTGCATCGACATTTCTCCACTTCTTTATCAAGATGCTCGGCTTGTTACGTGCAAGGAGGCCGACGAAACTTCTATATTGTTGTGCATTAGGCCCGATTGGTTTCCAATATCTATCAAACTCAATCGGTATCTTTTGGCCTGCACTCCGACTGAGGGAAACATCTGTCAACCGTGTGCCACGTCTACCCCTTCGTACAGACTGGCTACTGCGCTCACTGTGACCCTAGCTCGGAGCATTGCTAGGCTCGCCCTGGTTAACACTAGCTAGCTGACTCTGCTGAGCACTAGGTGGCTGACTCTCCTGAGCACTAGGTGGCTGACTCAGAGGTGTAGGAGGTGGCTGATCCTTTGCACTAGGACGTTGGGGATTCGTCATTTGCTTGTAACGACAACAAAGAAAGATAAATCCTAAGCTATGACATGTGAAGACTATATCGATAAAATAACTAAACATATTCTTCGGATATAAATAATAATCATAATTACTTTAGTTAGTTAAGTTCAAAGTAGTCTCATAAAGAGATATCCTCTCATATTCCCTCGTGATGATCATTTCTTGTGCCGTGCGCATTATCTGCTTCATCTTCTTCGTTCAGTTCTGGTAGACCCCTGAAAAAAGAAGGAGTCTCAAGAAGATCATAATTTGAGTGACTTTTCTCGCCAATATCAACGACCCTTTTTCCTTGGAGAGCTACAGACCACATTTTATTTGCCTGATTAGTGATATAGAACACTTGTTGCGCCTGATCTGCCATAATGAAAGGTTCATCTCCAAAACTTCTACTATTCAGATATACTAATGTAAATCCTAACCTATCGATCTTCACACCATTATTGACATCAACCCACTTTCATTTGAAAATGGGAAATCTAATTTTAACATAGTCAACCACCCAAATCTCTTCAATCACCCCATAATAAGGTATGACAGCCAATGTAGGGTTCTTATCTTTCGAACTAGAGAAGTGCATAGATTCAACCACTAATACAACACCACTGTTCTGGATGGTGCTCTTATCATCTAGGGACTTCGTGTAAAAGGTATAACCATTGATCACAAATGAAGTCCAACTTATGACATCAACTTCGGGACCACGTGCTAACCAATTTATTGTATCAGAAACACATTCTTCTCCGTCAACCTTTTGTTTAAACCAATATGTGAAAGTTCTGTTATGCTCCCTGATTAACCTTTGTTTAGTCATTCGACTATTTTGTTTCCGTACAATTTCTTTATGGGCATTCAAATAATATTGAACTTCATCAACATTGTTCAAGATGTACAAGTGAACTTGTTGCAATTCATCAGTATCTATGCTCTTTACTGTTGCCCCGCGTCTACTCCCTTCTTGATCATGACGTTTAGGAAGGCCAATATGTCGTACATTTGACAAATAATGTTGACAAAATTCCATAGCTTCTTCAGAAACATATTTTTTAACAATAGATGCTTCAGGCCGGTTGGGGTTCTTCACATACCCTTGTAGTATTTTCATAGTTCTTTCGATTGGATACATCCACCGGAAATAGATAGGGCCACACAACTTTATCTCCCTCACTAGATGAACAATCAAGTATACCATGATATCAAAAAAGGAAGGAAGAAAAAGCTTCTCAAGCTGGCACAAGATCATATATCCTTCATTTTCCAATTCTTCCAATCTTTCCGTGTTAATGACTTTACAACAAATGGCATTGAAGAAGAAACAAAGTCTAGTCAATATGTGTTGAAGATCATATTCGGCAATGCCTCAAATAACTACTGGGAGTAATTGTTGCATTAAGACATGACAATCATGAGACTTTAGCCCTATTAACTTCAAGTCTTTCATCGATACAAGCTTTTTAAAATTTGAATAATACCCTGAGGGAACTTTAGCGCCATGTAAATACTCACAAAAGTTTCTTTTCTCAACCTTAGACAAAGTATGAGCAGCTGGAGGACAAAAAGTTCTATTACCATATGGCCTTGGAGTATGATGAGAATGAGTCATCTTTTTTCTTCAAGCATAAACAAGAGTGTTGACTTTTTTACTTCTTTGAAATATAAGAAACATTTTGGCCACAAATTTATATGAATGGGGTTGAAGAAGTTAGATCTCAACCTCATTCATGCATATTGAATGTGAATGGCCAAAAAACCAATAATGATTAATATAGCACCCGGATCATTACCTATATATATGATATATTCCTATCCTTCCCAATTATTTATGTTCCTATATTTTATTCATCATAATGGGTCCAAAAGTAGTACACAAAAACATAAAACAAGTTTTTTAATAAAACAACTGTAAATGGTCCCGCTAGATCCAGCTCTTGCAAGCAAATAATTAGATTAATGTAACTAATCATATTGAAGAATCGTGCCGCATGTTCACTAGTTTAAAAGACATTGAGAGTTGAGAGAGAGCTAAGAATAACCCTATCGAAATCAAAGGACGAGTCTCATATCTTGTACGTTGTGAGTGAATTGTAATTTTCCTCATAAACTCAAGTATGATTAATTTCGGCTGTTTCAATGTTGGTCTTCTCATGTGGATTTTGAGGGTGATCACCTTCTTGCCTCTAGCTATATTAACTAATTTTATCTGTCCTATTTTATCCTTAATTAAACTTCCCCTAGGATCGGATGCCTAAAAGAAAAAATCCACGTACGCTCTTTCGTTTATGATGATAAGAAAATATTACTTTCTATCTTCGCAAATAATAATTCAATACACATACTCTAATATACATCTCATCGCTGATTTCAAAACTATATATAAATCTCCATATGATATTGTTACAATTTGAAATACCATTTTTTTCATAAAAGAATGAAGAATTCATTACTCAAACAGAAATAATGAAAAGCCTAAGCCCTGCTCGTGATCTACAACAAGCCTTTCATCAATCAATACACACACACACACATATATTTGCATATGTATACTTCCATCCATCAATAAATATATATATATATATATCATTGCGAAAAATCATTATACTATTAGGGAAATGTCGCAAGGGACAAGTGTAAATAGGAAAATGAAAGCTAAGCCCTTAACTTGCTTACCAGTTTTGGCTTTAGCTGTTTTCTTAGAAACACTTTTTGAGCTTGTTTCTTCTTCTCTTCTGCCTTCAATTTGGCGAGACTAGGCCTGTATATAATCACTGTCCGACCGATTTGACCAACGGTCACTAACTCGTTGCTTCTTCTAGCTGCTTCACCACATCATCTAGCTCTCCCGGACAAGTTCGGTGTATTTTGATCTGCATACATGCCATTCAAATGCCAGTACAGATCAAAAGGATCCAGTTTTTTTTTAACTTCATCTCAGAATCATTGGGCTAGGGAAAGCAGAGAGGAAACGTAACATGAAGAATAACAGTGAATGGGATATTTGTAGTTCAAATTACTCTTTCTCGTCTGCAGCTACCTTATTTTGGTGATCCCTTACCATTCACACAATAATCTCACGAGACAATAAAGTCTTGCATAAAGATTATTTCTTCTCTTTTCTTTTCATTCCATTCATGCAAAGTAACTACTCATGGGTAAAGCCCCGTTGTTGTTTACTTTTAAGCTCTTTAAATAAAAATAAAAATATAACCCACAACAACTTTTATAACTCAACACCACATTATTGACTAGTTAAGAAAAGTTCCTACCCGTGTCACTGTTATATTGAAAAACCTGACAGAAAACACTTCAAAAATGCGCTTGAGTTCATTCCGTTCAGTTTCAACCTTCATGAAATTAGAGAAAACCATTCCACTAGCAATTTCAAATTGAAAGTTAAGGTATGGCGCTCAAACACAGTGACATACTCCCATGAATTGACAGGAAGCTCAAGAAAAGATATTAAATAGTTATACGTTAACAAAAATCTGCAATTGTTTCATACATACATTGACATCTCGAAGCCTCGGCTGGTAAAAATTTAACTTGTCTAAGATCCGAAGGTGTAATAATTTCAAGCAAAGGCACGCTCAGCAACACATCTACTGCTATCAACAAGCCAATTCACAACATAAAAGCTCGCACACCAGATTGGTATGATACTTTTAACATAAAAATAAGAAAACCCCTTTCAAAAGCAAACCAGTTAGACAAGCAATACACAAAACGGGACGTGGGGAAAAAAGAAAGTCCAACAGAAGCAAACTAGATATGAACTTGAAGCTTAGCTTACAGACAATCGCAAACCTCACGAACATGACAGCTTATACCGAATATAAATGTCTTTAATTTCTCCTTTCAAACATTTTATCAAACACCTAATGTGCATTCACATTCAACAATAGAATAGAGGAGGAACATAATGGTGTTTTCTCCTTTTTTGAGAGGGATTTAAACACCAAACACACCAGAAAATTTATATTAAGCTACTGTTTAAACACCAAACACACCAGAACATTGCTAGCCTAGGCCGATGACCAAATCTAGAAGTAGTACAGCTTCTATATAGTAATTGTAGAGGGGGAAATGTAGAGGAGGATGAAGCATACCTCACAAGAGATTGAAGACGAAGATGTCCCAGAAATGCAGTGAATAAGTAGGGACGACAGCACCCACGACGACAACCACGAGCAGCTGAAGCAATGTATGACAATACAGCGGCCGAAGAGCGACGACGGACTCAATTCAGAATGGGATAAGGTAAGGGATGGGGACTCGCGCTGAGGAGAGAAAAGATTGGGAACAAAGTTGCTTGGGTGATTCAGAATGGAAGGGATCGATTTCAGAATGGAAGTGGCGGGAGTGTGAGCTGAGGCACGGAATTGGGAACATTTTTTAGACTAGTTAAGAGGATAACCGGTCTAAAAAAGGTTTTTAAGACCGGTTATCCTCTTAACCGGTCTAAAAAATATATATTTTAGACCAGTTCTCTCAGTAACCGGTCTAAAAAATAAAATCCCTAATTTTTTTAGACCGGTTAGCATAGAACCGGTCTAAATAATCTTTTTTAGACCGGTTATTATAATAACCGGTCTCCAACTTGTTTATAATAACGAAAATGCCACCACGCATTTCTTTTAGACCTGCATCCACTACAACCGGTCTAAATGGGCCGGTCTAAAATACCTTTTTTATGCTGGTGTCAACTCTCTCTTCACCACCGACCTGCAGAATATTTTTTCCCCTTGTGCTTCCCTCTGCCTAGAGGCAGCAAATTATTGATTTTTCTTACAATAAATCTACTGGTTAAATTTGTGCAGCAAATTGTATTACCCTTGATATAAAAACCATTGACTAATTTAAGTAGATCTTATATTTATATTTAGAACTAAATTCAACTTCTATTAGAATTAGCTTTTAAGAGAAGGGAACACTAAATCCATGAGTCAATAGGCGGCAATGCTACCAATTCCTTTGGCTGGTGGAAAAACAGTTTGATGATATGATTCCTTTAGATCAAATTGGTTCGCTTCACACCGATCCATGAGTGAATAGAGACCAGGCATGTATGCATGCATGTATGAACTCATTGTCTTCTTGTCCAATCTCGCTGCGCCATTTTTACGACTGTCAGCATTTTGATCTTCTTCACATTGTATGTTCACACATCATAAATTCTTGTTTTTTTTTAATTCACAAACACTGTTCCATTCTATCCTTCCAGTTCACTTCTCCATTTGAATGTCTTCCAATCTTGCTCTTCCAAATAAACAAATTCTTTATTATCATCATTATTATAGCTTCTCTCCTCAGAGAGTCACTTTCGCTTGCTTGTTCTTTGTGTTGATGGCAAGTCGTCCCCTCCATCTTGCTGTACATATCAATGTGACACACCTGTAAAATCTCCACCCACCGAAGCAAAACATGAAGTTCGAATGACAGCAAAAACAAGTTAAGCAATCCACGTTTTGTCGCCTTTCTCTCTCTTTTTTGGTTACGCAAAGGCACTGGAAAACCAAAGATTAATATAACTATAATTACAAGCAACTTCTCTTTTAAGTTCAAGCCTCTGCGTAATCAGATCCGGACAGATCGATCTCACTGTTTGGGAACGCGCTTGGTTACGCGGAGCTTGGTTCAGATCGGTGCTTGAAGAATCGGTTATTTACTGGAAAAAGTAGATAAAGTAAAGAGATAAAAAAGTGAAGGGAAGGGAACATATTCTGCTTACTCTGTCTGTCTATGTGAGTGATGAGTGAATATTACTATTAAACTTTTCCAAAGGAATATAATTAAAGCCGCAGCGTGGTTCGTGGTGTTGAAATTTCCTTGCACATGGTGCCTTTTCCTTCTTGGAGATAGTAAATGCTGTGAACTGATATAGAGAGAGGTTTCAGGTTTCTGCTGTAACGCTTCCTGATCGAGGAAGAAGACGAAGAGGAAGGAGAAGTCAAGAGCCTGAAGACTAGGAGACTTGGACTCGTGAGTCGTGATTCGTGAATTCCGACACGTATCGGGCATTCTTTGGTAATTTTCCCATGGCGATATGACTCATACGCGGACAGTTAATTTTTTTATTTATTTTATTATTATATTTCTTATTACTATTTTTCTTGGTCCAGTGGTTTCCACTCTCCACTTCTTTTCAAACCTTTTGCCGAAAGGTGTGGGCAGGTATCGTCTTGCGAAAGAATTTGCTTTAGAAACAGAAATTGAATGAATGAGTGGAATTATAGTCTCCGTGTAGTCTCTGAGGGAGGATTTGAATGAGTGAGTGAAGTGAAGAGTTGTTAGATATTGACGGTGCCATCTCTCCTGCGACAGTTTTCCACAAATGAGTTACTTGAAGGGTTCACCTCGCCGACAAAACGACACAGAGGCGGGGAATAGTCACACCGGCGACTTCGATGACGGAGAGGTTTCGTCCGATCCGTTTGATATTTCCAGTACTAAAAATGCTTCCATTGAACGGCTCAGGCGGTGGAGGGTATGCCTTCTGAACTCAATCACTCAGATTATTTATCTATTTATTTTAGTTTATTTTCAATTTTCATGTGATTGTTTGGGGAGTGTTTGGATTCATTTTTTTTAATTGATTCTCAGCCCAAACCATAGTTTCCCTTAAAAACATCCAAACACCCAAAAAATATGAATAATCCCGTTTCAGCCCAAACCAAGGTTTTGAATTGCAAAACCTTGGTTTTGGCACAATCCAATTTTTCCTCAATTCTGCACCGATTTTTTTACCGTTGGGAGCAATTATTATCTCTCTCTCTCCCCCTTTTCTCTTCTGTCCGTCGCTCATTCCTTCCATTTCCCGTGTCTGTGCTTCGATTTCTCCTCTCCTCCCGTCGCTCCTTCCCTCATTCCCGTCGCTCGTTCCCTGATTCGGTGGCTCCTTCCCTTTTTCTTTCTCGATCTTCCTTCTCTTCCTAGATCCCGTCGAGCTTCGTCCGTCTCCCTCTCTTCAAGATCCCGTCGAAGTTCCCCATATTCGGCATTCTCGGTCACTGATTTGGCCTATTTCGAGTCCGTCGGTGGCTGGTGATGGATGGTGGCAGTGTTTTGGGTAGGTATGGCCCCCCTTTTGTCCCCGTTTTTCTGCTAAATCTCTGGTCCGATTTGAGGCGCTGGTGGCTGGCGGAGCTTTGTCGGCGGTCGGAGAAGGTCGAACGGTTTACGGTCGGTGCCGGTGACGCTCACAAGTGTTCAAAAACTCTAAACTCGCTCTGTCCGGTGAGTGTTTCGATTCAGCTTGTTCTGTTTTTTTTCAGAATTGCTTGTTCTGTCGAGGGAGATATTCTTTGCAAACAAATATTGGTTAATGACATTGATATTCATTTGATAATCTGGTGCAAAGAACCTCTGTCCTGAAAAGAACCTCTGTTGATATTGATATTGATTAATGACGTTGATATTGGTTAATGACATGTTTATTGGTTAATGACGTTGCAAAGAACCTCTGGTGCAAAAAAATATTGGTTAATGACATTGATATTGGTTAATGATGTTGATATTGGTTAATGACGTTGCAAAGAACCTCTGTCCGGTTAGTGTTTTGAAAATGCTAGTTGGTATATAAAACTTACTGAGCTGTTAAAATTTGTGATTGTGGAGACATTGATTTCATTTTTGTTATTTTGTATTGGAAAAATACACGAATAATGGTTTGAAAATCTGTCATTAGGCTTTAATGAGTCAATGACAGTAATAGATTTCAGTTTGGTTAGAATATAATGCCTGTCTTTGTTTGCTTTAGAATTCTGTTTGGTTAGAATGCAATGACTGGACTGAGAATCATTGTCAAGCATAGATTTGTGTTTGGTTAGAATGCAATGACTGGAAATCCTTATAATATATTTCTGTTTGGTTATAATGCAACGTCTGTCATCATTTGCTTTAGAATTCTGTTTGGTTAGAACGTAATGACTGGACTGTGAATGATCGTCAAATCTAGATTTCTGTTTGTTTAAGGTGAAACCATAATGAGTAAGGGTAAGGAAAAAGCATCTTGGGATGTGAAGAGCACAAAAGTCTTTATTGACCTATGCATAGACCAAGTTGCGAAGGGAACACGCAAAAGCACTAGCTTTAACAAAATTGGGCGGAGAGAGATCCCGGAATCCTTCACTGCAAAGACGGGCAGAATATATGATAAGGGTCAATTTAAAAACAAATATGATGCTCTTAGAAAGGATTGGCAGCTATGGGATAGGTTGTTACACGAGACGAGTGTTGGATGGGATAGTGAGAAGAACACTGTTGTTGCCGACGACGATTGGTGGGAGAAGAAAATTTCGGTTAGTAATTAATTTCAGCAAGCGAACATATTTATTTCTTTGACATCGTGCTTGTTCGAACTTGTGTAACAAACTTTGATGATGAATGTACAGAAAGTTTCAGGATATGATAAATTCAGGACAAAAGGACTTTAATTTCAAGAAGAATTGACCCAATTGTTTGCAAGTGTCACGGCCACGGGATCACAAACTTGGGCTCCTACATCCATGTCTCTTCCTGTCCCACTCTCTACTAAGGCAATCCCAGAATATGATATGCAAGAGGGATTAGGAGACAGCGATGAGGTGTTAGGGACACCTACTGGGTTGAGCGGGGAGATGCATTCATTCAATGTCAATATCAACAGTGGAGGTAGTGGTGCCAATAATGACAAAGGGAAGGGAATCAGTGGTGGGGAGAGAACAAGCAGCGGTGGTAGAGGAGGTAGCTCCTTGGGGGTCAGGAAGAGGGGTGCGGGAATGAAAAAGAAAGGGCTGGCCTCAGCTAAAAAGCCGATGCCCTATACAGGATTGCTGATGCAAATGACGTTGATGCTGAAGCTGCACGAGCAGAAAGGATTGCAGCAGAGGCACGGGCTGAGAGGATGGCAGCAGAGGCACATGCTTACGAGATCTAAATTCCGGGAGTAATGGACCACCTAAGACAGGTTCTTGAAGTTATCAATAATGATGACTTTTATGCACGTTGTGTACACCTCCTTATGAGGGATCCTCCTGCAAGGGAAATGTATGCAGCAATTAAGGATATGCCACACCAACTTCTCATTTTTCTTAAGCATGAATGTTATGGAAGTTTGTGAAATGTATTGTTATATTTACCTTTTCAGTAGGAATTATGTTTAATTACGACATTGCTCAATTACCTCTTAACTTTGTTAATTTACAATTGGATGTTATCTCACTTGTCTGTTAAAATTGTTGTTTTATAGTTGAATGTTATGTGTGTGCATATTATGACTATATAATTGTTGTCATTACCGTTTATAACATTTAATATATATATATATATGTCAACAGTGGGGTGTGATATGGATAACACATTGAAAATTATGGCAAACCATAGGGAACGGCGCAAACAAAGAGTCCGAAAAGTGGCCGCATATGTTGGTGCATATGCTTAGCTATATTTATGTAAAGAACTGCGGCACACAAGTGACTTTACAGGTGCTAAATGGGTTCGTGAAGTTTTAAGCGGTAATTCGAACCGTTGTTATGATATGTTTAGAATGCAACTTTATGTCTTTCACGAGCTTTGCTTTGAACTGCAACGACATGGTTTGACGGAGACTCGAAATGTGGGTGTACATGAAATGGTTGCAATTTTTTTGAACATAGTTGGATTTGCAAACTCGAGTAGGCTTCAACAGGAAAGGTTTCAGCGCTTAGGAGAGACAATTCATAGGGCTCTGCATCTTGTCTTAGATGCATGTTGTCGTCTTGCAATGATTAACATCAAACCATAGGATCCTAAATTTGAGAACATTCACTCAAAGATACGACTCAGTAATAGATACTGGTCTTTCTTTAAAAATGCTATTAGAGCAATTGATGGCACCCACATTCCATGCAAGGTCAAAGCAATGGAAAGAACAAAATATATTGGTAGAAAAGGATTTACATCGCAAAATGTAATGGCAGTTTGTGATTGGGACATGTGTTTTACCTTCGTATTGGCTGGATGGGAAGGAACAGCCTATGATGCACGCATATTTGATCATGCTCTGACAACGCCGTCGATGAATTTTCCACATCCCCCAAAAGGTATGCTTATAACTCCTACACTTTAATTATTATTAATTATATATATATATATTGAATTTAACCTAATTATTTTGTAAAGATAAATATTATTTAGTGGATGCTGGCTATCCCACCCCGACTGGATACCTTGGTCCATACAGATCCGAGCATTACCATCTCCCGAACTTTCAGAGGTCATCTACGTTTGAAAACCACAATGAGACCTTTAATTACTTACATTCCAGTCTTAGGTGCACAATAGAAAGAATATTTGGCTTTTGGAAGAACAAGTTTGAAATATTACAGAACATGCGTAGCTATAGCTTCCCCACACAGGTTAAAATAGTTTGTGCTACAATGGCTATACACAACTTCATTAGAAGAACATCTATTTTTGGTCCTGACTTTCGGCGCAATGATCAAGAGGGTATTTTGTGTGATGCCGATGCAGATGATGATATAGAACCTTCAACAATACATTCATAAATTGCATCTTCATCTGACATGGCTTCTCTTCGTGATTCTATAAGAGATCAAATCGTTTATTATATGCACGAAGCTTAGTCATGTATAGTTTCCTTCTTTTTACGTACGCTTTTATTGACAATCTGTTAAATGTTATTGTATTTACATTTTGACGTATTCTATTTTTGACAATCAGTGAAATGTATGCGTATCCCTACTCTGAACTTGTACTTTGGTATTTTGTAGTAGATTATTTTATATCCTAACTACTTATAAATGATTTTTTGTTACACAAGTTATTATTATACATGTACACACATATGTATGTATGTTTGATCCAAATTTTTAAACCACATAATAGACTAATAATATAATTTATAAAATAATTTTATATATTTTTTGATATTATATATTTGACTAATTTTATAATTATAATTTTTTTAAAATTTATTTCAAATTTTTTTTGTATTTATTAAACATTTAATGTTTAATAATGCATATAACATAAATTTATCCCTTACATGTAATTATCACAAAAACTAATGCCCTTTTTAGTAATTTGATCATGAAAAAAACTATTCTGACTATAACATCCAAACACTCTTACTTTATCAAAATCACTTTTTTTTCATAATCTATTCTCTAAAAGCTATTCTGCATTTTTTTTCCAAAAGTTATTAAAAAAAACTTTGCCAAACACACGGACTCCTGAGTCGTGATTCGTGAATTCCGACAAGTATCGGGGATTCTTTGGTAAGTTTCCCATGGCAATATGATTCATACGCGGACAGTTAATTTTTTTATTTATTTTATTATTATATTTCTTATTACTATTTTTCTTGGTCCAAAGTTTTCCCCCCTCCACTTCTTTTCAAACCTTGCCAAAAGGTGTGACAGGTGTCGTCTTGCGAAAGAATTTGATGAGTATAATTATAGTCTCCGTGCAGTGTCTGAGGGAGGATTTGAATGAGTGTGAGTGAAGTGAAGAGTTGTTAGATATTCACGGTGCCATCTCTCCTGCGACAGTTTTCCACAAATGAGTTACTTGAAGGGTTCACCTCGCCGACAAAACGATATAGAGGCGGGAAATAGTCGCACCGGCGACTTTGATGACGGAGAGGGCTCGTCTGATCCGTTTGATATTTCCAGTACTAAAAATGCTTCCATTGAACAGCTCAGGCGGTGGAGGGTATGTCTTCTGAACTCAATCACTCAGATTATTTATCTATTTATTTTTGTTTATTTTCAATTTTCATGTGAGTGTGTTTTAGTTTAACGTTGATGACTACTGCTTTAGTTGCCTTAGGTTAACTTTCTATTTCTGTCGGAAAGAGTGAACCAGACCAATTTAATCCGGTTGACGGTCAAGTCAGGGTATTAGCGTCTGCTTTCTGCTTGCGTGCAAGGAGACTTTGTTGTTCTGGGGTTCTGAAGCACTGTAATAGAATCAAGTAAAGGGAAAGTACTTTGGAATTTGGATGAATTGGATGGGCAATGTATTTTATAGAGAAATTATGGAAACAAAGGAGTTTAAAATTGCGAAAAGAAGACTTTAGTTTTACATTTTCCTGAGTGAATTTTCTGTTACAACTGATATTACTGAGATAATGGATGAATGGGTGGCCAGGTTTCATCTGTCTGCTTACTGGAAAATTACGAATTGATGAACTTTGTTGGTGTTGAGGGTGAGGAGGAGGGGAGGGAAGTTGGGTTGTCTTGACATCAGAGCATATTCAATATCAACATACCAGAA
Source organism: Inga leiocalycina (assembly GCA_963242795.1). Lineage (NCBI taxonomy): Eukaryota > Viridiplantae > Streptophyta > Magnoliopsida > Fabales > Fabaceae > Inga > Inga leiocalycina. The sequence goes on from OY725331.1 coordinate 14,226,399, forward strand.
TGCCCCTGGAGAGGCCAGTACGAATTGATGAACTTTGATTTGACCACTGGGTGGGATAAAAATTTGGAAAATGAAAAATTTTATGTTAAGAGGATAGGTGTTGTTTAGGGTTGGAGCTGACTTGGAAGTTTTGGATATACCCGGTACTTGACTTTCCCTCACTCAGATTCTCATGAACTGAAGTCTCTATTCTTATTGCCATAAGCCTTGCCTTATATTTATTCATACTACCATCTGAATTGTATATTTTGGTAAAGACCCATATACAACCCATTGTTTTCTTTTCCATGGGGAGAGCAGTGATTTCCTAAGGGCCCGTTTGGTATGCTGGAATTGAGCTCATGGAAACGGAGGCCAATTCCATGCTTTGAGCATGTTTGGTATGGTGGCATTTGAAAAAATTCCATTTCCATGTGGAAGCAATTGATGCCAAATGCACCCAAATGAATTCCACAAAAAAATCCAAGATTTGCAATTCCATGTAGGTGGATTTCACTTTTGCCCCTACCTTCTTTTTCATGTTTCAGGCCATACCCAGCATATACCTCACTCCCAGTAAGTACTCACCTCCGATCGTGACGTCTAGCAACCTGGTGACAGCAACCTCGGGCAACCTCACAACAGTGAGCTTCGACAACCCACGAGCGTGATCTCCGACTTGCAAACCTCATCAGATCTTCATCCTCTCCTCCTACCATTATAGCTCTCTTCATCCTCTTTGGCAACCCATGACTGAGATGGTGATAGCCTCTTACGTTGACGCGACCTCCTACTTGTCAGATCTGTGTCAATAGCTCAGGGCGACCTCATCAGATCTGTACGAAGAGTTCACAAGTGCAGAGGAGGAGTTGAGCTATGCCCATGGAGCTTGCCGATGGCCTCAGGGTTCAACACTAGCACCTGAGCTTCCATTCATAGTTTGAAATCTTGTTTGGAAAAATCTTGCCTGAAAAAGTTGTTCGAAGGAGGAAGGGAATGAGGCTGGTTGTGGGAAGTTTTTTTTTAATTTAGACAGGCATTTTAGTCTTTTCACATAAAAGTTAGGTCTTATTTCTATGACATATCAAACATATTTTTAAACATTATCTCCATCTCCATCTCCATATTCATATTCATATTCATATCCATTTCCATTTCCATCAAAATCAATTCCGGTGTACTAAACGGGCCCTAAGTATTATTTTTCTGCAGCTCACGAATTCCTCATTGATGGCTTCCTCCGATTAGGATATTACCTTTTAGAAGGTTTTTGGTAGTTTTTCACTTAGTGTATATTAAGTCCTTGCCTTTCTTACTCATTATTAATATCTATTAATAACTCAACAAAAGTTCAGATATCTGGGATCAATTATTCATAAGGCAGGTGAAATTGACAGAGATGTTTTAAATAGAATACGAGTTAGCCGGTTCATGTGGATAAAGGCTATTGGGGTTATTTGTGATAAGAAAGTACCTAGTAAGCTTAAAAGGAAGTTAAATCGAATTGCTATAAGACCAATAATGGTATATGGTAGTGATTGTTGGGTTCTAAAGGGACAACAAGAACATAAAGTTAGGGTAGCAAAGTTGGGGATGTTGAGATGGATTTGTAGTCATGCAAGAAAAGATAAGATTTGGAATGATAATATTAGAGGAAGAATAGGACTGTAGGTGTGAGGCCTATTGAAGAGAAAATGGTGGAAAATCGTTTGAGTTTATTTGCTCACATACGAAGAAGGCCGTTGGAGGCACTGATGAGGAGGGTAGATCAAATAGTATGGGTCCTCTAAAAAGGGATGAAGGAAGACCGAAGAGAATATTCAATGAAGTCATTGAACGGGGATTGGTTGACAATCTATCTAAAGATTTGGTTGCTGATAAATCACAATGGCTTTGTACAATCTATGTAGCCGACTCCACCTAGTGAGATAAGGCTTGTAGCAGCTGTTGTATGCCCCTATCTTTATTAATATCTTTTATGTTCTTGCCTTCAATTTTTTTGATACACATGTTGTTGCCTTTATTACTTAATAGTATATACATCTCCTTTCTGTAATTTTCTTGAGTAGGGATACAGGTGTTGTTTCATATCATCCGTTCCCTCCTTTCAATTCCGTCTCATTCCTTTTGACAGTATCAAACATGCCCAATGCTTTGCAATATGAAACTGAATAGCGAGTAGTCAGTTCTCAGTACTAGTACAGTAAAAAAAAGCTTTTCTCTTATGCCTTACTTGAGACTAACAATCATAGGATTTCCTTGATCATGAATTCGTCATTGACCATTTTGAAATATCTGTGTTGTTTAGTTTATAGGAGTAACTTAAGATATATGGCTAATCACCTCTAGTGTTTTGCTTTGCTTTGTTGAGTCATTATTTATTTGGGTTCATCTTTTGAAAGATAATATTTTTCAATGACTACACAATGATTTCTTTTCTTTTTATTTGCCAGCAAGCTGCGCTTGTTCTTAATGCTTCTCGTCGATTCCGTTATACCTTGGACCTGAAAAAAGAGGAGGAGAAGCAGCAAACATTAAGGAAGATTAGGGCGCATGCACAAGCCATTAGGGTATGGTTACTGTGACTGAACTTTCTTGATTATTACTTGTGACTTGTATGTTGTGTACTAATTATTCATTTTTCCTACTAGGCTGCATATCTTTTCAAAAAAGCTGCTGTGCCACCTGTGAATGGTGAGTTAATTTTTCTCACTATTTTTTGTTTATATTCGTGGTTTTTTAATTATTAAATATAAAATATAAATTCTATAACAAGGCTGCAAGATTTAGAAATTACAAGTGATGATATATGGCTGATTCTTCAGATTCTGTGGAATACACTTATTTTATATCAATGTTAGAGACATTCACTAGTGTGGTTTTATAATTTGATTTGCATCTTGGATATGGAATTGTCACCATTTTTTTTCCGTTTCTTTTACTTTTTGTCTTTCGTTTTTTTCCTTCCTGAATTCCCTTTCAGCTGAAATGTACATTTTAGAATTGGTTGCTTATCTTCTTAAATCACATAACATACATAGTTGTTCATTTACCAATGGTCCTGATAGGATGCCACGTCCTTTATTGGTTTACTCTAGAAAAAGGACACTTGGCAATAGGGAAACATAATAGAAGTTATAGGAAACAGAATAGAAGTTATTAGAGGATTGGTTAGTTGGTTATTTGTCTTTATCTTGTTAGCAGCTGTTATTATGCATTCGGTTATGTCTTTCAGTTATGATCAGATTCCATAAATATGTAACTCTTTAAATGACATTGAATTATGAGAAGTTATCATAATGTTATTGTCTCTTGACTAGAGCTTTTAGATTCTGGCTCTAAGTTTTTCCCTATTTTTCTTTCACTGTTTTATCTTGCAATTCTACAAGATCTACCATTTTGGTATCAGAGCCAAAAATCCTTGGACCTGACAAAATACCATGGTGAACAACAGAAACTCCTCTTATGAGAACGATCCATCCTTGGGTTAGAACTAGAACCCTGTCAATCCTACAGAAACACATCCTCGCAATGATCCTGCAGTGATACTAGTTCAACAGCCTGCACTACCCCCTACAGAAAATTCTTCACAACAACTTGCGGCAATACTCACAATTAAACTAAATGAGTTCAGAGATCAACAATTTAAAAAAGCAAAAAACTCCATTATTTACTCAAGGGCAATCCAGCCACACTCACCCACACAATTATATCGACATTGATGAAAAAGATTCAGGAGACTACTGGTGGAGTAGACACTCGTCCAAAAAGCCTCATTCAAAAATTGAATTCCCCAAGTATGATAGTGGGGATCCTCGGGGGTGGATGATGGAGGGTGAGAAGTACTTTAGGTACTATCAAACTCCAGAGGAACTCAAAGTAGATGTTGCTGTGATTAACTTATAAGGGGATGCATTAGATACCTTTACTTGGGTCTCTTCGGGAAGGAATGTCCGATATTGGGAAGAGTTGGTGTAAACCATTCAGGAGCAATTCGGACCAGCAGAATTTGCAAACCCTGATGTTCATCTTTGCAGTATAAAGCAGAAGGGATCTGTTAGTGACTAGAAACAGGAATTTGTGAGGAGACAATCACGGGTTACTGGGTGGCTAGAGCACTGCCTTTTGGGCATGTTTATTAATGGATTAAAAGAGGAATTGCAAGCGGATGTCAAGATACAGAAAGCCTCAAACTGTATATAAAGCAGTTAGCTTGGCATTGGAATATGAAGCAAAGTTATAGGCCCAAGCTCTTCAACGACCAAGTGAGCATTACACTTCTTCTTGCGGTAATGATAACGTTAATCAATGGCGAGATAATAAAGCCCTCGTGCCATGTCAACCTTGGGGAGTAAATCAAATCAAATAGTTTCCTCTTTTGCACAACTGTTATCTACAGCAACTTCCTTTAATATTCCGGGTAATTCTCCCACATCAACTCTCACGAACTCTGAGCGACAAAACCGAAGGGACAAATGGTTGTGCTATTGTTGTAGGGACAAATTTGCTCTTGGACATCGCTGCAAATCATCAACGCCGAGATTGATGGAAATTACAGAGGGAATGGTCGACGATAACGCCGATAATGATGAAGAATAAATTATTGACGCGACTTTGACAGAAATCTCCTTGCATGCCATCCTCGGCAACCTTTCTTCTACTACCATGAAAGTTCAAGGTTCTTTGGGTTCTGAGTTTGTACTTATTCTAATTGACAGCGGCTCTACACATAATTTTGTGTCAAGTAAAATAGTGGCAGACTTGAACATTCCTATGCTTCCTTTACCACCTTTTGGAGTTCAAGTTGGTGATGGATCCATGGTGACTTGCAGATCAATTTGCAACCAGCTAGAAGTAAAGGTACAGGACTTAACAATTACAGATGATTTCTTTCCTTTTTCCTTGGGCAATGTTGATATGGTTTTAGGCATAAAGTGGCTTGCATCTCTGAATACGGTGGAAGCCAATTGGCAAAAGATGTTTATGGGGTTTTGGGTACATGGACACTGATACAAATTGCAAGAAATTCCTCGAATGGAAACTTTTACTTTTAACAGCATTGATGCTGTAAATCCAATGGCATCACCAGATGTTTCTATTTCCATTCGCACAGAGAATATGCTTTATGAATTTGAAGTGTTAGAAGGATTGTTGCAAGAATACCAGGATGTTTTTGCAGAACCAAAAACCTTACCTCCTTTCTGAAATCATACTCATTCGATCCACCTATTTCCTGGCGCCATTCCACCAAACATCCGACCTTACAGTTATCCACATTATCAAAAAGATGAAATTGAACATCAAGTTACAGACTTATTACATAAGGGCTTCATTCAGCTAAGTATTAGCCCTTTTGCTAGTCTAGTCCTTTTAGCACCAAAGAAAAACTTTTCTTGGAGGCTTTGCATTGATTACAGAGAACTCAATAGGATCACAGTGCCAGACAAATATCCTATTCCAAACATAAAAGAGTTATTTGATGAATTGCATGGTGCATAGTATTTTTCCAAGATTGATTTGCGGTCTAGCTACCATCAAATACGTGTTTCTCCTAAAGATGTTCACAAGACTGCCTTTAGAACTCATTATGGGCATTATGAGTTAATTGTCATGCCTTTCGGTCTCACAAATGCACCTATGAATGATTTGTTTCGCCCTTTTCTCAAGAAATTCATATTGGTGTTCTTTGATGACATTTTGGTGTACAACAGAATGGTTGCAGAACATATGGAGCACCTTCATACTGTTCTTGACACATTGCAGCAGCACAACTTTGTGCCAATTCCAAAAAATGTGTTTTTCAGCAGTTTGAAGTCTTATTTCTGGCCAGGGTGTAGCAGTTGACCCAGAAAAAATTTCTGCCATTACAAAATGGCAATTACCTCAGAATCTCACAGAATTATGAGGTTTCTTAGGCTTAACGGGGTACTATCGACACTTCGTCAAGCACTATGGCCAACTGGCTAAACCCCTCACAGTTATGACGAAAATAGATGCTTTTTGTTGGTCACCAACGTCCAAACAAGCTTTTTCAATATGAAATCTGCCCTTGTTAACACTCCTATTCTCCAATTGCCTGACTTCTCTACATCTTTCATTATGGAATGCGATGCATCTTCTTCTGGTATTGGAGCAATTTTGCAGCAAGGTGGACACCTGATTGCATTCTATAGCAAAGGGTTATCTCTGTCAAAGAGGCACAAGTCAATTTATGACCGAGAGTTGCTTGCTTTAGTGTCAGCCTCACAAAAGTGGAGACACTATCTTTTAGGACAGAAATTTGAGGTACATACGGATCACAATAGTTTAAAATTTTTGTTGGACCAATGTTTTACTACTCCTGAGCAACAAAGATTGATGATGAAGTTACTGCTGTATTATTTCAAAATCGTCTATAGTGCTGGTTCTTCTAATCAAGGTGTTGATGCCTTGTCTCGGTATCCTCATTCAGCAGCCTTTTTGTATTAGCAGTTCCTCAGGCTTCTTCCCTGGAGAACATTCCTCAATTGTTGCAAGAAGACCCTTACACATCTTCCATAATGCGTTCTCTTCAGTTTGATCCTAATTCGGTTTCCTCACTTTGCTTTATCTGCGGGGCGGTTATACTACAAACACAAGTTGGTAATTCCAGCCAGATCTGACTTAAGCAAATTACTCATGGAAGAAGCTCATTGCTCGCCTTTCGGAGGCCATGGTGGAGTTCTTAAAACTCTTAAACGACTCCAGCATGAATTTTTCTGGAGAAACATGAAGGAAGAGGTCAAAGAGTTTGTCATTCAATATATTACTTGTCAGTGTGGAAAATACCTCCCTCAAGCTCCTGGAGGACTTCTTCACCCTCTTGATGTTCCTCAACAAGTGTGGGAAGATATTTCACTTGACTTTATCACAGGGTTGCCTAAATCTAATGGGTGGGAAGCAATTCTTGTAGTGGTTGATTGGCTGAGCAAATATGCTCATTTCATTGGGTTACCTAGATAAATCTGTTGCAGCAGCTTTTTGCAAGGATATTGTTCGGCTTCATAGCTTTCCCAAATGTGTGATTTCAGATCGGGATACTCTCTTCCTCAGTGTTTTTTGGCAGGAACTCTTTAAATTGAGTGGTACTAAACTTAGAATGAGCACTGCCTACCATCCTCAAATGGATGGCCAAATTGAAGTGGTTAATAGATGTTTGGAAACTTATCTCCGTTGCTTTTCTCAGGAACATCCTAAGGCATGGGGTAGTTTTCTTCATTGGGCGGAATTGTCCTACAATACTGGCTTTCACGCATCTATCGGTTCTAATCCATTCAAGATTGTTTCTGGTCGGGATTCTCCCTCTCATTCCATACAATCAAGGTACTACTAATCTAGTTGAACCTCAAGATTATTTTGAAGAACGAGATGCAGTTTTGCATATTATTCAGGACAATTTGACTTGAGCACATACTCGAATGAAGAAGTATGCTGACAACCACTGAAGAGATGTTGAGTTTCAACCTAGTGATATGGTCTTCCTTCGGATTCAACATTACAAACAACGCTCTCTTGTAAGACACAAATTTGAAAAACTTGCACCACGATTTTATGGGCCTTATCCTGTCATCAAATGTATTGGTGCAACAGCTTATGAACTTCAACTTCCTCCTGAAGCCCGTATTCATCCTGTTTTCCATGTTTCTTTACTTAAACCTGCTTATGGCTCTACTTCTCCTTGGGTTCACTGCCTGTTAGTAGTGATTAGGAGGCTTTATTGGAGCCTGAACAGATTCTGTCCTCTTGCCTTTCTACTTCAGAGTCAGATTCAATAGGCAATGAAGATGTTGAATTGTTGGTTCAATGGAAGGGCAGACTATGTGAAGAAGGCGGTTGGGAGCAATAAGATGCTATTGTTATACAGTTTCCTAATTTCAGCCTTGAGGACAAGGCTATTTTCCGAGGGAGGGGTAATGATAGAATGCCATGTCCTTTATTGGTTTACTCTAGGAAAAGGACACTTGGCAATAGGGAAACAAAATAGAAGTTACAGAATAGAAGTTATTAGAGGGTTGGTTAGTTGGTTATTTGTCTTTATCTTGTTGGCAGCAATTATTATGCATTCGGTTATACCTTTCAGTTATGATAGATTCCATAAATATGTAACTCTTTCAATGGCAATGAATTATGAGAAGTTATCAGAATGTTATTGTCTCTTGACTAGAGTTTTCAAATTCTAGCTCTAGGTTTTTCCCTATTTTTCTTTCACTGTTTTATCTTGCAATTCTGCAAGATCTACCAGGTCCCCATATCATATTTCGTCATTTATTTTTCTGAGTGAAAATGACATTTCATTGTTTATTTTTTAGAATATCTTTTGCTGAATTTTAACCACTGTGGAGTTATTTGTTGATAGGGCCTAATGACATTGTGTAATCCATGTACTTGATCTCATTTAGTGGGATAAGACTGGTTGCCATTGTTGTCTATTTCGCCTGTATATTTAGGACCTGTTTGGTTTGATTCCATTACACCCTGCAATGCGGTGTAATGGTAATGCAATGCAATGTTAATTATAAGGCTAGTATTTGATTTGATTTTTAAGTAAGGTGCAATGAGCTATTATTTTAACAATTATTTAAAATTAATATATCACATAAAGTCTATTTTACCCTTAATATAATCTTTGTAGAAAAAATAGTTAAGAGTCATCCCACTGCCTCATCATAACTTTCACACTATCTCGCCGATGATCGTCCAATGGCAATGGCTGTGGTGGTGGAGGATGGTAACGATGCTATGGTTGTGGCGATGGCAGGCCGTGATAGTGACAACAGTAGAGGAGGAGGTAGTGGCGGCGGCGGCAATGGCGGTGGAGGAAGAGGTACTAGTGGCGAGCGGCGGCAATGGTGGAGGTGGTGATGATAGGGTTTGGCGAATTAGGTTGTGGTGGTGATGGCAACGGCGGCAACGGCGGTGGAGGAGGAAGAGGTAGTGGTGGCAATAGTGGGGGTGGTGGTGGCAGTAGTAGAGGAGGCGGCGGAGGCGGGTGAGGAGGTGGAGGTGACGGTGATGGAGGAGGTAGTGGTGGTGGTGGTTGTGGCAAGTGAAATGAGATAAGTGAAACAAAGACACATAAAACTAAAGGGTAAATGAGACTTTTTTAACCATGCAATGGGATGGTAATGAGGATTTATAGGGGGGAGGTATGAATGTGGATTACCAATTTTTTGGTAATCATCATTACCATGGTAAACCTTATTACCATGCTAAAGATCAACCAAACACTCTTTTCTAGGTAATGGAATCATGATTATCATTGCAGACATGCAATAGAGTTGAACCAAACAGGCTCTTAATTTTTGCAGTCTTTTGAACATCTAATGGTAGCTCTTCTATTAATAAATAAATTTTTGGAATATATTTAATTATAAGACTTCTAATGGGTGTTTTGAATGTTTCGAAGTTTTTCTCATTTTCAATTTTTGGGGTAAGGTTTGTTGTTGTCGTTGTTGTTTGATGTCCAATGGCTTGGTTGGCTTGATTTGATTGTTATTCATTATGCAATCTTGTTTCTTTCTTTTTTTAATGATAAAATATGATACATGATATACAAGCTACAAGGTATCTGTTACACTCTTGTATTCATTAGCAGTTTCCAGGTTATATCCAATTTCAATTGAGACAAACTTGTTTGACTGGCTTTTACCTTGTTAATTGTGGTGCATATATATTTTCATTTTTCCATTGCTTATTATTAGTGCTTTCAAGTTTCAGGAACTCCGGCACCACCTCCAGCTGCTCCTGGTGACTTCCCAATCGGACAAGAGCAGCTTGCTTCAATTTCAAGGGATCATAACAGTGATGTCCTGCAGCAATATGGAGGGGTGAGTTTTCTGTGAAAGTTCCAAACTCTGTAAAGGCACTGATTATAGTCAAATACGCTCGTGCTTATTCTGAGCAATTTTATCAGGTTAGAGAACTTGCAGAATCGTTGAAAACCAATTTAGAGAAGGGGATTCATGGTGATGATGGTGACTTAATGAAGCGGAGGAATGCCTATGGGTCAAACAATTATCCTCGGAAGAAGCCCAGGAGTTTTTTGGTAAGTTTTTCTGCAATTTCATTTATGTTATTGGCTTCTTTTGCTTATATATTAACTTTTCACTGGGGCGTCTTGTAATGATCACGTTTGGTTTTAATTGTTCCTTTCCACAGATGTTTGTGTGGGGTGCTTGCAAGGATCTGACCCTGGTTATATTAATGGTCGCGGCGGTGGTTTCATTGGCACTAGGAATAAAATCTGAGGTGAGACTAGCTTAGATAGTTAGAATGCAATTCTCTGTGCTTATGCTTTAGAAACATGTAGGACAACGGCAAACAACCCACAGATAATAAATTAGTATGGTTAGATGGATATTTTTAATGAAATAGTGAACAAGTTGATATTTCCATTCCCGAGGAACGCAGTTAAATTAAAAATTTACTATCCCTCCAAACTACACAAAACCGATAAGAAATTTGATCCTTTTCTTCTAAAGTTCAAAACTCTCATTTCTAGTCCGATTTTTACACACATTATTGTTTACTTTGATCTGAGTCCATGCATATAGTTAGAGGAATTCTTTTAATTTACAAGAAAGGATATGTAGATTTTTAAGATTTGGGGCGTATTTATGGCTGTTGGGCATAAGTTCTGTCTCTTTTGCATTTTCGCAAATGTTCCTAGATCAAGAAAAGTTGAAGTAAATAGCCAGCTGTTTAGAAAACTTGTGAGCTATATGTTAGTGAACCAAATGCCCGGGTTTCAGTGATGCCCATCCACATTCTTATTCTGAGTTGTTCAGCAAATGTATAAGACAACAAGCTTGCCTTCTTCGTCAAGTTTGAACCCCAGAAAATCTCAAGAGATATTGTATATCTAATTATCTAAATTTATCTTTACAGATTTAAATAAACAGAATAGATGATAAGATATTGTGAATAATAAAATCTAGCAATTAACAGCATAATAGAAAATCACTTGCTCTATTGTGGTGGCTGCCAAAACTTCACGTGATTTTCAACAGTAAGCTTCACTATGTTCCTTAGGTTCTCATGCTGTTTTCCATAGGCTTGCTAAGTTTTTTTTATTTTTTTATTTTTTCCCCTTCATAGTCTTTAATATGTCATAGGTAATAATAAAAATTAGGCTTCTTCCACCTCAATGTTAATTTTCTATTTCAGGGTATCAAGGAAGGATGGTATGATGGAGGGAGCATTGCATTTGCAGTTATTCTTGTTATTGTTGTTACAGGTGTGTACCTTAGTTCTTTTTGGTGGTAAATATCATGATGCGTTAGTTTTTGTACTCCTTCAAATTTTCTTGCGTACTTTTTTTTGGGTGGAGTTTTACATATTGACCTGGTTTGTTTCCCCATGGATGACATCATAACTGTTGTTGTCTTCCCATTTGAGGAATTCCTGACTATTTCTCTTTTCCTTCTTTTGTAGCTATAAGTGATTATAAGCAGTCTCTTCAGTTTCGTGATTTAAATGAGGAGAAGAGAAATATACATCTAGAGGTCTGTTTTTGTTTTCATTTTTTTGGGGGCTTCAAGCCTACTATTTTAATGCTTTTTCATATTTTTGGCCGATTTTTTATCTTACATTCAAATTTGGCCACGGGCAGGCTATAAGAAACGGTAGAAGAGTTGAGATCTCAATCTATGATATTGTTGTCGGTGATGTTATACCTCTGAATATTGGTGACCAGGTTATTGAGCATACCTTTAATAATTTTAATGTTCTCACTGGTAGATTTTAGCTAATTGTTATTGAGTTCTTAACTTCTATGTCGTAGGTCCCTGCTGATGGAATTTTGATCACTGGTCACTCTCTAGCAATTGATGAATCAAGTATGACTGGCGAGAGCAAGATTGTACGTGATTGTTTACATTTTGTGGGGATTGAGTGTGTTTGTTAGTTTTTGATTTTAGTAACTCGTTTCATTTCTCAGGTTCACAAGGACTCAAAGAATCCCTTTTTGATGTCTGGATGTAAAGTTGCAGATGGCAGTGGCACTATGCTGGTGAGTGTTGACTCACCTCTTTCTCTTAATATGTTTGTATCACGCTTTATTTTAGTTACTAATACAAACCTTTTCAAAGGACTATTCAGTAGTTAGTAACATGCTTAGCAGCTGCATTGATAGCAGTCGTGGGCAACATTTACCCTAAGGGCATAAAGACTGTGCTGTTGACTGGGAGATTATTTTGTAATCTCCCACATTTTTATTCCATGTTGTTTAGAACTGTGGTGTTTTTAACAGATGTTTATCAATTGAGAGTGATTCTGAGTGTTTGATAGTCTGAAAGGGATGATACCCTTGGTTCAATTTTTATTGCATCAGCTTTGTCAAGGAATGATTAAAGAAAAGAGTGTTGCACAATATGAAGAGCTGTATTGTATGGTTGTTGCGTGGCAATGAGATTAGTTGTGCCACGTGATAGGTTGTTAGAGTATGGTTAGTAAAATTCAGCTGTAAACCAAGTTGGTTAGGAGGTTAAGACTGATATATAAGCTACACGTGTACACCATAACTGCTGTTGAATAATAATCTCAGTTTGAATTCCTTTCTTCTCTCTCTCTCTTTCGGCTGCCACATTATCTCTATGCCAATTGGTATCAAAGCTGATCTCCGGCTCCTATGGCATTGGAGGCGCGATCCTCTGATTGGATCCATGAGATTGACTAACGTATCAAATAGAACTCTGTGGATATTGGCGATGTCAAGGATTCCATTTCACGGATAGAAGCTTGTATCGACGATTTGGCAGCCAAATTTACCACGTTTCCTTTGACGGCAGGTCATCACCACGCTGACCATCCTCTGGTACTCCTACTCGTGCACCATTCCAAATTGGTACTTTTGGCTCATCTCATAGCACCTATGTTACGTTCTTCCTACTAAGAACACTCGTATCGATTTCCCTCGCTTTGATGGCATTGATTTCCATGGTTGGGCCTACCGCTACTGGCAATTTTTTGCTATCAATGACACTCCCATGGAGCATCGTATTCGACTATTGAGTAACCATTTGGAGAAGGCTCTTAAATGGCATCTGAACTTCATGAAGAAGCAATCAGAGGGTGAACTGACCTAGGACGAATATTTCCATGAGTTAGAAGCTCATTTTTCAGACGTTCGCCGTGTCAGTGCGATGGTGGAATTAAAGAAATTGTGTATGACCAGCAGTGTCGATGCGTATATTAAAGAATTTGATGAATTGCAAGCCGAGGTTGATGTTCCCGATTCAGTGGCTATGGATTGCTTCCTTGGTGGATTACGTTCTGATATTCAATCTCTAGTTGATGCTTTCAAACCATCAACCCTTGTGAGTATGATGCAGATGGCACGTGTTCATGCCTAAACGTTTGAAGCTATGTATGAGCACTTTCCCTTGCCTAGTACTCGGCAATTTACCTCTTCCTTCCCAACGTCAGCGGCGACAGCCTCTCTTCCAAAATCTTTTGGGCTTTTCACTTCTTCTGGCTCACTTGAACCATCAGGTTCCTTTGCCACTACTGCCTCTTTATCGGCTTATTCTACTTTTGTTCACAAGAAACCTTCGATTACCTTAAGTAAACGTGATATAGAGGACAGGAGGCGTAAGGGCCACTGTTATTGGTGCAATGGCAAATATGCCGTCGGCCATAAGTGCAAAGAATCGCAGGTGATGATGTTGGTAATTCCAGAGGAAATTGATGATGAATTTCTGGATGCTTTCGATAGGTTAGACTTGCCGCCTTCACATGAGAGTGTTGAGGCGACTATTAATGTTGTTACAGGTCGTGAGGGATGTTCCACTCTCAAGATTCATGGTTTTGTCAAGAAATAGAGCGTCTCAATTCTGATTGATACGGGTAGCACTACAATGTGATTGATTCTCGTTTGGCTAAGAGACTACACTTACCGGTGCATGAGGGAAGGGGAATATGTGTGGCTATTGCAAGTGGTCGCCATATAACCGTCACTCACTACTGTAAGAAATTAAATTGGTCTGTCTTGGGTCATACATTTCTGGATGATTTCTTTATTCTGGACTTGACTGGTTTCGATATGATAATTGGAGTGGAGTGGCTTTGAAAATTGGGACTATTATACTTGATATGAACGCGAACTATATGGCCTTTTCCTTTGAGAATAAATTTGTTGAACTCACACGAGTTGGTTCTCATACTGGTGCCGTTGCCGAAGTTATCTTGGTTGAAGCTGAATTGTTATCCGCTAGTCATCTGTTTCTTATCTATTGTATTTCCCCTGCCAATTCATTACTGGCGACAACACCAACTTCAAGCGGTGTTATCTTTCCAGGGTGTTTTTGAGGAACCCAATTCTCTGCCCCCAACTCATTTATGCGATCATCGTATTCATCTGCTGCCTGACCAACCTATTTGTTGAAAATCATATCGCTATGGGCCTCTCTAGAAGGATGAAATTGAAACCCAGGTGAGACAGATGCTTTCTAGTGGGATCATTTGTGAAATCTTTAGTCCATTTGCCACTCCTGTAGTGTTGGTTTAGAAGAAAGATGGCACGTGGCGGTTTTGTGTTGATTATCGGAAATTGAATGCGCACACTATCAAAAATAAATTTCCTATTCCCCTTCTTGAGGAACTTCTTCATGAATTACAAGGAGTTGTTTATTTTTCGAAGTTAGACTTGCGGGCTAGTTACCATCAGGTGAGAATGCATAATGCTGATATTCATAAAACCGCTTTTAGTACACATGAGGACCTCTATGAGTTCCTAGTCATGCCCTTTGGTCTTACTAATGCCCCGGCCACCTTTCAAGTTCTTGTGAATGCTGTTTTTCGACCTTTCTTACGGAAGTTTATGTTGGTATTTTTTAATGACATTTTGGTCTATAGCTTGTCTTGGGATTTACATTTGCAGCACCTTACTCAAGCTCTTCAGCTTCTTGAGGATAATCAATTATTCGTTAAGCATAGCAAATGTTCCTTTGCTACTACACAAGTTGAGTACCTGGGTCACTTAATCTCTAGAAGGGGGGTTGAAGTTGATCCCAAAAAAATTTCTGCTGTTTCTTCTTGGCCAGTTTGTGCATAATTTTGGCATTATTGCCAAACCTTTGACTTATCTGTTATGGAAGGGGGAACAATTTCAATGGTCCCCTGCAGCAACCACTGCCTTCCTCCAACTTAAGGACGCCATCTATTCCACTTTGGTGTTGGCTTCGCCCAATTTTTCAGAATAGTTTGTGATAGAAGCTGATGCCTCCAGCACAGGGATGGGGGTTGTTCTGTCCTAACTTGATCATCCTATTGCATTTGCAAACATGCCTCTCAGTTCTCGGGAAAATCAACCGCTTAAGTCCTATTCACGACTTAAGTCCGATTCCCTTTCTCATTCTAAATTTTCTTGGGAAAATCAACCACTGAAATGCAATGGTCACTTGGTTGTCGGAGCTGATAGTTGCCTTCAGAATGAATTACAGCAATTTTTTCACTCCATTGCTATTAGTGGCCATTCAAGTGTTACTCCCACTTATCGCAGAATCTCTTCTACATTCTATTGGAAGGGTTTGGAACGCGACGTTCGTGAATTTGTTTGGTCCTGCACTGTTTGCCAGCGATTGAAACCTGAAATCATTGCTTCTCCTGGGTTATTACAACCTCTGCCTATTCTGGAGCATACTTGGACCGATTTGTCCAAGGACTTTTTTTGTGGGTTACCTCCGTCCTACTCTAAGACAACTATCTTGGTGGTTGTGGATCGGCTGAGCAAAGATGCTCATTTATTGTCTTTGAAGCATCCCTTTACAGCTACTTCTGTGGCTTCGGTTTTCATGGATAACGTTGTGAAATTGCATGGCTTCCTTAAGACCATTGTCACTGACCGCGACCCCATTTTCTGTGGTAAATTCTGGAAGGAATTATTCCGGTTGTATGATGTCACATTGAAATATTCCTTTGCTTACCACCCCCAAATGAATGGTCAAACCGAGGTCCTTAATCGTTGCTTAGAATGTTATTTGTGTTGTATGACTGGGGATTTTCCTAAGCAATGGGCTAAGTGGCTCTCTTTAGCTGAATTGTGGTATAACTCTACCTATCACTCTGCTATAGGAATGACCTCATTTGAGGCTGTTTATGGTGTTCCTCCTCCAGCTCACCTGCCTTATGGTGCTGGGGATTCTCCTAATGACGTTGTTGATCGCATGTGCCTTTCTAGAGAGCTTACCTTGCAGTTGGTCAAGAACCATCTGCTCAAAGCCCAACATTAGATGTTGTAGTAAGCCAATAAACATAGGTCTGAGAGGTCCTTTTAGGGGGTGATTTGGTTTATCTTAAACTCCATCCCTTTCAGAAAAACTTGCTGAACAACTCCGCTTTACATAAACTGGCAGCCCGTTACCTTGGTCCCTTCAAGATTCTGCGGAAAATTGGGTCAGTCGCTTATGAATTAGACCTTCCAGCCCATTCTCGCATACACCTCGTCTTTCATATGTTTCTTTTGAAAAAGTACGTTGGTCAAGGTTCCCCGGTGAGTTCTGCCCTTCCATTGATTGATGTTGAGGGCCAATTTGTGCTCGAATCGCTGGCTATTCTTGGTAGAAAGATTGTTAAGTCGGGTAATCTGCCTGTGACCCAAGTCCTCACCCAATGGACCCATACGAAACCTGAAGATGCCAATTGGGAAGATTTACATGTTATCCAACAGCAATTTCCTGATTTTTCTACTGTCGCCCCTTCTTCTCACTCCATCCTTGTGGACAAGGATGTTTTTTAGGGGGGAAGTATTGTTATGTGGCAATGAGATTAGTTGTGCCACGTGATAGGTTGTTAGAGTATGGTTAGTAAAATACAGCTGTAAACCAAATTGGTGGTTAGGAGGTTAAGACTGATATATAAGCTACACGTGTACACCATAACTGCTGTTGAATAATAATCTCAGTTTGAATTCCTTTCTTCTCTCTCTCTTTCGGCTGCCACATTATCTCCATACCAATGCTGGTATCTGTCCTTGTTTTTGGTAATAAATAGCAAATACATACATTAAATTGATAATATTTGTCTGTCTTTTTCTCTGTTGAGATTTTTTTTTTGTTTGCTTACGTGTCGTTTGGTTCAATTTTCTTGCCAGGTTACAGGTGTTGGTATTAATACTGAGTGGGGCCTTTTAATGGCTAGTATATCTGAGGACACTGGTGAAGAAACACCCTTGCAGGTCCTCTATCTACATGTGGTCTCTAATAAAGCTTTTTTATATGCATC
Source organism: Inga leiocalycina (assembly GCA_963242795.1). NCBI lineage: Eukaryota > Viridiplantae > Streptophyta > Magnoliopsida > Fabales > Fabaceae > Inga > Inga leiocalycina. The sequence continues at coordinate 14,243,616 of OY725331.1, forward strand.
GTATGGTCACTCATTGAGTATTGAAATAGGTACGCTTAAATGGTGTCGCCACCTTCATTGGTATAGTTGGACTAACTGTGGCTGCTGTTGTTCTGGTTGTGCTACTGGTCAGGTAATTTAGCTGTTGACTGGTGGTGTTATGGACCTTTTGTCATTCAGTAATTGTTTTTATTATCTGAAATGCTTTGACTTGTGAACAGATATTTTACTGGGCATACTGAAAAATCAGATGGAAGCCCTCAGTTTAAGGCGGGCCATACAAAACTCGGTACTGCTATTAATGGAGCAATTAAGATAATCACAGTTGCTGTACGTATATTCATGTCAATTGGATTTTCATATTTATGGGGAATATGCAATTTCTTGCATTCATTTTCATACAGAGTTATGGGGTTTGAATAGAAGTTATATAGTGATATTGGCTCATCGTATCTGAATATGCAGGTCACCATTGTAGTGGTTGCTGTACCTGAAGGGCTTCCTTTAGCAGTTACCTTAACGTAAGTAGGCCGGTTTTGGTTAGAATTGTAAATTTTATTTGGTTTTTCTGGTTGTTACAAGGTTTCAAGCTTACTTCATTCAACTCATCTTTGGTGATAGTTCTTGTAATTCCATATTGCATAAAACAATTAATTGACCTTATGAGTGGTCATACCTTCAATAGAGCTCTATGCTTTACTATCATATATTCTTTTTATGCGGCTTCATATTATTTATTTATTTATTCATACTTTAAGCATTATCTATACAACAGCAACAAAAATTCTCATCCCATTAGTGTAGTCGGATATATGGATTGTACGACGCTATCATGTTCCAGCATTATCTATACTTATTTTTTTTAATATGCTCTTATTACGGTGTTATAGTATATAGTTTGTACACTTCTATTTCTTTTAATATCATTCTGCTAACATTGTTCTTCAACTATATTGTAGACTTGCCCACTCAATGAGAAAAATGAAGGCAGATAAAGCTTTGGTATGCCAATTGCTGCTTTTATTTTGATTGAATTTTTGTATATCAAAATGAAGAAATCAGTTTAGTGTAGCTGAATGAATGACAGGTGAGGAGGCTTTCGGCCTGTGAGACAATGGGTTCAGCCACAACCATTTGCAGTGATAAGACTGGAACATTGACCTTGAATAAGGTTAGTTGTAATGCGGCATGTGAACTTCCGATCTAGTTTTGTACTTTTTGTTGTAACTATTTCTTAGACCCTAGCTGTTGGAAGTGTTTTAACTTTACTATGGCTTCTAGTGCACTAGCTTATTTAAAGTAGGCAACCTTTTAACTTCTGAGATAATTATGAGTTCCAAATTTTAATTATCCTTGCTATTGAGGAATGAGACAAATCAGTACTGTTTAACTTGGGGAATGTTGTTTTTGAAGAAGGGTGTGTCTGTTGGCTGTGTCCGGCAGTTTCTAACATTTTACTCTGTGAATTTAATAAAATATCATTTATTGACAGATGACTGTGACAGAAGCTTACATTGGGGGGAAGAAGACTGATCCTCCTCACAACAAATCTGAGCTCTCTGATATGTACTGCTCTTTACTTGTTGAAGGCGTTGCACAAAACACCAATGGCAGTGTTTATGTACCTGAGGTACTAAGAGTGATTTTCCTATATTCACAATTATAACGTAGGAGCTGAAAGTTTAGCATTGCAACTACTGTGAGTTTTTTGTTTGTTACAGGGTGGTAACAATGTTGAGGTCTCTGGATCACCAACAGAAAAGGCAATTTTGAACTGGGGAATTCAGGTATGTTTTGAAGCTTTTAGGCTCAAGTATACCTTTTATCCTTGTATACTTTCATGAGTTCCAATTTGGTCCCCCTAATTTCATGACAGTCATTGTTGTCTTCCTAAATTTCTAAAAAATCCAGTCTTTCCCATTTGTTAAAATTTAATGCGTTGTTGCATGTTTTCTTGAACATCAAATTTTAGCCTGAGTTAAGGGAATCAATTAAATAAATAATGTTGAAGTCAGCAAATTGTGAGTTTGATATTAAATTTTTATGGTGGATTACAAGAGAGAGGAGCAATCCTGGGTCATTTTAAAATATAGGATAAGCAGATGGTCAATTTTTAAACAAGGTGAATCAAATTGAAACTTCTATGAAACCATAGGGACCTAACATGTTTTGAAGAAAAAAATTGATAACTAACTTTTTTGCTTTGAAAGTGGAATTATCATTTTATATTTTTAAAACTTATTGTGATGGTTGTGTAAATCTCAGCTGGGGATGAATTTTGAGGCTGTCAGATCAGAGTCATCAATTATACATGTCTTTCCATTCAATTCGGAGAGAAAACGTGGGGGAGTCGCAGTGAGGAAGGTAATATGTTGTTTTCTTTTGCTTTCTCATTTTGTTTGCTTATTATGTTGGATGATCAAATATGTAGTTTGTACCATGTCATTTACTCAATAATATATTTTTTCATTTTATATTTGATAGTGTGCGCATTCAATTTATAATGTAATGTGCTCCTTCCCTGTCTTCTTTCAAGTTCAAATCTGTTTTGGTCCTATTCAAGGTAGTCAAAGGCGAAAGGCACCCTTAAGAAGCCATCTTTGTAAAACGCCTTAGGCGACTGGTGCTAGAATGGTACTCGCAAGAATGAATTAGGATTCTATGATAAAAAAAATATGATACTCCCTCCGGTCCTTTTTATAAGGAACATTCTCTTTCATAGGGGTGGTCCTTAATATAAGGAACAAATTCTATTTGTCTAAAATTTTATACTAGTCTTTCCAATTTTACCCTCGTTAAATTTATGTCACTCTCTATCTTTTTGCAATAAATTTCTACTCACTATCTCTAATGTACATTCTTTCTAAGCAAGGATATAATTGCAAAGAAAGGTACATAAGTTAAACAACTAACATTTTGAACTGCATGATTTTGGTCGTTGTTTCTTATAAAAGCGACCGGAGGGAGTATATAGACAAAGAATGGTTAAAACACAATTTGAAATAAACCTTCACATCATTGTTGAAAAATGATGACATGAACAAAGACTGAATAAACGTAATAGCCATGTCAATCATATGCTACTAGCAGAATGAGAAATACACAGCTCAAGTTCAAAAAATTGTTTGAAGACATAGTTGAATAGCCGAAAATGCCCCTCATATTAGTTATTTGAATCAAAAGTCAAAACCTGAGAAAGTATAACCTAAATGGTATTTTAAATTTATAACCTGAAAAAGTATGCACTCCTCAAGATCCTCGTTGCTTTTTCAGCTTTGTTTACAGAACACTTAGAAAGTAATAACCTAAATAATAGTTTAAATTTATAATGTCTTTTTTTTTTTTTATCAAGTAACTATTTACAGTGTCAAGTGACTACTTCCCTCAGGAATAACTAGTTGAAATTCTGGGAAGGGTTTTTCGGCTGATTATGCACCTCGGATGTATATCAACTTCTTGTGATACCTTTTGGTGCTATTGGAGACAGTAAATCCTAACTTATGAAGCTTTGTGGCTTTTTGTATTAGGTTGGATAGCAATGCAGACATCTTGATGGGTGCATTTTTGCCCCTTCAAATTTATAGGATAGGATTATGTCTTCTCTTGGCAGCTTTTCTTCTTGTTTTCAGCCTTACTTCTTTTGAAGCCATTGCAGTTCTTTGTCTTCTCATACTTTCCCCCCCTCCAAAACTACAAGAAATAGAGGGTTGGTTATTGGTTTTTCCTTGTCCTGTGTGACTTGTGAAATTTTTAGCTTGTATTTTATAACATGTTGGAAAATATGCTAAAAAGTAAAGTCTACATAGAAGTTGAATAAGATCCAGTTGCTACCCCAGATTTTTCAGGCGTGGAAGCAATATTAGTTGAGGGCTTTTGGGAGATTTATGCATTTAATTTTAGAAGTATGAGATAGGCTAAAGTTTTGTATCCTCTGATGGCTTTACTGACTTGATAATTTGTTACTGATAATTTAACTTTGTCCTGCAGCCTGACTCTCAAGTTCATATACATTGGAAAGGTGCTGCTGAGATGGTATTGTCCTGTTGTACAGCATATTTGGATGCAATGGACCAGCCAGTAGAGATGGATGAAGAGAAGGTTTGAGAAAGTAGCTTTATATTTAGCTTTCAGAATGAGATTTGACAAAATTTGTTCTTCGACTCCATTTTGAAAAGAGGTGTAAGTGAAAGTTTCGTGGTTTGCAGATGACATATTTCGAAAAGGCTATTGAAGACATGGCTGCTGAAAGCCTTCGCTGTGTTGCCATTGCATATAGATCTTATGAAATAGAGAAAGTTCCAACTACTGAAGAAGAACTTGTTCGCTGGTCATTGCCTGAGGATCATCTTGTTTTATTGGCTATTGTTGGTCTGAAGGTATTTAATAACTAATAGCGGTCTTATATCTTGATTGTTATGTTGTCTCGTCTCATATTATGCTCACTTGGGAGCTAAAGCTTCCTATTGTGGGATATGTGTATTGCTGATTTAGAGTTAAAGCACTGGATAGCAGTGTTACGCACTTTGGAGGAAGTGAGAAATTTATTTGTTTGATGTATTTTTATTTACCGTCTCTTTCTACTGTGTCATACTAAATCGCTACGCTATGTTGCACTTCTATCTATAAGGTGCTTTCTAATTAAAGGGTTGTGTTTTTAAGACTTGGATTTGTTGAAAGTTGAAAATCTGTAGCTTGGTGGCATGCGTCACTTGAAATATGCTTCCACATGTTAACTTTTGCCATTTTGTTTGTTGTTATTTCTCTCATCCTTCATGCATGGAATTGCAGGATCCTTGTCGACCTGGTGTCAAGGATGCAGTGCAACTTTGCCAAAAAGCTGGAGTAAAGGTATTATGTTTAATTGTTTATGATGTGATCATGAAAGCATGCCATGTAAATACTTAATTGTCAAGAATGTTCTATTGAACATGATTTAAATACAGGAGAGATAATGGACTAGATGAGATAATGGAGTTCTCTTTATGGAAACATGAAACTAATAGTTTGCTAGCCTCTAACCAATTATTTGTACAAATTGAGTAGTTGTTTACGAGAAATTTGGTATTTAGCATCCATTCATTGATAAAACAATGTTTTCTCAAAATAGTTTGAATGTGGTGGGTGGATATTGATAATTGTATTTCCTTGTATAGTTGACAATTCAGGTATATAATTTCATATCATTGTATAGTTGATAATTCAGATGTATACTTTGATGGAGACTAAAGTAGTAAAGGATGCTTTGGTCTCACATTGAGTAGTATGTGATGCTTTTTGGTGGATTTAAGTGTTTTGGCAATCCCACGGGTGGCTAGCATATTTTGATATATTTGGTAGGGAAGATTGAGATTGAATGGTTGATATTAGATCCTTGTTAAGATCGATGTAGTTTTATTAGTAGGCCTATTTTTTCTAGATCCATGTCACTTGTCTAAAAACTGTTGGTGAACCTTCGTGAATTGTTTCTACTAAACCCAAAATATGTTTCATCAGAAGTTTTGTGCATGCTAGTTGTAGTCAAAATGAGTAGGTGGAAAGTGGTATTCTATCCTGACTTTATTGTGTCGAAATGCGCCACTTTTTTCAGCATGTTCATTTTTACCAAGTGTAGTCCTAGAACCATTTCTTTGCATGCCTCTAAGATTGCAAATGCCGAATTTTTAGTATTATTTTTATTATCTATATCCTGCCAAATGAGCAATTGGTGTGAGAAATACAATGTGCTTTCTAAACACTATTTTGTTTGGGCATCTATTGAAAATTTACAAAAATAATATTGGATGAGATTTATATTCAGAATAGTTTTTTCTTTTTTCTTTTTTTTTTGCAATTTCTGTTTTATTGACTTATCACACATTCAATTGGTTCTGGTTATCTGAATCAATTTTTGTGTGGGTAGAGTTTGAATTTTGATACCCCACTTTGGGATGTTTAAGTCTAGATATTTGGTTGGTGTTAATTTTATTATATTAAGTTGGGTTAAGAGGCATTTTTGCCTTGAAAGTTTTCATAGAGGACCACTGGACACCCGGAAGTTTTTATCCGCGCAATGTAGCCTTGGAAGTTTTGATTTCGTAGTAATATTGCCCTTTTTTAACATCACCAAACGGTCAACTGTTAGTTTGACCAATTTTACTGAGTTGGCTTTGCCACATCAGATTTCATGCCACATAGTATGCCACTTAATCATTATCGTTATTGAAATTATAACAAAAATCAGAAGAAAAGTGTTACGTAATTGGATAGAAAATAGACAGAAGGACAGAAAAGAGAAAGAGAAGAACAGAAAGAAAAGAGAAGAACAGAGAGAATAGAGAATGCGAATGTATTTCCTTCTAGGAATATTCAGACTGCAAAACTGATACAATGGGTCCTGTTCATGCTATTTATAACATGACAACCGACCTTCCTAACGGCTAGTAACTAACTTAGGCACTTATTCACTAATCACCATCTAATCATGGCCTTTTGCACCCAAGTCCTTACTTATACTAATCTAATCTATTCACTCAAGTCCCTATTAAACTACCCTTACATATTCCATAACATTGCCCCCCCTCAAAACAGCCCTTGTCCTCAAGGGTTTGGCAGCGGAAAATTAGGAAATTGATGCTTGAGATTAAACAAAGAGATCCAAGTGGCCTCTTCCTCGGGATACCCCTGCCACTGCACCAATACTTCAGTAATTATTCGCTTCTTCCTACCAACTCTTTGAGACAAAATCTTTTCTGGATAAAGTGAAGGAGGAACAGCAGGCCACTCAACAAGAGGATGTCGCTGCTTAACACTCGGATCTGGGCACAACTTCAACATAGACACATGAAAAGTGCCATGAATTCTGGTTTCAGATGGCAACTCAAGCTTGTAAGCAACTGGCCCTATTTTTTCCAATACTTTATAGGGACCATAAAACCTAGGAGCCAATTTCTGGTTGCTTCTAGTCGCTACAGAAACTTGCCTATAGGGCTGAAGCTTTAGGAACACCCATTGTCCCACTTCAAAGTTTCTATCAGTTCTCTTTAGATCAACTCTTTGTTTCATAGTGTTAGCTGACCTATGTAGATGGTATTTCAGCACTGCAATCATTTTTTCCCTTGCCTGAAAACTCCTGTCTACCACTTCAACTATAGCAGACCTAGGTACATAAGGGATATAAATTGAAGGCTTTTGACCATACAACAAATCATGAGGAGTAGCTTTGGTTGAAGTGTGAAAATTGGTGTTATACCACCATTCAGCCAAAGACAACCACTGACACCACTCTTTAGGTGTTTCCCAACACATGCAACGCAAGTAGGACTCTACACACCTATTGAGTACTTCAGTTTGGCCATCACTCTGAGGATGGTAAGCAGAGGAAAGATTTTGTTGCACCTTTAAAACCTTAAGAAACTCTTTCCAAAAATTGCTAAGAAACAAAGGGTCCCTATCACTTATAATCTCCATGGGAGCACCATGCAATTTGTAAATCTGATCTAAAAAAACTTGGGCGAGAGTAGCAGCTGAATAAGGATGTGCAAGAGGGATAAAATGAGCATATTTAGTCATCCTATCCACAATTACCCAAATAACTTCCTTACCTCCAGATTTAGGCAATCCTTCGATGAAGTCCATTGAGAAACTTTCCCACACTTTATTTGGAATTGGCAATGGATTTAAAAGCCCAGGTGAAGCAACCGTCTCATACTTGCACCTAGCACACGTGTCACCCTTTAACAAAATCCTTGACATCTTTATGAAGATGCTTCCACCAAAACATTCCTTTAACTTTATAGTAAGTACCTTGGATACCTGAATGGCCCCCTTGCGGGCTAGCATGCAACCAATCCAACAGTTTCTGTTTTAAATCAGGGTCATGCCCAACCACCAATCTATTATTCTTCCGCAAATAGGTTCCATCCCAAGAATACTTATTATAAACTCCTCCTTTTTCCTTAACTTCAGCTAAGACAGCAGCAACCTCACCATCTAATTCCCAACTTCTCTTTATTTCATCTATCAATTTTAGAGAAGCAGTATCTAGAGAAATCTGCAATAGTTGAGGACCATGTAACCTTGATAAAGCATCAGCCACAGTGTTATCATTTCCCTTCTTATATTGGATCTCATAATTATACCCCATAAGCTTAGCTATCCAATACATTTGAAATGGAGTTTTCAATTTCTGCCCCAACAAATACTTAAGGCTCTGCTGATCAGTCCTAATTACAAATTTATTACACTCCAAATATTGATGCCAATACTCAATTGCTTGTACCACAGCGAGCAACTCTTTTTCATAAATGGAAAGATTCAAGTGTTTGGGAGCAAGAGCCTTACTAAAGTATGCAAGTGGCTGGCCTTGTTGCATTAACACAGCCCCAATCCCAACACCACAAGCATCTATCTCTACCACAAATTCTTTTGAAAAATCTGGTAATGCCAACACAGGGGCTGACACCAAAGCTTTCTTCAGCTTAGAAAAAGCTCCACTTGCTGCACTTGACCACTTAAAGGCATCCTTTCTCAATAAAAGAGTAAGAGGCTTAGCTAAAGATCCATATCCTTGAATAAATCGCCGGTAATACCCAGTCAAACCAAGGAAAGCCCTCAATTGTTTTGTTGTTTTAGGCTCTGTGGCCAGCATGCAACAGCTTCAATTTTCTTAGCATCTGTAGCCACTGTGCCTCCACTAATGATATGTCCCAAATATTCAACATTCCTAGCAGCAAATGTACACTTATTCCTCTTAACAAAGTAATGATTTTGCTGCAAAATTCCTAGCACTTTCTCTAGATGCCTAGCATGATCAGAAATAGAAGAGCTATAAACCAATATATCATCAAAGAAAACAAGCACAAATTTCCTCAATAATGATCTAAAAATATCATTCATAGCCCCCTGAAAAGTAGCTGGTGCATTTGTCAAACCGAAAGGCATCACCAACCACTCAAAATGGCCTGAATGTGTCTTGAAGGCTGTCTTATAACAATCTTTAGGCTCCATTCTGATTTGATGGTACCCAGGTCGCAGATCCAGTTTAGTGAACCACTTAGCATCATGTAATTCATCTAATAGATCTTCTACCAATGGAATAGGGTACTGACTCTTGACCGTCTTCTTATTTAACTCACGAAAATCTATGCACATACGCCACGTCCCATCTTTTTTCTTCACCAGTACAATAGGTGCTAAAAAAGGAGAGGAGCTTTCTTGAATAACCCCTGATTGCAACAACTCAGAAACTTGTTTCTCAATAATATCCTTCTGAGCAGCTGAATATCGATAGGGCTTAAGACTAATGGGGTTTGTACCTTCATGGAGCCCTATAGGATGATTATGTCCTGATCTCAATGGAGGGAGCCCATTTGGTTCCTCAAATAGTTCTTCAAACTTATCCAATATGCCCTGAATTTCCGGTGGAATCCCCTTAGCTGAACCCCTGGAATCAGATTCTGCCGGCAGTTCAGTGATGGTGCAACAATGTGGTGTTGGTTGCACGGGTTGCAGTAGGTGAACCAAGAAGATCTGTTGATGTGAGGGCTTAGTTAATCCCATTTTCAGTGCTGGGATCACCTTGCATGATGATATAAGTCTAGCCTGCAACTTACACAATTGCCCCTTATACCAAAATTGCATAGAAAGCTTTTCGTAATCCCAAAAGGCACTTTTAATAGATCTTAGCCACGATAAGCCCAGAACGATATGGAATGTCTGAAGTTTGATTATTCTAAGATCACACACAAAATCCATACCCTGCATCTTCCATCGAAAACCATGCCAAACCCCAAAAACTTGTAATCTCTGACCTCCTGCAACTTGAACTTAAGATGAAGGAACAGTAGTTTCTTTCCACCCTAATTTCACAGCCAGGTCATAGTCAAGAAAATCGTGTGCTGCCATTATCAATCAAGACTTGAATTATGCGTTTGCCAACATTCCCCTGTATGCGCATGGAGTCAGCCGTGTCAATGCCATTGATGGCATGTAGGGAGATAAGAGGGGCATACTCGTCAGGGAGGTCGTGGTTCTGAATTTCAACATCAATTGTTACTTCACCTTCGAGATCTTCCACCAACTCCATATACTGAAGCCGTAGCTTCTGTCTCTGAAGGCAATGGTGATCCCTCGAGAATTTCTCATGGTAGTAAAAATAGAGCCCCTTTGCCTGATGCTCTGCCTCATCTTTAGCAGATAAAATTTTCGTAGCCTTCCACGACTTTGGCCCTGTTTTTCGTTAAAAGATGAGCTCTTGCCCGACAAAGTGGAGACCAAGTCTTTCTGGTGGGACCCACTCTTATTATAATATCCCTTGGAATTATTGTTGGTTGGCAAAGAAGAAAGACTCGTCAAAGACGATTCTTTCACATTCGTCACCTGTCGAGTAACTTTTTCGCTCCCAGCCTTGGTTTCTCGCCGATTAACGGCGATCTCTTGTACTCGGGCCAATCGTCACGCTTCTCACAGAGTTCGTGGGTTGAACAGCAACACCGAGTCTACTATTTCATCTCGCAGGGCCCCCACGTAGATGTCGACCAAGTATTCTTCGTTGAGTTCTAGTTTTGCCGAAAGTACGTCGAATTTCATGTTAAACTCTGCCAACGATCCAGTCTGACACAATCGGGTCAAATCACTCATGGGCTTGTCGACCGGAAGACCGAATGTGTCCCGTAATAGTATTACATACTCGTCCCACGTTGGCGGTCGTCGCCACCGTTTCTCTACCGCCACATGCCAGGCGAAGCTTGGATCATCCAAATTCATCGAAGCCATGGTGACCTTCGAGTTGTCAGGAGTTTCATCCAATTCAAAGAACCTTTCACACTTCAAGATCCAGGTATCTATATCTTGACCTTGATATCTTGGAAAATCCATCTTCGTGAATTGCGTTGGCCGGTGGTGTCTTCCTCCATTACCGTGATCACCGTGCTGATGATGATGATCACCGTTGTTTCGTTGGGTAGCCACCACCAGTGCCCTTAATTCGTTTCGAACTCCCAAGACCTCTTCTCGAAATCCCAAGACCGTGTCTTGGAGTTCATCTACTATATTCAATTTCTGTAATTGTCCCTCGATGGTCGCGATTCTTTCTTCCATATTCTTGATGGCTCTTGATCGAGTTTGTACCATACACCAGACGCTGCAGTGGAACAGCCAAGGAAGGCAAGCTCTGATACCACTGTTACATAATTGGATAGAAAATAGACACAAGGATAGAAAAGAGAAAGAGAAGAACAGAAAGAAAAGAGAAGAACAGAGAGAATAGAGAATGTGAATGTATTTCCCTCTAGGAATATTCAGACTGCAAAACTGATACAATGGGTCCTGTTCATGCTATTTATAACATGACAACCGACCTTCCTAACGGCTAGTAACTAACTTAGGCACTTATTCACTAATCACCATCTAATTATGGCCTTTTGCACCCAAGTCCTTACTTATACTAATCTAATCTATTCACTCAAGTCCCTATTAAACTACCCTTACATATTCCATAACAAAAAGAATCAAAGAAAAGAGGGCTGATGTAAAAAGAATCAATCTAGAACAATAAGAAATGCATAAAAAGGCTTAAAAGTAATCTGGAAAAAGAATCACCAGTCTGAAATACAATCTGGAAAAAACACTTCGTTGTCATCAGTGTCCACGAACAATAAAAAAAATTAGCAATTTGGAAAAAGAATCAATCTGAAATAAAAAACCTCACCTAATTCATCATCATCAACAATCAACAGGGAAAAAAAATTAACAACATGAAAAAAACAACTCTCCTCCTCCAATCATCATCAGCGTCCATGGATTGTGAAAAAGAGAAGGAACTATGAATTCTACAATCCCATATTCAATGGCACAGATCAAGGAACATGATGAAGCTTGAGTTCGAACAAAAAAAAATCCCTACCAGAAAATCCTCGGTTGACCAGCTTCTAATAGAACATGAAATTAAAATTACATGGGCCAAATCTGAAGCATTGAAGAAGAAGAAGAAGAGGTGACTCACCAAGGATTCTGCCGAGAGATTGATCCCAACGCACAAGAAGAAAAATTTTCGTGCTTGTGTGCGGCAGCGGCGAGGAACTTGGTGTTCAGAGCTCACTTTTTTATCATTGCCTCCCTCCTCTACCATATCCGCTCTGTGGCCACCCCTGGCTCTATCCTCATCACAGCCAACATTCGATTCTTCTCCAAAGGATTCCATCTCATTTGGTCCCAAGCCGCCGACTCTCCGTTTGTCGCCTGCGATTGGCTCTCCGATGCTCACAATTGCTGCCTATCCGTCCTCTCCCAAATCTGTGGCCACCCCTGGCTCTATCCTCATCACCACTGCCAACATTCGAGTCTTCTCCAAAGGACTCCATCTCATTTGGTCCCAAGCCGCCGTCTCTCCGTTTGTCGCCTACGATTGGCTCTCCGATGCCCACAATCGCTGCCTTCCACAGCCACACCGCCGTCGCTTTAAATCTCTTTCCAGATCTGGTTTCTTTGATTTGAGAGATGAAGTGAGGGTTTTTTTTATCTGAAAGAAGATTAAGCAAAGAATTTCTACAGCGGATTTCTTCGATTTGTTTGCTTTTCATCTTCCTCACTCTTGACTCTCTCTTTCTGGATTCTTCTTCGATCTAGTAAGGGTGCTGAAAGGTAAGCAAGGGTATGTTCGGTATTTCAAATTTTTTTAATTTTCTTTTGTGATGTGGCATAATATGTGGACTATCACGTGGATAATATTTGATGTGGCAGAGCCAACTTAGCAATATTGGTCAAACTAACTGTTGATCATTTGGCAGTGTTAAAAAAGGGCGGCATTGTCACAAAATTAGAACTTTGGGGCTACAATGTCGCGGCCAAAAATTTCCGGGTGCCCAGTGATCCTTCGTGAAAACTTCCGGGAAAAAAATGCCGCTTAAACCTGTTAATATTAAGTTTCTATATGTTAGACCTTGTTGATATTATGGTATTAAGTATTAACTGGGATTCCTAGGTGCGAATGGTCACCGGGGACAATGTACAAACTGCAAAAGCAATTGCTCTGGAATGTGGAATACTCGGTTCGTCTGCAGATGCCAGGGAGCCAAACATTATTGAAGGCAAAAGATTTCGGGAGTTATCAGACTCAGAGAGAGAGGAAATTGCAGAAAGGATATCGGTATTGTCTAACTACTGTGACAACCTTTTCTTACCCGGCGTTCTCAATAATGCCTGATGTGTTCCATTGGTAATATGTAGGTTATGGGGCGATCTTCTCCTAATGACAAGCTTTTGCTTGTGCAAGTTTTGAGAAAGAAGGGGCATGTTGTTGCTGTAACTGGGGATGGAACTAATGATGCTCCTGCACTGCATGAGGTGTGCTTAGCTTTTTGTCATCATCTTTGGGTTTGTCCTTGTATGGTCACGAGTTTTGTTACTGGCTATAATGATGGCAACACTTGTTATATTGTACTAAGTATTGTTTATTCTGTCTGTCATTATGGTGTCTATATTATCAGTGTTTTAGTATTATGTAATTATATTATTTTTCACAAATCCTTATATACAACTACAAGAGCCTTTCCCCACCTATTAAGTGGGGTTGGTTACATGAATCGCACCAATCCAGTGTGCACTACCCACAGTCAACTCTTTAGATATACCATTAAGCAATGGGTTGGCTCAAAAATCCTTAAATGTTGCTAAATATTTATGTTACAACAATAACAAGCCTTGTTCTAGCAAGTGAGGCTAGCTAAAGAATTCATGTAGCATGGTTTCTAACTTAATATTCGAGTCTCATGCTTTTAATAAGAGAACTACTTTCATGTGAATTATGTAAAATAGCTTTTGTTGTCCTGATTGTTCTAGTTTTATGCCTTTTGGTGTTTAGGCTGATATAGGTCTTGCAATGGGTATCCAAGGGACAGAAGTTGCTAAAGAGAGCTCTGATATCATAATTTTGGATGACAATTTTGCTTCAGTTGTGAAGGTTAGTCCTTTTCTTTATTAACTTTTTCTAATTTTGAGGTAGTTATCTTTCCAATCCCAATGAATGCGCTTCTTAACATATACCCCATATTTGTGAAATGTGGGATTTAAAGTTTCAAATAATATTTTGTGTTTAATCTCGAATATAGGGCATTAGCTACCTGACATATGATCTTTGATTAAATAAGTACTAAAATTGATTCTTGAAGCATGACTAGTTATGGCTAATGTCCACAAATCACAGGTTGTTAGATGGGGGCGGTCTGTATATGCAAATATCCAGAAATTTATCCAGTTTCAACTTACAGTAAATGTGGCAGCTCTTGTAATTAACGTTGTTGCTGCAATTTCTTCTGGTGATGTCCCACTGAATACAGTCCAGGTTTGTTTTATTTATCCCTTTTTCTCTGGCTCTTGCTCACTTGTATTTTTAAGAGATGTTGTAATGCTCTTGGTGCCTTCTCTACAGCTTCTCTGGGTAAATCTGATCATGGATACACTTGGAGCACTAGCCTTGGCAACAGAACCACCAACTGATCACCTAATGGATCGGTCTCCTGTGGGCAGAAGGGAACCTCTGGTAACAAATATCATGTGGAGGAATTTGCTCATACAAGCAATATACCAAATATCTGTTTTGCTTGTACTCAATTTCCGAGGAAGGAGCATACTGGGTCTAAAGCATGAAGAGTTCACCCATTCTCTCAAAGTGAAGAACACTCTAATATTTAATGCTTTTGTGTTCTGTCAAGTAAGCCCTTTTCTCTATTAATTACATTTGATATCCGGCTCTTGTCATGATGGGGAAGGATTAGAGTTTATTTAACTAGCAATAGTTGCAAAGAATTTGAGATTTCACAATATTGGTTCGACAAGTTTTGATTTGAACTTTCAAATGAATGACAACTTTTACTTAGAATTAAAGTTTTACAGTAATGTTTAAAATTTTGGCAACTTAGATAATTATTAACTGGGGTAGCTCTCATTTGAATCAAAATATGAAGGGAAAAGTGGTTACTCTTTTGTTTTCTTCTTTCGTTATTTTCTATCATTGAAATCTGTGAATTTTTTCTTGGTCTTCCCTGAAAAAAAATGTTGTTGATTCATTCTTATACAACAGTTAAATAATTCCTCATGTCACAATGTATTTGGATACAAGCTCTTCTTTTGATTTATGTGTTATTAATGGTCCTCTAATTAATAGAAGAGTTTATACCAATGGACCCAACTAGTAGTTGTATGCGCAAAGGAAGTTGAAAATGGCTTCTCTCTGCCTCAAAGAAGCTCCACCACTTCTCAATCTTCTGAACGCATTTTACTTCTAATTTGCATTAAGCTGATCATAAAAGAAGTGTACTTTTGCTAATTGCAGATCTTTAATGAATTCAATGCTCGAAAGCCAGATGAGTACAACATCTTCAAGGGAGTCACAAGAAACCACCTCTTTATGGGGATTGTGGGAATAACTCTTGTGCTTCAGGTTACTCTCATCAATTGTCCTTTCTCGTTTTGCAATATTAACACAACATCCCAAGCCACCATAACATTGCGCTATTATTTTTGCTTCTTTTAGATTATCATCATTGAATTTCTGGGAAAATTCACCTCGACAGTCAGGCTTAATTTGAAGATGTGGATCATTTCCATCGTCATTGGATTAATCAGGTTAGTCGATAAGCACACCCTATGAAAATGCTCAAAAACTTATTTTATAAGATGTTTGAATACAACAAACATTAAAATATTTATGCAAGCTCAACTCTTTACAAGTTTGTAGTTACTAGATTATATCTGGCCAAGGTCAACATGCTGGCTCAATTAGCCTTTTCATTCGAATAGGTTTGAGCTGTACATTTATCCCGCGAGTCAGTCAGTATAAGTAGATTTGATAGTATACCCAAAAAAAATGTAGATGGGGTATGGTTAGAGGTTTGGGCTTGCCTAATGAAAAACTAACTGTATTTTCCTGCCACCTCTTTCTCTGTTGTCATTATTTCAGCTGGCCTCTTGCTGCGGCTGGGAAGTTTATGCCTTTGCGTGGTGTCATTCCATGCATTCATCTGCTCTCAGCTGTTCTCTCCGATTTTGATGTTACTTCCTTCGGAGACTTTTGCGTTTAACTAAAACGTTTACTTTGCATTATATTGTGTGATTTTTATATATAAATGATCCATGTATTTGTGGATTAATGCATTTTTATTTAAATATTATTTTAATTATGACCGTCCGATCCTGCATTAACTTCAGTTTAAACCATTAATCCTTAATCACTTCTTCAATGACCCAGTTCTGGTGCTTATCATCATCAAGAGTGTCCGGTTTTCCCCTAGACAACCAATTGATTATCCTGTCCCGGGTGTTTAGTACTCCCTCCGGTCCTAATTATAAGACAAAGTTGACTTTTTTGGAGAAATTAAGGAAACCAATTAAATTATTTTAGAGTTTTTATATTTTTATTTTTTTCTCCAAACTAATTAATTTGACTAATAAATTAATATATAATCTAAAGATACTAAAAATATAAATACTCTAAAGTAATTTAATTGGCTTCCTTAATTTCTCCAAAAAAGTCAACTTTATCTTATAATTAGGACCGGGGGGAGTATTTTTTTTCAACTGACTTGACTATAAAGACACAATTTCACTAAACTTTCGGTACCTAAAAAACACAGACGTAAAGTTGAAACTTGCAAAGGAAGGTCTTGAATAAAAAAGGAAAATGGATAATGACAATTTAATAAGAACTTAATACTACGGAAAAGAGTTGTCATAATGAAGATTCCAGGACAAGTTATCCGGTACTTAATCTAGTATGGACCGATTAGACTATAAAATGGGTAACTAAGTTTAAATCCCATTTTGTTTAAAAAAAACCCTTGAGGAGAGGCATCATAATCGTAAAGCCTTAATCTAGATTAGTCAGAAACTCAATACCTGACAATAAAATTCAGAAAAAATGTCGGACACCAAATGACCCAAAAAGTTATTTAAAAAAAAAAAAATTACAGAACACG
Source organism: Inga leiocalycina (assembly GCA_963242795.1). Taxonomy (NCBI): domain Eukaryota; kingdom Viridiplantae; phylum Streptophyta; class Magnoliopsida; order Fabales; family Fabaceae; genus Inga; species Inga leiocalycina. The sequence goes on from OY725331.1 coordinate 14,260,544, forward strand.
TCAATGACGTGGGACAATCCCATATGGAATCCATTAAGAATTGTTGTGTCGGTTCATGCATTCATCTGCTCTCATCTATTCTCTCCAATTTATATGTAATTTCCTTCGGAAACTTTTAGTTTGACTAAAACGTTTGCTTTGCATTATATATATGCACGTACGTACACACACAGACTAGAACTGGATATGAACAAAGTAACCATCTTTTCTTTGATGGTGAGAATGGTGTGAAACTGATTGTGTTTCTCTGCAGCACGCAAAGTAACCTTTCCCTTTTTTTTTATTTTTTTCCACTTCTCACAAGTGAGTTATAGCTTACTACTTTAATTTTCGGTGGTGATTATCTGATGAGGATGACGGCACGTTGCAGATAAGAAGCTAGATACTTTCTCTCTAGTTCGACACCTCAAAAGCCAATAAGCAAGAGTAAGACTACTCTATATTTCATGCATCTTTATCTTCTTTTTGGTCATCTTCGATTTAATTATTTCATGTTGTATGTCACTTCATTAATCTCCGTTAATTATTCCTCATTACTTCGTACTCTCGTAGATATTCATTCGGCATGAGTTTACAATTATTATTTTGTGTTGCATTTACACGCTTTAAATGGAAAAATCGTTGAAATGTTCAGAAATTTTTTTGGCCAAGTAGGTCTGATGTGCTTTTACACGCAGAGAGTAGTGATACTCTTCAAGATTCCATACATTATTGATACTAGAATTCAGATCATTATCACCGATAAAATTTTCTAACAATTACTTGTCATTGGGTTTCTGCTTCGGTTTGGATTGTCGTGTTTGTTATGTGTGTAGGCACTATTTATACTTGATAACTTGCTTGAAGTTATGTTAAATTAAATTATTAATCAGTCAAACTAATATTATAATTTTATAAAATATTAAATATCACTTACAATGATAATAAAAATACTCCGTCATTTAACATAAAATTCAATTAACTTTTTTTTCTTTAAGAAAGTAAAATAAATTACTTAATATTATCATATATTATATATTATTAAATTATATTAATTTATAAGTAAGATAAATTAATTTTAAAAAAATTATATCAATACATTAAAATAATTTATTTAATTAATAAAAAACAAGGGCAATATGACACCCGCTGCTCCTGTTGTCAGCCACAGCATCGTACTCAATGATATATTTTATTATTTTATAAAGCATCACAGTTCCTCTAATCTTATTTGATCCGATCGAAAAAAGGGTCCTCGGACTAATGAAGGGTGAAGACTTAAAAAGTTGATAGTGACGGACTGAATTATTTATATTCAAGTAAAGTGAACTAGCCAAGGAAAAATAACAGTTGCAATTTTCTATTATTTTAAAGAAATTCAATATTAACAATTTTTTTTCGTAGTAGTTATAAAATGTATAGTAAATGTTGACTGAGCAAATTTTAATAAGTTCAGCTGCGTCATATTTTTCTATACTTTGTTTGCATTCATATGTTGAGTTTGACGACTTCTAACCACTTTTACCTAAATATTATTAGTCATCTTGGAAAAATGCCTAGTGTATCACACTATTATTCCATATGCCCTTGGTTTATTTGCTCTTGACAATTAAGATAAGTTATTATTTTCAATTTTACTCCAAATTTGGCTTAGCGTCTGCATGGCACGAGAATAATGAAGGGGAGGAAATAATTAAAAAAAATTAATTTCACTTGTCCAATTTTTTAAAATTGTACTCATTAAAAATTGGGAAAATCCCTGAAAAATGACCTCAAAATTCTGAAAAGACAAAGAGTGATATAAAATTCTGAAATCCTGCAGAGGTGATTGATGACTTGTCAGGGATTTACAATTTCAGAGAAAATTACCAATTTACCCTTATTTATTTTTTGATTAAAATAATAAAAAACCCCTCCGACGGGTGCTCCAGCCAAGGAATATTCTATCAGACTATTCCCTAACTTTGGGAATAATTCCCAGAGTTGGGGGCGTGGGGGTTCGAACCCCCCACCTGTAGTCATGCACAAAAAGTGCATGACCACTAGGCTAGTAAGCCCTTTAATATATATAATGCAAAATATATATATATATATATATATAGTAAACTTTGATTTTTAACTAAGCTAACCAACAAATTTAGATAAGGAATTGGCAAACTGATAAAAGAAATTAACAAGTTCATATAAGGATTTCACAACTTTTGTTTTTTAAGCAAAAAATCCACCTACTCTCTCAAACCATTCACTAGTTTAGATAAGGAATTTCCGAGTTCATATAACGAATTAACAAATCGAGATAAGGATTTCGCAACTTTTGTTTCAACCAAAAATTCACTTTCGCTCTCACAAGTTTAAATGAAGAAATCTCACCTTCAGATAAGAAATTGATAACTTGTGAATGACCTGAGAGCATTCTCAGACCATTCACTAATTTAGATAAGGAATTCCTGAGTTCTGACCATTCACTTGCGTTCTTCAGGTCATTCATAAGTTTAGTTGAAGAATTCCCAACTTCAGATAAGAAATTGACAACTTGAGATAACAAATGCACAACTTTTGTGTAAGTAAAAGATTCATTTGTGCTCTCAGACCATTCACAAGTTTAGATATAAAATTACCAAGTTTAGATAAATAAATGAAAAGTTTCAATAAGAAATTCACAAGTTCATATATGAAATCAGGAATTCGCAACCTTATTTTCATAACCTTATCTAATAAAGATAATCTCACAGGCTTAGGAATTCGCAACTTTATTTTCGTAACCTTATCTAATAAAGATAATCTTACAAGCTCAGGAATTCGTAACCTTTGTTACTCCAAACCCCGGTAGATTTAAACGGTTTGGTTCGGTTTAAATTTTATTGCAATTATGTTTTTTTTTTCAAAAGTTCACTAATATTTTCTATTTAATTTTATAATAAAAATATATTTCATATATAAATTTAAAATATGATATAGGGTTTTTTTAAATAAAATTTATGATCATATCACCTAAATTTACCATTAAATTAAATGTGGGACTTGGCTATTCTTGTATGCTGTTATCATCCTCCTTCCATCTACTTCTTCTCTCAATATTTAGATTGAAATTTGAGTGGTTTGGATTTAATGATTTATAAAAATATTTTTTTAAAAAAATATTTTTATTACAGTTTTAAATTATTATAACTAAAATAATAAGGTTACGAATTTTTATCTCAGGTTGCAAATTCCTGATATGAGATTGTGAATTCCTTATTTTAACTTGTCAATTTCTTATCTGAACTTGCTAATTCTGTATCTAAACTTATGAATGGCCTGAGAGCGCAAGTGAATCTTTTACTTAAACAAAAGTTGTGAATTCATTATCTCAAGTTATCAATTTCTTATTTGAAGGCAGGAATTCCTCATCTAAACTTGTGAATGGCCTGAGAGCGAAAGTGAATTTTTGGTTGAAACAAAAGTTGCGAAATCCTTATCTCGATTTGTTAATTTGTCATATGAACTCGGGAATTCCTTATCTAAACTACTGAATGGTTTGAGAGAGTAGGTGGATTTTTTTGCTTAAAACACGAAAGTTGTGAAATCCTTATATGAACTTGATAATTTTTTTTATCAGTATGCCAATTCCTTATCTAAACTTGTTGGTTGACTTAATTAAAAATCAAAGTTTACTATATATATTTTTTTTGCATTAGATATACTAAAAGGCTTACTAGCCCAGTACTAGGTCATGCACTTTTTGTGCATGACCACAGGTGGGGGGTTCGGACCCCCACCCCCTCAACTTTGGGAATCATTCTCAAAATCAGGGAATATTCTGAATATTCTATCAGAATATTCCCTAACCGGAGCACCCATCGAGTGGCTAGCCATCGAGGGCCGTCGCTCAACGGCTGGCAGCCAACGGGGTTTTTAATTATTTTAATAAAAAAATAAGTAAAGGTAAATTGATAATTTTCTCTGAAATTGTAAATCCCTGACAAGTCACCAATCATCTCTGCAAGATTTCAGAATTTTGTATCACCTCTCTATCTTTTCATAATTTTGAGATCCTTTTTCAAGGTTTTTCCATTAAAAATTTTCCTCCTTCCCTAATACCAAACAAACTCGGGGGGGGGGGATCCCTGGGCGTATGGATACCAAACAAGAACATACATTTGGCTAAAAGATAAGTATGAGGGAATCGCTGAGATTCTAAGCTAAAAGATATACCAAACAAGATACGAACAGCAGATAGTTACAAGACAATTGATTGACGTAAAATAGAATAAAACCTTTTTCACATACTTAACTTGTATATCGAAAATCATAATTGAAAAGTTGTTTTTAAAAGCTCCAATTGCTATTCCAAACATATATAATTCACAACTCAAATTAAAAGGCCTTGCCTCATGCATTCGTCATACATATATTCTCACACAATTACCGTTTTTTTAATAAAAGGACGAAATGATATTAACTTAATTAAAAGGTTTACAAAGAGCCAAAACATGAAGAACAACTTCACCACTACACCATTGCAAATCGTTGCTACTTATCATGCATGGTTTATAATTTTATAATGTATTTTGAATAATTTGGATTGAGTTATGGTAATTTTGGATTGATTTATGTAACTATGGCCTATTAGTTTGATTGAAGTTTTTAAAAATGAATTTTGGATTGATTGATGTAATTATAGCCTATTAGTTCGATTGAAGTTTTTAAAAATGCAATATTTTTTAACATACTTCAAATCAGGGCAGACCCTTTATACAGGTCAGGCTTAGGTTGACTTGTTATAAGACAGAGGCTTGGTTTGTTAAAGGTAATGCTTGGCTTGATTTGTTTTCACCCCTACTACTAATATATTTTAATAAATATAATTTTTTGGTAGAGATAGTTAAACATAATCTTATATGCTTTATTTGTGGTAATTTCTTATTCATTGTATTGATTGTATAGTTGCTTTCTTGTTGTTTAATTTTTTTGATATTATCATTCGGTATTCAATTTGGGGTTTGTGGCTATCTCTATCAACACAATGACTTTTTTAGGACTCGAACTCGAGACCCAAAGAAAAAGGGATCTAGTAGGGCCGCATTTATAGGCCAACCTACATTTATTATGATGGCTATTATTAATGCTTTGTATTATTGATTACGATTTTCTATAAAAAAAAATTAATTTTTTTTGTTCAAAATAAAAAAAGAGTTAATGACAATGTACAATTAATTATATTATATTATATAGGGAAATCTTCTATAATTAATGTATTCAAGATATATGAGTTTATATAAAACAAAAATAGGAAACCGCAATAAAAACGAAACAGAGAAAAAATATATATATATATATATAATCTAATGTGATCAAATTATATTTATTGCTTGATTCTTTTATTGTGATACGAAAAAGTTAAAATAGGAAATGGCAATGAATACAAAATAGATGTGCGTCATTCATATTTTGTTTTGAAATAAAACAGAATATAAAAAGAAAACAATCTTTTAATAATAAATGCAAAAACAAAACAAAAAAGAACTTAAATTAAGAACAATTTAAAATTTACACCATTATTTTAGGCTAATTAAAATTAGAACGATTCAACTTATATCAACTGGTTTTTTTTTTTGAATAAATATCAACCGAATTTTCACCAATGCTTGACCATCAAGAACCAAAAACACACACACACACACTTAGTTACACCTAATCTTAACTGCTATATATTCCCTTCTTTTTCTCTCACATTTTCCCAAGCTGTTAATTTTATTCCTTGCTTGAGATGATAAAAAAATCATGGAAGGTGAACAAGTAAAATTCCACGAACCAACCAGGAAGCTGGTCAAGGGCTATATATCTGTGTGTGCGTACAGGCTAAAGCCGTATAAGAATATAAGAGTCTTGTGCTTCTGCAACAATAAATCCATTGTTTGCACTATAGGTGAAGTTCAAATTCTATTGAATCCTTTGATTCTTACGTGAGATTATTTGCTTTTTTTTCTCCTTATTCTTATTCCTCGAGTTTAATTTTCTTCTTCTTCTCCTTCTTCCTTTTTGACTTGTGAATGTCTGTTTGGGTGAAAAGAAAATTGAAGGAAATTAAAATCTGCCCTTAGGATTCTTCTTTCCATCTATCTATCTATAGATAAACCATCTCATCAAGTTAAAATCTGGTTTTTGCCCCACATCTCGTACGGTTTCTTTAATTAGTCAAAAGATCGATAAACAATACCATTTGTGCCCTTAAGCTTCCTCTTTGTTCATATAAATATATGTGTGTAAACACATTATTTAAATTATTGCGTTTGATAATTAGTTTGAATGAATCTTTTTTGGTGTTTCAGAAGTTATACTGTGATCGTGAAACTGCTCAGGCAAGAGCGTTCATCAGGTCTCTGATCTGTTCAACCACTACTCTTCTGTACAGTTACGTCATTACTAATTAAAGTCTCTTTAATTTATTTATTTTTTGTGTGTGCTTTTACTTTTACTGTTCTTTCTTCTACCAAATAATTCATTTCAGTTTCTTAGAGTATTATAGTGTCATTGGGACCAATGTTTGGTACACCCAACACAATAATTAAATATAACAGGCAAAAACTAACAAAACAGGAAGAAAGAATTAAAGAAGGAAGAAAGCAACGTTCGTTTACTCTAAACAACTAATTAACATGGGTGACAGTAGTTTCTCTCTCCCATTCTCATTTTGAAAGCTACGTATACTTACACACGTACCACAAAAAACAAGGACAAGCCTGATTTTACTAGGTGTGGTTTTGTTTTAAATAGATTGTGATGCCATTATACTCTATTATTAATTAACAAAATCTGTTAGGTACATTGTTAAAAGCTTTCGTTCAATAGCTTTATTATGTGTTTTTTTCGGTTTTTAAAGGACTTTATACCCATATATACCCTCCTTGCTAGTGTATGCAATGGCATTTTTTGTACATTCAAACTACCTCAAATGATTTTTATTCCTTGTGTATGTTCTTTGTTAATACTTCTATGATCCTTAATATAAGGTCTAATTAATTAATTTGATCAGATTAATGAAGTTGATTAAAATTTTTAATATGATATTTTTATTTTTGAAACACCATAATCATCTTCCTTAACTCCCTCCCTCTCCTATTTGATTATTGTTAAAGGAATATCAATAGCCCTACCTAAGGAAACTTTATAAATATGTAAAATATGTCATACATTTAATACAAATATATATAAACTCTTTCATTAGGTATTACTTCATAAACCGGAGGAGAGTTTTTGAGCCCGTTTAGATTAACGATAGCAGAAGTGACTTTTTTCCAATTTAACTTTTACAAACTTAAGATAGAATAAATGTTATATTATAAATGTGATTTATGTTTGGATTGGCGGTGGTAGAAGCCCATCTACACTATGAAAAGCATATCTTAGTGGCTTGTTCTTAAAAGTAGCTTTGGGCCTAAAAGCCCATTTGAAAAAATGCCAACCCAAACGCCTCATTTTACTTTCACTATGTTTTTTCCCTTCCTACTGTATTTTTTTCCAGTGTTCATTAACCCGGATCGGCCAATCCGGCCCGGAAACCGGCGAACAGGCCGGTAGACCGGTCCGGTTCCCGGTCCAATCCGGGTTACTAATTTAAAAAAAAAATTTGATTTTTCCTTTAGAATTTTATACTATAAGCCTAAAATTTTTAATTTCTCACCGGTTTGGTCCCAGTTTAGCCCCAGTCTAACCCACTGACCCTTAACCCAGTACCCCGACCGGTTCAATACCCGGTCCGAGTTTTAATACCTTGATTTTTTTAGCCCCCCACCGCCTTCCCAAGCAGGCCGTTTTTTCCTTATATATCCAAAACTCCAAAAACATTCACTATCTTATAATAGTTAGATAGTTAGATAAAACATTTTTTAAAAGCACTTTCGGATTATTAATAACAAAGGGGCAGACACTAACGATTTAAAATTATATTACTTGCAAATTCAACCTACGATGGACCATCATTCATAAGAGAGTTTCCATATTATTAGGCTGGCTACAAAACTGCCTTCGGAGTTATCTCTAAATCCAAAAACTAACACAATCTGTATAAAAATAATAATAAATAAGCTAACCCAACCATGACATATGGTTCCACCAAGAAAATTTGAGCTTAACTTGGTAAAAAATCACAACTATCGACTTATTCGTGTCTAACACACGCACTCACATTTAATTTCAAGAGAGTGCATGGGATGGGATCCTGCTATACTAGCTACTGTGTGCGCGGGTAAGTATATAAAATTTCGTGAATTTAGGAATTTAGGAATATATGTAAATTTTGTCATTTTGTGTCATCAACCATATAGAGAAATATACGTGTAGTCCAACGAACCTTGTTTTTTCTTCTTTTTCAGGCCAGTTAGTTTATCAAACAAAAATTTTCTCATATATTTATTTTGTATAGTGTACAATCACTTAAAATAAGTTAATATAAACACCCACTTCATTTTTTTTCCCGTCATCTATGGGATTGTGTTGTTATGTATTGGTCAATGCCAGCTTCAACAATGGAACTAGCATAACAATGGAACTAACAAGTGTGAACTGGCCAATCAAAACTCAACAAGTCATGTCCGTTCCCTCTACTTTGGTGCTTATATGTGTCATGTCCTCTTTATGTTTTTTGTGAGGAAAAAAATAATTACAATAATAATAAACAACCCTCCATATACCTTTTTCCTCTCCCGCTCTTTTTTTCATTTTCTCGTTCAGCATGCTACCAGAGCATGACATAATACACCATTACTCAATACCACATCTCTTTCCCTCTTTTTATTTTCAGTTTCAAGGAGTTACTATTACCCAAACACAAGACAAAATAGGCTAAATAGCCACTCTATGAGAGCAAAACACAAGTACATCACGAGTAAAAAAAGAACAAATACATCAAAAGAGTTTTCCAAAAACATATTGTAATATCTCTTGTTGTTCAGTACCCTTCTCTTTTGCCCTAGTATTTTTCACCCCACCACTACTAGAACACAAATAACAAAATATAGTTAATGCTTCATATACATACATCCTCATGCGAATTTGATTTTTCATATATATTTAATTATTCATTTTTAAACCAAAACAAAATTAAATTTTGTGAATAAAAAGAAAATAATACCCTTTTTTTATCAATATAACATATAAATCTCTTCCACCAAGCCACTCCCTCCCTTGGCTTATCTATCGGCTATAGACACAAAACACTGTTCATAAGCTGATCTCCTCACGTCTAGGGCTTGGTGCAAGCCGTTCTAAACAGCCATGGTGATTGAGCATTAATATTGCAATTCAAATTCAAATCTCCCGCGCGGCCTATGCGTCTTTTCCCTTCCATAAAGCCATTTCCTTCTCAGTTGTCTTAATCCCCTCTGTCCTACTCTCCCGCACCTCTCATAATCTTCCTATTAAGCCTAAGGTGTTCCAGATTTGTTGGTCCACCGTCACTACTCTTCCCCTTCCTTTGTTCCTCCAATCACACCACCACTCCCGGTGAGCTCTCAGAACAGAGTGATAGTATTGCAGATGAGAGACCACTGCATCACCATTAAACCTCTTGCATATCTTCGCCATCTTGCCCAACTCCGATGCCGTCGGACCAAGCCACCATAGTCGATGTGTTCATTGTCGGAGGAATAACATGCTGAGTCTGGAAGAGAACCTGAGAGTTGAAAGAGTAGGCACCACGGATGAGTAACCGTAAGAAGATGAGAAGCTCACTGCATCATCACACCTCCGTCTTCTGCATGTTTCGGCAACTTTTGCAATTTCATTCCACCACCATCGCCGGCAAGTCTTCCATCAATAAAAGAGAGCCACAATTGAGGAACTCCTTCAGTCTTCAACTTCATTTTACAACATCTTCATCCTTCCATCACCACCGAACCAAGCCACCTTTGACATCTGTTGTTTTTCACCGTCATCCTTTCTGTCTAACATTTCCGGCCCCCATTTCCGGCGAAGTTGCATTTTCTGACGAGGCTTTTTCCTCATAGTTCCAGCATATTTTCTGACTAGAACATCGCAGCATCACCATCCACTGGAATTCTTTCTGAGTTCAGCTGTGTTTAAAATTCTCTGGTGGAGTTTTACATTTTCCAGCGAATCCTTGAAGTTTCCAACACCCATTTTCCGGCGAGCTTATTTTTGCAGCATGTGTGGGTATTTAACGATGTTTTTTTCCAGTTGCTTTGATTCTTGGTAGTGGAGATTTGTTTGAGTTCAGCAACTACGCAAGGGGAGTCATTTAATTTGATTTATTTTCTTATTTAAATGTTTTGCTTGAAAAATTGATTATTGTTTGCATAACTTGTGAATTAAATTTCTGTGATTAAATTGTGTTTGTTGGATATTTTATATTTTTCTTTTCATTTGAATTAATTTGAGTGATGTGTTTGTTTATGCATTTTAGAGAAGAAAAAAATAATTGCATGAATTTAATAAAATACCAAAAAAAATAGTTCGTTTATCCCTCCATTTTTTAATTTTTGATTTTTGTGTTTTGCTTATACAACACAAATTTTAATATTAATGGTCATGTGATGAGAATTATGATTAATTTTTCTTATCATTAAAAAAAGGTCCCTCCAAAATGTGAATCATCTTTTTTTCCTTCACTACTACCGACAATATGAACGATGTTGATCTTTTTTTCAGCAAGGGTTTACTCTATAATTCTACGTAACAACAACAAGGACCATGAGTAACAACAAGTGAACTAGTATTTAAAGGCATATGGGATATTTTGGTTAAGCCAAAACTGTCCAAATTAGTAGCTTCTAATTTTATTCTATGGCTTTCCCTTTCAATTTCAGTATGTTGTATAAATTCATCAAACTTTTAATTTCAGCACTATTTATGTTCTCGAAAGATTAATAGTACTGTTAATATTTTCTGGACCCTAATAAATAAATAATAATATGCAAATGGGTTATATTATTAGTAATACAAATGGGATAAATATTACAATCCAGCAACTTTTCAAACCCAAGAGATAGATAGGTACATCTACTTCATAAATAAAAAGCACACGAAATAACATAACTACTTAAACTGCCACAAATTTACTTTCATGTTATACGCTACAGTGAAAGCATAAACAAAAAAAAAAGTATTTGTCTTCTTCATATAGCATTGCATTAAATATTGTGGTACTACAAGAAAAATTAATATCATCATGCATCGTAATGTAGCACACCTGAAGTTGGAAAAGACAAAACATTGTAGGTTTAAGGTTAGCATGAACTTACCTTCCCTTTGCCATATACATCACTACTGCACAAGTGCCCTTTTAACTATGCACACTACATCATCTTTTGCTTATGTCACTATCGTTTGATGCTCTTCATTCTTAGTGTTGCAATTCTATATTATTTTGCATCTCTTAACTTTCAATTAATGTTGTCATTTTCTAACCAATATACTTATAATTCAACATGTTCCCCATGTTGCCCATTCTCAGTGTCAAATCATGTTGGGATGACTTTCTATTTTATTGCATGCACATTGTTAAATTGTAATTGCACATCCTTTAGTATAATCTCCCGTGCAAATTTGCTATCCAAATTTGATTATTAGTGGGGTACAACCAGTCTCTTCATTAATGTATCCAAATTTTCTGGTGCAAGTTGAGTTTATTTGATGCTTATCTAAGGAGGTTGAGGATTTCAAGAAGGATGTAGTTACTGAACCTTCTAGCTGAGTAATTTTCTATTGATAGGAACATTAGAGAGGATGTTCATTTGTGATGGGGGAGTTTATAGTCTCCCTTAATGTTGTTGATAGACTATGACCTATATATTACTATGCCTTTAACATAGTGTTTATATATTATCTATGTGTTTTATTTTTTTTTAACAAACATCACTTTGCTAATTGGTTTATGTACTCTGTACAATTTTCTGATTTATAATCTAAGATCAATTTCAATCAGCATTGTTATTTGAAGTTGAATTCTTTAACACACTATGTAGAGGACTAAAGTCTTAGTTGCACCCATTGATTAGGTGGCAAGTAGTTTTGAAGGCCACATAACAATGTGTACTGTGTAGGAGTTTGTTCTGATGCAAAAGTTGAATATTATGCAGCATCCAACGTTGGCATAAGTGTTTTTTGTTTTGCTATATCTGTTAAGCATTTTTAGTCAGAAAGGTGTAAGCTTAAAATAGCATCTGTGCAACCTTTATTTTTCCTTCTCAAACACAACAGGTTGTAAGGAATGGCAATTTTAGATGGGAGTGCATATGAGTAGTCATATTTGTCGCAGACTTTTTTAACCTACGTTTTGTCTTATTGTGTAAGTCTCATACAAGCAATAAATTAATAGCAAATAGCATGAAGTTGAGAATACAGATGAAACAAAGTCTTATTCCCAAAAGCAATTTGATCGTAGCAATGAAAATAGTAAAACTTGGGAAGGTACAGTTTTCTAAGTCAAAATATGATGTCATCCCAATCTCCCCTAAGTAAGAGATACTACAATTTTCACAATTAAAACTTGCAATGGGAACCTCCAGATTTTGACTCCATATTTACACTTCATGAAGGAAACCATTTGTTTGTATTTTAGTGAAAGGTCATTATATAAAACACAAGCTTTCCTTTTATAATGTTTTGTAGGATTAGTAGGTGGTGTCAGTGTTTGACTTGAAAGGAAACTGCCTATCAATTACTTGGAAAGTTTTCCTTCGCTTCTTGGTTATATGGTTCCTATTTTTGTAGTTTCGATAATTGTTGTTAATGAAAGTGAATGTGGGTGCAAGAACAAAATGAAAAATGTTGTTGAAGTTATATTAGATGAACCTTTTTAAATGAAACTTATAGCTTAGTTTTAGTTATTTGTATATGACATGATTATTAGTCCGCTGAAGTTCTTAGATGTAGAAAATGGTTTGACATTAAAAGTTTGAAGCAAATGAAGAAGATTGACAAGAAAAATCTCCCCATCGCTTGCAATTACCAAACGCACAAGGCTTGGAATTGAACCACTTTTGTGAGTAATCTTCTATCGATAGAGCATTAGAGAGGAAAGGGATGCCATCAGAGTTTAGTCAAATCATGCAATGCTGACTTCCTGAAGGCAGTGTTCTCTGCTTAACTAAATCTAATACATCAATGATGAATGCCTTAGGTAATATTCCGTAATTATCCTTTATTATAATTTTTAACATAATATTATCTATTTAACTTAGATGCGTTTCATTCTTAAAAATGAAGTTGACGATGAAATTAGGAAATAATCAAGATGATGAGATTAAATTACCTTTCCTACATGCCAATATTTTAAAACTATTGAATTAGCAGAAGTGCCTCAAGCTTGATGTTAATTTATTACTGACATTTTTTCTACCAACCAAATAAAATCGAAATAATAAGCAATTTCTTTATCTTCTCTCTTCTACTTAAAAAGAGACCAAATGTCCAGTTGGAGGTTAAATTATGAAAAGATGGAATGATTAGTTATAAATTTATTACTCGGAGAATAGTGAAATAATTATACATATATTCATCTTACTTTCTACCTTTACTTTTATGAAATGACTTTGGTTCTGTAAAGCACACTTCTTATAATTGTGGACACAATTTTTTACTCAATAATATCATGATACTTTTGTTATTTGTTTGTTGTTGTAGGAGATAGTGGAAGTGGATACAAGAAGATCACAACCAATATTGTTTATACAATATTTAGGAATATGCATGCATCATTAAATTTTAATGTATCACCTAATAAAAGCATGTAACAATACATTGTTGTGACTTTTGATTTACAAGTTATTGGTGTGATGTTATTGTTTTTTATATAAGGAGATATTTAGGAATTGTTATACATCATCCTATTGAGTTGTGTCAATTTAAATGTTTTATAAAGAAAATTTTTTCATTGTTATGATGATATAACTGTAGTTATATATGATTTAAATAATATTATATTATATCAAATTCATTGTATATAAAAAATAATATAACTTTTAATGTCTCAAATAAAGAAAAACAACATCAAAATGGACAAGCTCGCCGTGCGACGCACAGGAAGTATATGCTTGTTTAAGAAAAAAAGCTTCCATCGTGCTGCTGGAGCTCCGGCTAACTTCTTTTTTGTTTTTGTTTTTGTTTTTTTTTTTTGCCATACTTGGATTAACCTTGTTGGGTCTTTGTCAACTCCATGACACTCCGCCTGGCAAGGTGGACAATCCCCCACAATATGGGATGGTGGACCACACTCATGAATTATGTTCCACAATGTCTATATGCTATATACACTGAAATGAAACACCGACCATTTTGTTGAATTTGGCCTCTTTTAACCCTAATTTATTTGGGAAGATTGGTGAAAAGTTGATGTTTAAAAATTGGGTTAATATGGTTCTTGGTCCCCAAATTTATTCTTATTTTAATTTTTATTCTTCAAGTTTTTCAAACCATAGGCTTTGATTGATTCCTCAAGAAACAAAATGGTCTAAATTTTTATTCAATTATAGAGACTAATGCTTTAAACAAAACGAAACTTAGGAGTCAAAAATTATATTAGCCCTTAAAAATTTTATTGGTAAGAAAAATTTGATATAAGTTTTATATATACAACACTCTCATTCAGGTCCTGACCAATTATATTTTTCAAGCAATAAGTTTTTACTGATTTTCCAATTTTTTTATTACATTTTTACTACAATTATAAATTATTAAAATCCAATTTTTTATATATTATAAATGAATCAGTATCTTTGAAACTGTTAAACTTAAAATTATGAATCTCAATTCAAGAGTTGATAATTTTAATGATGTGTGGGGGCTTACGAAGTGGAGAAAGAAAATTTCCCATTTTATCCCCGGCCGGCCGCGTAGTGCCCAATAATAATAACACGCTTTGACCATACAAATGGAAAGGCGTACGTGGATGGTTTTGATGAACGAATAAGCAGGACGGGGCCTGCAATAATACGAAAGAGACATTTTCCTATACACACACAGCCATCATATGCCTAATTACATGCACACACGCGTATGCTTGTGACTCCATTACTTATTTTCCAAGTTTTATCTCATCATTTCATTTATTATTATTATTATTATGTGAAATATTGTTCCAACTATTCCAGCCCAATTTTGTTTGTTAGGAGGACTCATTTGAATCTAAATTATCTTAAATAGGATTGCCTTCGATAAAATGAATCTTTAGCTAAAAGAAACTACATGAACTCATATTTGCTTGATTTAGATCCCAATCATTTAAGTGTAATTTTCACAAACACAGTACTATTCCGTCCTTCTAGTTCACTTCTCCATTTGAATGTCTTCCAATCCTGCCTTTTCCCCAGGTATTGGCTTTCTGTTGGAGTCCAACCTTCTGATCCTGTACAGCGTCTACTATTCCGAGCAGGGTTACTGCCCCCACTTACCAATGGTTGCAATGAGGCGTAAAGGTGGACCGCGTGATACACGCCCTGTTGATGTTCTAACTGGGCGTGTCCTGGGTCAAGAGAAGCCAGTTAAAGATGACTCTACCAAAAATGATGGTGAAGATGAAACCCCCACTCCATAAAACCTTACTCTGTTGTTTTTAGGGTGTTTGTTTCTAATTCTGTTGACCCTTCTATTCTAGGTATGTCACCAGAATCTATATTCTCAATCGGCTTACCGGTTCATTGAAGAGAATAATTTCTATTTGTTTGTTGAACGTGCCTACTGGGAAAGGGTTGTCAGTTGTGAATCTATAATGTGCCATCTAAAGCCAGAGAGCGAGTCTGATGGCATTTCCACCTTGTCAAATATGAGATATTATTTAAATTGATTTATGGAAGTGAATTGATGGTTAATCGTGGTGGCTAAATGCCTAATATTTTTGTGTTTTGGAACTTTTTCCTGGGCAGAAGTGAAAGTAGCTTATTTTAGTCCTTATATTTTGAATATCATCTTGTTGGTTTTCATATTTCTGCACTGCATTTTGATTCTCTATGCATTTTGGAGTATCATCTTTAGTGTAAATGTGAATGCAATTCTGGAAACAAAAGTATTTAATCATTTGGGACTGTTGATGTTAACTTAGTAGTATTTGACTGTTTGCTTATACTTCCTAATCAACTGGGAATACTGAAAGTTCTTTTGAAATGTGAATTTTCCAATTATTGAAGTGTTTGAATGTGAAGCAACATAATTATACTTAAGTGCATATGCTATGAAACTTTAAGAAAACATTGTTACCAATCCAATCTCTAATGATATGCCTTTAAACATCCATTTGAGGCAGTTGTTTGTTGTTCTGAACTTAAGCCTGAAAGGAACAATCCAGTCTCTTATGCTATGTGATAGCAGCAAAATATAGAGCCAAATATTCCACAAGTGCACAGGCCGTATCAAGTAATAAAGAATGAGTAAGATATTATTCCCACGAGGACTTAGTACCAACAATGCAGTTGACACTACTACAGGAAGAAGATTCCACGACACCAAACAATGTCCGTTTCCAAGAAAACAGTAGTAGAAAGAAGAGAGGGGCAAAGGCGCAAATCTGGGCATCTTTTCAACAACCGTTTTCATATAAATGGTCGTTGAATATATAAGATACAACGACCATTCTTCAGAACGGTCGTTGTAACCACTTACAACGACCGTTCCCTATTAACAGTCGTTGTAATGCATGATTCAACGACCGTTCCTTAAGAACGGTCGTTGTATCTCTCCCCTCAATCACAGTTTACTTTACCTTTTTCTTTCATTTCGCACCTCATTCTCCCACTGGTCTCTGTTCTTCTTTTTTTAGTTTGCTTTTGCTCTTCCTTCGCGCATCCTTCTCCCTGTTGCCCACTCTTCTTCGTCCCTCACTTGTCCATCCGCCCATCCGCCTCTCAGCTACGGTGTGCCGTCGACCTGTATCTCTTCAACGTGCTTCCTGCATTTTTCAGGTAAAAGACAAATCCCTTTGTTTTTCAATCTCTGGGTAGCTGTTATTTCTTCATTTTCCTAGTTTCTCTGTGACTATATAGTGTTCGGACCCATATTACTCTGTCAACCTCTACCCTCTTAACATTACCATATAATGCTACCTTAATCTCTCCAAAATCTGCATGCGATCTGAGCTTCCATGGATCAAAACTTGCTCCCCGTTAATTAAAGCAATTTATTTGAGCTTATTGCATTATACTGACTGGAAATGAGATTATTAGGGTGTTTTATTCCTCTCTTTCAAAAGCTTCATTTTGTTATATTACATGCATGGTTAATAACTCAATCCTAGGAGAAATTTTGAATTTGCTGTCAAGGTTAGAAGGACTTCTGCGTCACTGTAGGTAAAAGCAGTAGATTTCAACCATCCATAGTATATGTTTGGAAAATTAAATATTACCTCATTTCCAAATATAGAAGTTAGATAAAACGTTTTCATTTATTTATCATTTCCAAATTAATGAAGCAAAGTTTTAGAGTTAATGTAGTTAACAATGATAACATTAGAAATCAGTAGATTTCAACCATCCATAGTATATGTTTGGAAAATTAAATATTACCTCATTTCCAAATATAGAAGTTAGATAAAACATTTTCATTTATTTATCATTTCCAAATTAATGAAGCAAAGTTTTAGAGTTAATGTAGTTAACAATGATAACATTAGAAATCAATTAAATTTGATAAACAAATTTAATGTTTTTAACTATTTATTTGTACATGTGATTTAGTTAACAGTGAATTTGTAATAGGGAACTGAGGGAATTCCATGCATCTGCAACGATTTCACCACAATTAAAAAAAACATAGTTAATTCACTCCTAAGTCATAAGTGTAAGTAATAGTGAGAGTGTGGAATGAACGTGGATTAGGTTGGAATTTAAACGTTAGTCCAAAGTAATTAATATTCGTTAACAACAAGGGACAATCATATAACAATGTATTGTTATTCTTTTCCACTCCACAGTATCTTCAATTGTTAAATCGCTTTTCCAACTCTTGATGCTCTACTTAACTTACTAATAAACCCAATCTACTACATCCCCTTTTCAAGCAATCCTAGTAATCCTAGCAATCAACGTTCTTCCTGCATTTTCCAGGTAAATGACAAATCCCCATGATAGCTTCTTATATATTTAGAATGGTTGTGATTGTCTATTAATGACTTTTTTTTTTGTATATAACCACTGTTGAAATCCTCTATGGTATGTCAAATTTCTGTTATTGTTATTTGGGTTATTGTTCAAAGTTTTGGATGTCTTACATTTAAGGGGAAATGCTGCTGAAATTTTTAAAAAATGAGTAAGCCATGCCCTGTCTTGACCTATATTCATATTATAATGACAATGGGTCTAAAAGTGAGTACTGTTGAAAATGGAATAGGTCTGGAGTAGTAAAATGGATCACAGTTGGATGAATGCATTGAGAACTAGTAAAGAATATGAGAAAGGGGTGGAAGAGTTTATTGAATTTGCTAAAATGAATGCACCTAGTAAAAATGGAAAGTATTTTTGTCCATGTGTGAAGTGTTTAAATGAGAGTCGACGGGATATTGATGATATAAGAGATCACTTAGTTTGTGATGGAATAAATCTTCGGTACACAAGGTGGATATGGCATGGTGAAGAAGTAACCGCTTGTGCGTTCCACGAGAAGGAAGTCTTGGAGGTTGGAGATGACGATAGAATGGAGAAAATGATTCATGATGTGGAGATAGAATGTTTTGGGCAATCGCCTGTATATGATAGCGTGAGAAGTGATGCGGAGACACCTTTGTACCCTGGGTGTACTAAGTATACACGCTTGTCAGGTATTTTGCACTAGGTCAACTTAAAGGCAACTTGTGGGTGGAGCGACAGTAGTTTCACATTGTTACTTGAACTGTTGTGTGATATGTTTCCAGAGGATAATGTACTTCCAAATCGTATGTATGAGGCTAAGAAAATCTTGTCTGCGATGGGTATGGAGTATAAAAAGATACATGCTTGCCCTAATGATTGTGTATTGTACAGAAATGAGTATGAAGGATTGAGTGAGTGTCCAAAATGTAAAACTTCAAGATACAAAATGAAGAAAGGTGCTGGGTGTGGTGATGAGACAAGTAAGAAGAAACCTTTAAAGGTTTTATGGTATCTTCCAATCATTCCGCGGTTTAAACGAATGTTTGCTAATGCGAAAGAAGCAAAAAAATTGAGATGGCATTGTGATGACGGAATATGTGATGGAAAATACCTTCGGCACTCAGCTGACTCTCCACAATGGAAGAAAATAGATGAAATGTATCCCGGATTTGGCAGCGAACCAAGAAACCTTCGGCTTGGGCTTTGCACAGACGGAATCAATCCTTATGGTACTTTTAGTAGTACACATAGTGCATGGCCAGTTCTGCTGGTGATTTACAACTTACCTCCCTGGTTGTGTATGAAACGCAAGTACATGATGCTTTCTATGATGATTTCGGGGCCAAAGCAGCCGGGGAATGATATCGATGTCTACTTGATACCTTTGATAGAGGACTTAAAGAAGTTGTGGGAGGATAGCATAGATGTGTTTGATGCATATAGCCAAGAGTCCTTTAAGCTACGTGCAATGATTTTCACCATGATTAACGACTTCCCTGCATACGGGAACTTGTCAGGTTATAGTGTGAAGGGTCATAAAGCATGTCCGATATGCGAACCAAGCACACACTGCCATCAACTGAAGCACGGTAGGAAAACAGTGTATCTTGGTCATAGATGATTTCTTCCTCGGTTCCACCCGTACCGTAGGTTGAAGAAGACTTTTAACGGTTTGTCGGAGAATGAAATGGCTCCGAAGGCATTAACTGGAGACGAGGTTTATGGTCGGGTGGAAAGAATCAATGCCAATTTTGGTAAGAATCAGAGGACTACGGGTGAGAAGAACATATGGAATAAGAGGTCAATTTTCTTTGATATTCCATATTGGCGTAGTCTTGATGTAAGACATAGTATTGATGTGATGCATGTCAAGAAAAATGTATGTGATAGTTTTCTTGGTACGCTTTTGCACATACCAGGTAAGACTAAAGATGGAATTAGTACGAGACTAGACTTGGTTGAAATGGGAATAAGAGAACGGCTACATCCAAAACTAAGAGATGATGATAAGAGGGCGTATATGGAGCCAACAGCACATACATTGTCAAAAGCTGAGAAAAGAAGATGATGCAGGCTGAATTGCAAAAATTGGAGGAAGCAACCCGAGAAGATCCTAGTATAGTCATGCAGGCGCCACCTCCTCCCCCGCGTCACAAAAAATGGAAAGCAGGGAGGATAAAGGGAGAGAAATATATAAATCCAGTCGTTGCTGATGTCGCTAAAAGGATTGTGAGTATTTAATAACAAGTATATTTAAATGTGTTTCATTTTTCTAACGTTGGTGGCATGTAATTACTTTCTATTTATCCATTGTATGCCATAGGATGAACTTGAAGAGCAGAGTAGCCAAGGTTCCTTCACTCAAACTGGAAGGATGGACATCTTAGCCACGACGCTTGGTAATCTAGATCACCCTGGTCAAGTTAGAAGGGAGTCAAGGGGAGTTGGTCTCTCTAAATACTTTAGACGAGGTTCACAAGCTTATGGACGAGGTGAAATGAGTCAGGAGTTTGTGGCCAGGGTTTGAGAGGAAATCCGAGCAGAGCTACGTCACTCACTTCGAGACGAGCTTAAAGAAGAGTTGTTGAGTGAGCTACGTGGTGAGATGAGTACAATGGTGTTGTCTCACATGCAAGGCGGGATGTGTAATGTGGAGCCTAGATCTAAGGTTTGTAACTAATTTCATTTAACATTATATTGAGTTTTTCCTCACGTTATTTTAATTAATTCTTTCATTTCTCTTACTCAGGAATCCCCGGCTTTTTCCAGCACCAAAGGCAGTTACAATCTGCCAGAGGTTGGACATGGCGACCCCGGTCCTTCACTAGAGCCTGGAGAACCCTGCACTCTGTATTTGGAAGTCCCGTACCTGCGTGCTATTGCTGATGCTGTTGTATACAGCCATGCCACCACCCACCATAATAACCAAATCCGGGACGATCAACGTAAGGTCAATGTGACAAGTGTTCGACTGGGGGAGGAAGGTGTAGATGTCCCATTGCCCGATGGTGAGGTTGCCAATCTATGTCAGGCAACAGGATCTTTCATCTTGTGGCCTAGACATCTTGTTCAGACTGTGCCAATCCCTCTAATGGTAGGAAACACCTTACTGTTACTTGATCATTGACATTCTACTTATAATCTTTATTTTGTGTGTTACTAGGGACAAGATGATGAGACAAAATTTCACTTTTTAGCACGACTGCAAAATATTCATCAAGACATAAACAAGGTCGACATGCAGATGCCTTCTGAGATTGTGGGTCGTAGAATCTTGTATAATTATGGACTTGATAACAAAGATATTAGAGAGTTCCTATCTTTGGAGGAGATTGACGTAGGATGGGTCACATTTGCAATCATGTGAGTTTAGTTATAATTTTTAATTGTAATTAATGCATTGATATTTAGGGGTTTTAGGTTTCTATATTTACTGTGGCATTTCTCATTTCATTTATGTGGTAGCTGCTTCCACAAACTATGTGCCGAATGAGGGCTCGGCAGTACATATGACTTATTATGTCCTGGCACTATGTCACGGCGTAATAGCCAGAGGTTGGAAGATCGGATGAGCTATGTAGGCTATACAATAGGCGAGACTCAGCTACCTTATTATCTGGCACCAATTGTTGAAGGGCAAGTAACTTTATTTGATATATTTATACACGTTCACTTTGCTAAATAGGATCATGTTATCTAACCTCATTTTAATCTATATATGCATGTGATTATAGTTATCATTGGAGTCTCTGTGTTCCTTGTCCCTCGATCAACGTCATCTTTTGGTTTGACTTATTGGGTCGCAAGCCAGATGCAGATATCAAAAACATTTTTAACACGTAAGTAAATGTATTTGTTCGTCATTTATTTTTGATTTTACTCAATTGTTTTAATGTCTTCTCTTTATCATTTTAAGTATTACAGTGCACTGAAGACATATTATATAATGAGTGGGAAGCGTGAAGGTAAAGTTGGTCATACAAAGTGGTTCCAGTCAAACGTAAGTTCTTTACATTCAAGTTCTTCGATTGACTATTGCTTTACATAGGCCTTTATTCTTTTTGACCATTTGCTTTTGATGTATAGTGTCCTCGGCAAGCAGGGAAAACTGAGTGCGGCTTTTATATTATACTATATATGTATAACATCATATTCTCTGGCCTTACTACAAATTTTAGAAAGGTGATCATTTTTTGATTCTCAATTGAATTTCAGTTCTTTTCATGTGATTGAATTGTTAGTTATTTCATTCAATTTATTTATTTATGTTAACATATTCTCCATTTTGCGCACAGATTTTTGGTCATCAGGACCCCTACACAATCGAAGACATTAATTTGATCCGAGACCTGTTGTCAGGACATCTTCTACAACACATAGAGGGGTGATGATGTGTAGAGGTTTTTTCACATATTGCAGTGGTTTTGTACAGTGCATAATTGTCTTTTTTTTCCAAACTACCAGTTGAATACTGAAATCCCCAATTCAACTCAAAGGAAAGGCATTTAATGAGCAGAAACATGATTACCCATGTTGTTTGATTCATCAAATTCACTTAAAAGAGCATGAACATTTAATGACTGAAGGTAGATTTTAGTCACAGTAATATTCCCTTCCTGCTGTTTGATCTTTTCTTACTCAATATATATTAGGTTGTTCAGTTTTCTTTCAAAGATAGATATATAGTTTAGCTGATGGTTTGTAGATTTTTGGTGACATTTTGTCCAGGTAATATAGCAATGATTTTTAAATACAACGATTTATGTAAACAGTTTTCCTCCTTACAAGAGGTTGTGTGCCTTTAGATCATTAGTGGATTAGAAGAATAGTTGCTATGAGTTTTTTTGGGAAGCTCAGAGTACAAAGTCTCTGTTAGTTTTTTTGCCAAATCCTTTCAATCTCATTCATCATAGGATATTATTTTACACAAGGATCTTGTCTGAATGTCCTTCTTACCCATATGTTTTGGATCATGACAAGGAATTTCATTGAAGCATGTCATCTCTTTGGCTATATGATTGTCATGATTTAGTTTGAAAGTTTAAGTTTGAAAACTAACTGATGATGACGCATAGGAATTTCATGGAAGCATAGGCATTTCTGGGTTATGTTGGTACTTTTCCAATGGCATTATATAGTGGTTGTATCCTGTAAAACGTGAATTCAAAAAAAAAATAGAGATACAACGACTGTTTTATTAAAAACAGTCGTTGTATCTCATATACAACGACTGTTTTATAACAGTCGTCGTTTCTTGAACTTTCAACGACACTCACATACATGTCCCCTTGAAAACAATCATCTAAAGGGTATAAAAACAGTCGTTAAAAGTGTCCCCTGCAATAGTGTGAGCAATGACTTTACACTTTTGCTTAAGTTAAGTGAACAAAGTTTAAATCAAAATATAAACAAAACTAACTAATAAAAAAGGGGAAATCAAATCTAACTACGTTTTAGGCTAAGGATGATTTTAAATCTTATATGGTGACTTGATTATTATAATCTTGATTACTTCTTAGTGTCTAATTTATCCCTTTAATTGTATTTAAACTTATATTTGCTAGTTTAAGTCTCTTATTTACCTAAGAGTGTCTTTCGATCCATTAAAAGGCATTCCAACTATGTTAATCCCTAATGTCTTAGGCAATTAGTACTTAATTGGATTAATTTAAGTGCAAGCCTAATGAGACTATGTAGGGCCGATAGGTATAAGTCTATCCTACAAGCAAATTAAATCCAAAAATCTAATCCTACACGATTTAATTGAAAGTCTAGTCTAAATTCCCATGTCTAGGCTCCTTTAAAACACCAAAACAGTCCCAATCAGATTACTTTTGTTTCAAGATAATCAAGCACACAATTAAATTAACAAATATAATATTAAAGTAATTAACGACAAAAATTATCATCCACTAATCCATAATCAAACTAAATAATCCAAAACCAAGGGTTTAGCTACATAAATTGAACATTGTCATGACTAAAATAATAGCTAATCAAAGACAAAATAAAGAAGAGAAAGGAATGGAGAAACAAAAACTCAATGCCGAAGTTTCATCCGTGTTGTCACTCTTCTGTATCTCCAAACTTTAATCTCCCTCCACTAAAGCTTTTACCTTGCCATCACCAACCAAGAAAATATAACACACCTCCCTCTTGCTACGCCTAGCATATATATAGTTATATATTGCCTCCCTGCGTGCGTCTTTATCATGATATCTTGGTTTATCTCTTTTCTTCATTATTGATTATCATATAATACAGATATATTATATTGATATTTTGTTTTCCCTTGAATCTTATAATATCTCCTGCAAAATAAATTAGGATATGAGTAGATTTTATATTAAAATATCCTTTTATCATATAATTAATTAAAAAATAGAAAAATATATAAAAGATAATTAAATAAGTATAAAATATTAATAAATTTGATCAAATATATCTCAGAATCTACACTTATTTAATTATAAAATATATACTTATCACTTAGCTATTTTATTTGTTAAATCATGTTGGTTATCAAGTGATTTGAGGAGAAATCATATTCAATAGTCCTCTAAAGTCTCAATTGTAAAGCAATTTTGAGTTCCGCCTAAAAATGTTGGAGCTTTGTGTTTAACAATTATTTGCCTTTGACCAACTGCCGTTAGTCTAAATGAAAGGGGTTTTAGCCCTTCAAGCATAAGGTTGAGTATGAGTCCGAATAATTGTAGAAAACGTTTTTGGGAGGGTTATTTCCAATTGGGCCTATAATGTTTAAATATGATTTAATCAAATAGTCACATTGGCAAAAAAGAATTATTTGCATGTAGCAGCAATGTAAACAGCTTTGTTAGCCATTTTGGTAAAATTAATTTCGGACAACTAATCTATGGGTGCAAGTTAGGGTCTAGAAATTAAGGGAAAATTTTAGAAAAATACAGACAAAATTAACAAAGGACAAAATGGTGTGGTCAATTCCTGAAATTCTAAATCAGAGCAATAGTATGAATTTGAGATTTGAAATCTTGAGTGAAAGAAAATAATGCTCTTAGTTGAGTTTAAAAAAACAAATGGCCGAAATCGAGTTTTGATTTTCTGAAGGGGGCGAAGGGGTGGTCGGCACGACGAGATTGGAAGGGAAGGACGGTGTGGACAAGGGAAGAAGAAGAAGGGAACTACATGTCAGCAAAGAGGGAACACAGTATTGGAAGGGAAAACGGGTTTGGCTGGCGGTTGTTTCGATTTGGAAGGTGGGTGACGGTGGTGAGTGGTTGGTGGCTGAGCGAAGAAGAGGAAGGAAATGACGGTCTCTTCGGCAAGCTTCTTCAATTTTGGAAATTTGGGACAAAAATAATTTTTTCTTGTGATTCTTCAATCTATATGGAAAATTAGTTGTGGTTTGTGATTGGGGTTTATCCTATCAGAGGTTTTGTTTTATGGGTAAGGGGGCTCTTAGGTGAAGATGGAGAAAATGAGAGTGTTATAATTTTGCCCTATTAAAGGTAGAGAGAGAAGAAAGAGGTGAAAAATACTCATTCATAAATGAGAAAAAATTGAAAAACTTTATTAATTTAGTCCATGAGTTAACTAACTTTATTTAGTTTGTAAAAATTAAGTAATCGGGGCTCATAAATAGGACTGGTAGATTACACCCTCAAAATCTCATAGCATTGATTATTGATTATTCTATAGATTAGATAATGTAGCAGAAGTATATATTCCCCCGATCATTTTTATAAAAAAAGCTTTTAATCAAATCAGTTAAAATTAGTTCAAAAATTGTATTCCGTCAAATTTATTGTAACATTTCAAAAGTTTTCTAAACAAAAGTTAATCTATATTCCTAACTTTTTTATTATCAATATAATTAATTGGAGAGATCGCTAAATTATGACGGGTATTTGTGAAAATCACACATTATTAGTTATTCATTAAATTTTGTAAAGTTTCTTAGTCAAGGGAAAGAAGTTTCCTAAAATTAAATTATTTATTATACAAGTGGGCAATATATTGTGCTCGATAAGAAGAAAACTATTGGCAGGAGGGTTCTTATTGAAGTTTGATACAGAAATTAAAAATCAAGATTAACTTACACCAAACACCTCCTCAAGTCGGCTCAAGCAAAAGGTTGCAAGTTTGACCTTCCACGGACATGATAAAAGCGTGAGTTTCTTCGTTTCTTTACTTGAACATGAGTCTTTGTTTGGGCGAAGGATAAAGGAAAAAAAAAAAGATTAACCGTTAATACCAACTATCAAATATGAAATGATTATATATAAAAAAGCATCTATTATTGATAATTTAACTATACAGAATTATTAAAATGTGCATATAGTGTAAGCTCTAATGTTACCCCTCAGGAAACAAGATCTTAATTAATGACTAGCCAGTTTGAAACTAAGGAAATTAAAGTTCCCAGCAAGAGTAATCATGCAGTATCGAAATATAATAAGATTAATTCATAGAAATTTCAATTCATAATAACTTATCACATATAGAAAAGATCGAGACATTCATATGGGAAAAAAAAGAAGATCAACTAAACATTTTTATATATTTCTGTAATATTCTCGTAAATTTCATGGAGCCATAACATCCTCAAGACCAAGTATTCATTCTCCTATATCCTCTCTGTTCACAAGTCAATATGCTGATTTTAAGTAAATGACATCCTTAAAGAAAGTTACTTATCAAGATTTGAACACTTCGTTGTCAACATCTGAGCGCTTCGTTGTAACTTGTAAGTTATAAGACCACATCTTGTACTTGCATTTATATACGTGTAAGAGTTGGAGCAACAACTATTGAAAGAAAAAGGGAAGAAATTGTTTGGGGTGATTTAGAAATGTTCAAAGAATGTCATTAGATGTGACAATAAGGAGGGTAAGGAGTTCAAGCATGAAGGAGTCTTCTAAACCGGATAATTATGATCAAGGGAAACGCCTAATAAAATCATTAAGCATAATAGCTTCGTACAATCCATATAGCCGACCCCAAGTGAGATAATCAGGACTTGTCGTTGCGTGTTTGGTGGGCACATGTAACAACAACTGGAACTAACAACATATATGGTCTTTGTTTAATGATGTGCATATTCTTTGTCTTCCATTAGTTGCTTCAACTTCATTTTTGTTTATTATTAGTTTGAGTCCTTAATATAATACCTAGTTGAGATTAACTTGAGGAGATTAGGAAAACTAAATAAATTACTGAATTATAGCATTTGTTACATGATCTTTCTCTCAAATACTTATGTGTATTATTAGATTATATATCAATTTATTAGTCAAGTAAATTAATTTAGAAAAAAATGAGATCAATTTGGGGACTAAAAATTAACCTTAGTATAGTAGCAACGCTTTAAAAGTATAAAGACTGCTTTTACAAAATTTTAATTATAGGAATTAAAAAAATAGATATAAATTACAAAGACTTATTTTTCTTTAAAAAAATTTCGGAGAATACATTGAGAGTATTTTAGAAACTATAATTTCATGGTCTACAAAACCATTACATCAGCTGATGATGAATTGATTTGTGTTGAACTTTATTCATTCTTTCAGTGGACAATTAAATAATCTGAATTCTAAATGGAAAAAAAAATAAAACATAATAACAAAAAAAAAATACATAACTTATAATAGAAGTATATATTCCTCTGATCATTTTTATATAAAGCTTTTAATCGAATCAGTTAAAATTAGATGAAAAATTGTATTCTGTCAAATGTATTGTAACATTTCAAAAAAATTCTTAAAAAAGTTAACATTTATTCCTAATTTTTTATTTTCAATTTAATTAATTAGTGATATAGCTAAATTATTAAGGGTATCTGTGAAAATCACACCTTAATTTTTCATTAAATTTTGTCAAGTTTTTTATTAAGGCAAATAAATATTTTTAAACATTTCTTATACAAATGGACAATATATGATGTGCTCGATAAGAAGAAAACTATTGGCAAGAGGGTTCAATATTGAAGTTTGATACACTAATTAAAAATCAAGATTAACTGGCATCAAGCACCTCTTTAAGTCGGCTTAAGTAAGAGGTTGTGAGTTTCGCCTTTCATAAAAATAATGAGTGGATGAGTTCCTTCAATTAATGTAGAGTGAGAAAAAGATTAACAATTAATACCAAATATGAAATGATTATATTATAAAAAGCACCTATTATATTGATAGTTTAACTATACAGAATTTTTTAAATGTACGCATAGTGTAAGCTCTAATGTTACTTCTCAGGAAACAAGATCTTAACTAATGACAAATTAACCAGTTTGAAACTATGAAAATATAATGAGATTAATTCATAGAAATTTCAAGTCATAATAATTTATCACATATTGAAAAGATCGAGATTTATATTCATATGGAAAAATGATCAACTAAACATTTATATATATATATATATATATATATATATGTAATTTTCTTGTAAATTTCATGGAGACCTGGCACCCCAAGACCCAGTCTTCATTCTCATATATCCTGTTCACAAGTCAATATGCGGATTTTAAGTAAATGACGACATGCAAGAAAGTTACTTATAAAAATTTGAATACCTTGTTGTCAATATATGAGCATTTAGTTGTAAATTATGAAACAACATCTTGTATTTGCATTTATATATATACGAAAAAAATTTGGAGTGACAGCTATTGAAGAGAGAATGATAAGAAATCGTCTAGGGTGGTTCAGAAACATTCAAAGAATGCTAATAGATGCGACAATAAGGAGGATAAATCAATAAGTAAAGAGTTCTACTGGGTAAGAGCACAATTAGGGAAATCACCCAATATATGTAGCACATTAGCTCCGTACGATCCATATAACCTATTTCGTGAGATAATTAAAGCTTGTTGTTGTTGTTGCGTGTATGCTGGGCATATGGAACAACAACTAGACTAACAACATTTGTGGCCTTTGTTTAATGATGTGCAGATTCTTCGTCTTCCATTAGTTGCATCAAGTCTTCATTTTTGTTTATTATATCTTTTCACAAGCCATTCTGGCTTGCCCTATTATAATATATTTAATTAAGGGAATTTTAATAAATGGGAATACTGTTTTTTGCCAGATAATAAATGGGAATGCACTGCATTAAAAGTAGAATTTGTTAACGAATTAGTACCCTTCATATGATGATATGATCATTGATTTACATATTAAATTAATTTTCAGTTGGTATGATAAAATTATAAGTAACTTTCAGTGAAAAGCAACTATGAAACGTGGGTGTCGGGATATTTTACTTGGTCCCCAAAAGACCAGGAAAAAATATATGTGCATATATATATATATATATTGCATCGTGTCCCTCAAGGCATCTTTTATTCACATTCCCACAAATTATATATATAGTCAACCTTAAATATCGCCTCTTGGTCAATTTAAAACAAGTGGCATATGAATAGATATTGCTAAATTTGCCATAAAATTTGTACCACATGATATAGTTGCTGATTTGTATAGAATATTAACTTTACAACAACTCCATGAGTGTATATATATTATAAATCACTTTTAACTAATTCACATGTATCAATAAAAATAATAAAAACTTTAAATTTATCATAAAATTAAATTGATGTTCAATATTAATATTCTTATTAAGTACACCAAACTCTCACTACCCTTACCAGATATAGTCATATATGTAAAGAAAATGTTTAATATTTCTTATAAAAAGGATCAATAACATATTCGAGAAGGTTCTCTATTATAAAGACCGGAGGAAGTACATGATATTTTGATGTGATTCACAATATACATCATTTTTAGAAACAATTTTAGGTTCGCAATATAAGTCATTTAAAGAGTTATTAATGTTTATTTGTCAATTTCTTCCTTTTAATTAATGCATTAATGTGACTCTTTATATTTTTTTATCTATTCTTCAAAACCTCATTTAATATGTAAAGTTATTTTTTAATTTAACACAAATTTAATGAATTAACTATTATGTTGTGGAAAAGAGGGAGTATTATAATTCAATGAAATCAATACCCATTGGTAATGCATATGGCCTAGTCTATAGGTTCTTAAACCCGGACCCAACCGGAAACCGGTCCGGTCTGGTTTTTTAAAATCATTTTTTTATTGTTGTTAAGAATTTCATATTAATAACTCTAAAATCTTCAATTTCTCACCGGTTTGGCTTCGGATTAGCTCCAGTTTAACTCCGATCTGACTCACTGATCCTTGACCCAGTACCCTAACTAATTCAGTGGCCAGTCCGGGTTTCAGAACTTGGAAAAGCCACATGCAAGTCAAGTCACCAACTCATTGCCCATGCTAGCTTTGATATAAAGCATACTTATTAATTAATCATGCTGGCGTTATATTTGGCAAAAAGAAAAGAAAAATGCACGTATTTGTTAAAATATTATGTAATTCATTCATATTTCAAAAACTTGATATGTAATTACGGGGCAAAAAAAAAAAACTTGATTTGTAATTCAAAAAAAAAAAATACTGTTTATGCTGTTAGGCATGCCGCATGCAAAGTAGAGATGGTAATCGATCATGACGTCATAACTACCATATCATAGGGCATCTATTTGAGGACGAACAATAAAATTACAAAATTCCTCTTAGCTACGCCTTTTTTTTTTTTGCCAGGATAGCTACGTTCTTTTTTTCTGAAATGGGAGACAATATATATATATATATATATATAAAAATAAAAAAGATCCATGAAGTTAAATAATATCGCTATACTTAATAAATTATGATTAAAAGATTTGGGAGAAAAGTCTCCCTAAGCCTTTCCACGAGGCAATAACATCTGCCATAAGAGATCTGGATACTTATCGTGTCATATTTAATTAATCCATACGTGTCATGTTGCATGCGATGCTTGTGATCATACCCCTCCACGTGTTAGATATTTTATTTATTACTCCACAGTCTTTAATATCAGGTATATTTGAGGGATATTGATCCTAAATATAATATATAATTTTTATATTTGTTAATCTTTTTCTAATTTATCCCTATTAATGCTCGCTCAACAATAATTAAGGAGGAGAAAAAAGTTAGAATTAAGGAAGATAACTAAGATGTTTTAGAAATTACACGTCATATTAATCAACTTAATTAATTAACTTCTTTAATATAATTAAATTAGATAAATATGTCTTATATTAATGATTGATTATTATATTAGATTCTAATACAAACAAATACTTAGGTTAAGTTACTTATATCCATTAGATTAACTGACTTCAATTACACTTATTATTTTGGTATTGTTAATGTGTGTTTGGTATTGTTTATTGGAGGTCAATAAGCACTAATTACGTAAGTCGAGATAAAACTCCTCTCACATACTTACCTCGTATACTGTAAATCATGATTTATAAGCACTTATTGCCCAAAAATAAACTATACCAAACGAAGCAAATGTTAAAATATGTGTACTTGTTAACTCACCTATGAATACTTATAAATTGTTGAATAAGCTCTTATAATATAAATTAGGTTTTGTAAATTTTCATCTGCACACTTATTATTTTATTATTGTTAGTTGTTAAAATACATATATGCACTCATAAATTCACCTATGAAATATGAAAATATGTTATTTTGCTATTATTAACGATTAAAACGCAGGCATACTTATAAATTTACCTATAATGGATATAACCACCTTTCAACGTAACTAACTTTTTTCCCTCTAATATTTCAGTTACCATAATTTGTATTGCATCCAACCAAGAATTGTAGGAAAGGAGTCCACCCACAAAGTTGCAGTTAACATTTTTTTTGCATATAAGTATTATTTCTTAATTAAAAAATATATATCTTTAACGTAATTTATATTTTTATAATCATTAAAACAAAACATATCAACTTCAAAGCTCATGTTCTATTTGATTACTTCAGCTATCTGGTTTGCTTTATGAGAAACTGATTATATACCTTTCCGACGATTTTGAAAGTTGGAAAACCTCTATGTTGCTTTTGCCTAATTTCTGAAGTTTCTTGTTATTTATGATTATTATTCCTTCAATATATTTTTAATATGATTATTAGGCAGGTGGTTCTCCAAACAAATAAAATTTTAATTATATAAGCCAACATATTCAAGATGTTTTAATTCGAAAGTTTAATAAAAAATAAATATGTATTACTCATTAATGATTTTTTTTATCCAAGACAAAAATAAAATTAAATAAGGGAGAATGACAGAAAAATACCACTTGAACTTCAAAATCCTAAATTAATCTTTTAACAAAGATTTGAGTTGTCAATCTCATTACTATTCTTGTTAATCCCATTACTCTTCTTGTTAACCGGATTTTAAAGTTTAGATGATATTTTTTTGTCATTCTCCCATTAAATAAATACATGGTCCGGAGATTAATGATATATCACTATATAACGAAAAATATATCATATCAATATCAATATAAAAAAAAATACATAATGAGTAGTATCAAATTCTTTTGACTACTCATCACAAAACCCTTTCTGCATTGATCTGTCGCTTATTATTTACGTATTGCCGACATTGCCGACAAGGTGTTCTTTAGATTTGCTTTCCTTTACAAGATTCATATCAGCATTAGATCGATGCTATATGTCGTTGAAATTAATCAAGGTACGTAGGGAAAAAATGCAAAATTCAAAAGTCAAAACAATATAATTAAAACATATTCATTGATTTCATTCCCCTTAACCATACGTATATTAACCTTTCACTTCACGGTGTATTATACTCATCGAGTTTTTTTTTGTAATAATCTGAAATTAAACTCTTCCTGTTTTCTTTTTCATAAAGTAATTCCAGCACCATCACCGTAATTAAGGATAAGCTTATGACTTAGTATTAACTACTCTATCTGAAAATCAAATAATTTATCAATTTTACCCTTATATATACATTCATATGATGCTTCATAAAAATGCTTAAAAATTTTTCTCCAAGTACCTTATAAAAAGGATGGGAGAAATTAAGTATATTTTGTTATTCAGAGCGTGGGAGAACGAGTCATATATATATATATATATATATATATGTTATTCCCTGCTTTTTATGATAAACTCTTCTAAGAATATTCTACCTTCATATATGTTTCAAGTTCTAGCATATATTTAGTCTCGTTTCTTCATATACATCGCCTATATATATATATATATATATATATTCCATATTCTTCTTTTGAAGAAGCCGAAGGGTGGTTTTACACTTAGCCCTATACATAAGGTTCCTGGATTCTCAGGTCCAGCTCGTATTACTAGTTTTCTATATCACGATCACCAATTTGGTTCACGGAATCAAAAGTAATGAAATGTAATGTAATGATAATTATATGAATTTGTTTAATTTGTTATTAAATAAAGATGGTATATATGTATAAAAACACATTTGATTTTCGGTTACATCTAATATGAGAATATATGGGAATAATATAACAAGAGACAAAATTATCCTTGTATACACAGGCACGCATAATGTACACATTGGATTGATGATATTTAATGTGGGAATATTGTGTAATGGGGTATTTTAATTTTTTTAAACAGTGGAATATAACTTTTTTTAATTTTTTAATAAGGGAATTATTTAACAATGGGTTATTATTAATTAATTTTTTTAATATTTAATAGTGGTAATTATTTCATATCTAACAGTATTTATGGGTGGGCACTTTAGTCAATTTAAAAAATTATAATGGCAATAATATCTTTTTCACTTGATTACAAGATGCCTGCATCCCTATTCATTAGTCATAACAATATAATTCTGATTACATCATTTGATGTAACCAAAAATTACCAATGTAATTATCTTTATATTACATAAGCTCAACCAAATAAAAAGTTTCAAAAAAAAAAAGAGGTTCTTTTTTTAAAATAAATGAATTTGGTTTCATATGAGGAAATAAAGAAAATGTTTTTAAAAAAATAAAAAACACAAACCAAACAAAAAAATATTTTTCTCAAATAAATTAAATAAACTTTTTTTTTCTAAAAAATTCTAACAAAGTGACATGTATTTCTACCCCAAACTATGTGGGCTTTGATCTCTCTAAATGGTACGTAGGCCCTAGGCTTTCTTCCTAAGTCAAGTCTAATTTTGTAAATAAACAATTTTCCCTTTGTTAATTTCTTATTTTTTTGTAAATATTTTCTTTTTTTATTTTGGTAATTATAATAAAATTAAAGGCTATATTCATTTTTAAATAATTGACTTAGGATAACCGTTTTTATGAACAGATGCTATAGGGTATATAACACCTTCCCCACACAATATCAACTCCTGAATCCTATCTGGTCTTTATTTTTCAAAAACAGTTTCCAAAATTATCCTTTTCCAAAATTTTGATAGCGGCCCCATATTTTCCAAATTTTGGACGCTACATATGAGGGTCTTTTTAATTTCATCTAGTTTTGAATTAGGTCCTTAGGTTTTTTTTTTCTTTTTTATTGGGTCCTTTTAGTTTGTACAATTACATCCGTTAGTCCCTTGTCTTTAAAACCATTAAATCACGATTAACAGTGTTAATAATTCTGTTAGAGCGTGCTAATGTGGCAAAGAGTTGGACTGTGTTAACAGTTTGGACTCTTACTCAGCATTTGTGGAGAAAAAACTTATCCACGTCTGAAAAGAGTTTAATTTTTAACCCGACCGTATGAAATCAAATTATTGTACAATATCTGAAGGTTCATTAACTTATTCACATGACGTATTTATTCAGCCCCAATCGATAGATTAAAAGCCAACCAAAAAAATCAATAGATTAAAAGAAATAGATGCATAATCAACCCCAAGAAGCATAAAATTAAATTTAGAAATAGACGTTAGAGAAAAATCCAAGAAGCATAAAATCAAATTAAGAAAAAAGAGAGAGAATTATTCCCAGTTTTTCATTTACGAAGCATATCTGCAAATCAAAAGGTTAAACAATGAACCAAAAAGCTTCGTAAATCCCTTAATCATATCTTCGAAGGTTGAACGATGATGATGGCTAATTTTTTCCCTCCATAAATGCTTAGTAAGAGTCCAAGTTGTTGAAGTAATTAACCCTTTGCCACGTCAGCACACTTTAACAGAATTCTTAACACTGTTAACGGCTTTAAACTAGAAGGAGTAACGGATAAAACAATAGAAACTAAAAGGATCTAGTAAAAAGAAAAAAAAAATTAGGGACTTGATTCAAAACTAGGTGAAACTATAAGGACCCCAAATTTGTTTTCGGTTTTAGAAACCATAATTCCATGGTTTACAACATCAGCTGATAATGAATTCATTTGTGTTCAACTTTATTCATTCTTGCAATGGACAGGTATATAATATAATCTGAATTCGAAATAGAAAAAAAATCATACATAACAAATATGATACTTGCGCCCTACAACTCTGGTTCTATTTATAAGTTCACTTTGGAGAAAAAAATTTGATCCTTATTATTAGTCCACTTTCAGAATAATAAATGAGAGTGTTATAATTTTGCCCCTATTAAAGGTAGAGAGAGAAGAAAGAGGTGACAAATTAATCTATTTTTTGAGTTAGTTAACTAAATTTACTTAGTATGTAAGAATTAAGTAATTTGGATTTATAAATAATAGTACTTGTAGATTACACCCTCAAAATCTCATAGCATTGATTATTGATTATTCTATAGATTAGATAATGTAACAGAAGTATATATATTCCTCTGATCATTTTTATAAAAAAGCTTTTAATCGAATCAGTTAAAATTAGTTGAAAAATTGTAA
The DNA here is from genome assembly GCA_963242795.1 of Inga leiocalycina. Classification (NCBI taxonomy): domain Eukaryota; kingdom Viridiplantae; phylum Streptophyta; class Magnoliopsida; order Fabales; family Fabaceae; genus Inga; species Inga leiocalycina. The sequence goes on from OY725331.1 coordinate 14,296,290, forward strand.
TATGTCAAATTTCAAAAGTTTTCTTAACAAAAGTTAATCTATTAATCTATATTCCTAATTTTTGATTATCAATATAATTAATTGGAGAGATCGCTAAATTATTGCGGATATCTGTGAAAATCACACATTATTAGCTATTCATTAAATTTTGTAAAGTTTCTTTATCAAGGGAAAGAAGTTTCCTAAAATTAAAATATTTCTTATACAAGTGGGCAATATATTGTGCTCGATAAGAAGAAAACTATTGGCAGGAGGGTTCTTATTGAAGTTTGATACAGAAATTAAAAATCAAGATTTACTTGCACCAAACACCTAGCTCCTCAAGTCGGCTTAAGTAAAAGGTTGCAAGTTTGACCTTCCACGGATATGATAAAAGCGTGAGTTTCTTCGTTTCTTTTCCTGAACATGAGTTCTTTGGTTGGGCGAAGGATAGATGGGGGAAAAAGATTAACCGTTAATACCAACTATCAAATGTGAAATGATTATATTATAAAAAGCATCTATTATTGATAATTTAACTATACAGAATTATTAAAATGTGCATATAGTGTAAGCTGCTTACACTATTTGCACATTTTAATGACTAACCAGTTTGAAAGTAAGGAAATTAAAGTTCCCAGCAAGAGTAATCATCGTGTATTGAAATATAATAAGATTAATTCATAGAAAATTCAAGTCATAATAACTTGTCACAAATAGAAAAGATCGAGACATTCATATGGAAAAAATGATCAACTAAACCATTCTATATATTTCTGTAATATTCTTGTAAATTTCATGGAGGCATGACATCCTCAAGACCAAGTCTTCATTCTACTATATCCTCTCTGTTCACAAGTCAATATGCGGATTTTAAGTACATGAAAACCTTAAAGAAAGTTACTTATCAAGATTTGAACACATTTTTCTTTTTGTTACAAAGGCAAGCAAAGCTTGTAGGTGACAGAATCTATTGGCTAGTTCCTACAGAATGTTCTTGTGATAACAAACCACAATCCAAAGCAAAGAGATGAATACATTCAATTGGGGAAATCCCTATTCCTTGTAATCTTGCGGAATCCTATGTGCCGTTCCTGCCAGATAGTCTGCACAACGAATATTTTTCCTATGGGTATGGGAAATTTCTACCTCCCAGTCGCTATAAACAAGAGATCTGGTATCCAAGATAACATCATACAAAGGATGATCGGAGTCGCAGTGAGTGGACAGAAGGTGGACCGCCTGTAGTGAGTCCGTGAACAACTTGATTTTCTTAAGTCCCAGCTGTTTACATAGTAGAAGGCCTTGACGGATTGCATGGATTTCAGCAGCAGTTGGGAAAGTATGTCCTAACTTCTGTTGAAATCCACGTATCCAGTTACCTTGGTGATCCTGGATAGCACCTCCACAAGCAGCCTGACCTTCCCTAACCACCGAACTATATATCTACATCTAGATGATGAAATCTCAGATCTGGAGGTTGCCAGTGAAATAGTCCTCGTTCTGGGACTTGGAATATCTGATTGCTAAGCTATTGTTTTTGTAAAAATGGTGAAGGAATGAATGGAAAGGAATTTGGAATTGAAAATATGAATGATGAAATGAACCTTGGTGGCAAATTTGGTAACTTTCCTAGCTCTTTAAAATAATTTGGAAGTTACTTTTGCATCAAGTCAAATTAAAAACCCTAAGCAATCGCATTAGGTCCAATCTACCTAATAAATGATTAGTCCTACAATCGCATTCTTAGTCACCTCTTAGGCAAATTGTTAAAAACCCACTTGATGTGTATTGAAAATGGATTAATGCACTTGGTTCCTCTTAATTGAAAGCACAATCGCGACATTCAAATTAAATTAAATCCATAACACAATCTAGATATCACATAGAATGTATGACTTCATTAATCCAATAGGAAAATAATTTTAATAAAATTCAAATGCACCAATACCAAATTCAATACAAAATAATCCATCATAGACAAATTATCACTCATCTAAGTCTCAAAAATATACACATATCAATGCAAATTCAATCCACACAGACATAATGTATAATTTAAGCTAATGGAAAATAATGAACTCCCCTTATAGAACCTTGAAGCTCTAGCCACCTCCTCTACCACCAAGACTCAAGCAAAAATCAGCCACTCATCGCTTGAACAGCACCCACAGAATTTTCAGACCTCAGCAAAGCCATTTAAATTCAATGGAAATTGAATGAGAGTCTGAGCAAAATGAATCTCGCCGGTTCCGTTAGAAAATGAGAGTGAGAAATATAGAAGGAAGGTCACAGGGGAGGTGACCGTGACGGTGAAAGTGAAGAATGGTGGTCGGTGGTGGCGTATTTAGGAGCAGGGCAGTGATATGGCTCTTCTCGGTGTCCCTCAAGTTCCCTCTGAGTTCTCAGTCCTCTCCCATGTCCGCCTCCTCTGTGATTTCGGTTCTGTTCTGGTTTTTTCAGTCTCGACTCTGTCTCACCGGCGGTAGAAGTCTCATCTGGTTGATGGTGATGAAGATGCAGTGCTCGCCGGTGACAGTGAAGATGGACGTTGTCGCCGGCGAGGAAGAGAGGTGAAGGTGATGATAGATTCGACGATGATGATCCTCGCGGCGTTGTTCCTGTCTCATTTTATTCTCAGGTCGTGTCTATGCATTCCATCTCAGCTGGTCTCGGGTCTCTCCATTTGGGCTGAAACTCACTCTGTTCTTTTTCCCAAGCTCCAAATGCAGGCCCATGAACAATGACCTAAATCCCTGGTCCATGCACTGTCGGGTCTGCTGAAGAAGAAAATGAATAGTAACCCTGGTCAAAAACGTGCGTTTTGACCAGGGACTTCAGTGAGAAAATGAAAACTTCTCTGGAGGGACTTGGATGAAACGTTTTGAAAAGTTGATGGTCTGAACTGAAAATTCTGAAATTCTGAAATTCTGGGGTACTTTTATGTACTTTTCTCTGGCCATTTTCCTTCATTCTTTGTAATTTTCACAAAAAATCTGGGGACTTTTCTATAATTTTTCCCAAACATCAACATATTGATTTTGACCCTCAAAATCTACAGTTTTCTTCCAAACACCTGAAATGCAATATTAAGCACAAAGTAGTATTAAAAGTTCAAGGGACAATATAAAAAATAATAATTAATGAATTTTGACCATTTTTACCCCTAATTCCCATTAATTCAAAATAATTGTCCCTAACCAAAATTAATGCTTAATAATGCAATAATGTCCCAGAAAATACATTAAAATCCCAAATTAATCATGGAAAATTCATATAAAAATATGGTTCAATCACTCGGGTTGTGTCTTGCTCTTAACTCATTAGTAGGAAGCCTCTCATGGAATACTTGCCACAAAAAAAATTGTCTCTTTTAGGAATTCCCCAGTGCCATAGAGACTACCAGTGACATTGGTGCCTAGAACTTTGTTGATGATAGATAGCGTTATAAGCTGACTTTACACTGAAGTTCCCATCAGGAGCATTCCTCCAGCAAACAACATCGTTGTCAATACCCAAAGGTGGAGACAACAACATTATTTTATCAACCACCCAGTTAGGAAGAAAAGATTCCCATTTAGCTCTATCCCAATGACCCGATTGAGTCGTAAAAGAGCACACATTGGCATTCATATCAACTAAGTGCATGTTTTTATCAATAAAGAATTTAAGCAGCTTATCCAAAGGGGACCAACAATCCTGCCAAGCTAACGTATTCCGACCGCTTCTCAGATATTTGCCAAGGCCTCTTTTAAAGTCATCCCAGACAGCCACAATTCCACTCCAAACAGCTGACTGATTACGCCGCCTCTGTACAAGGGGATCAGCAATCGAGCCACATGAGTATTTTGCTTGTAAACATTTCACCCAAAAGGCATCCGGTTTTTTGATTAGACACCAGCACAACTTCATGAAAAAAGCTTTATTTTGGCAGTGCAAGTCTTTTATCCCCAAACCGCCTTCACATTTTCTTTGTTTTAGAACATCCCAAGAAACCAAATGCAATTTTTTGGAGTCATAATGATGGTTCCAAAAGAAGTCTTGACTGAGTTTTTCAATAGTTGATAACACCCTTTTCGGAACAAGAGTTGATTGCATCTGGTATTGAGGTATTGCCGATAGGACCGACTTGATGAGAGTCGACCGGCCCGCCATACTCAGGTATTTATCTTTCCAACTTGCCAATTTCAATCTCACCTTTTGGAGTAGCGGAGCAAAAGTCCTCTTAACCATCAGTTTGTGCAGGAGAGGAACACCCAAATATTTCCCAAGGTTCGCAGTCAATCCAACTCCTACAATCTGGCTCATCTTGTAAGCCCTGTTGAAGTGAACATTTCTAGAAATGAACATCTTAGACTTGTTCAGATTAATCCTATGACCAGAGACTCGACAAAAAAGAGCCATGACATTACGAATCTCCACCATCTGCTCATTTGAAGCCTCTCCGAAAAGGACAAGATCGTCTGCAAAGAAAAGATGGGATATATTAGGACCAGAGGAGCTCAATTTTAGAGGATGCCAGTTCCCCATTTCAACTTCTTGGTGAATTAGTTGGCTGAGCAGTTCCATACAAAGGACGAGCAGATATGGACTCAGAGGATCACCCTGTCTCACCCCTCTAGAGGGATGGAAGCATTCGGAAGCTATGAAATTCTAAATAATGCTCATGGAAGTGGATGAAACATAGGACATAATCAGCTTAACAAAGCTAGCTCCCAAACCTAAGCTATGAAGAGTGAATTCAAGAAAGCGCTAGTCAAGTCTATCAAAAGCCTTTTCCATATCTACTTTCACGGCAATGTATCCCTTATTACCTCTCCTGTTTCTCATGGAGTGAATTGCCTCCTGGGCAATAATGATATTGTCCACCCCTTGTCTTCCTGCGATAAAGCTACATTGGTTTTCTGCAACCAGGTGGTTCATGACACTTTTAAAGCGGTTGGCAATAACTTTGCTGACAATTTTGTAGCTCACATTGCATAACGAGATAGGTCTGAAGTCCTTTAAAGATGAAGGATGATCAGTCTTGGGAATTAGGGTGATGTTCGTATGATTAATGTCTTGAATGACCTCCAGGTTCTCAAAGATCCTGATCACCAGATCGCATATCTTCTGCCCAATAAGATTCCACTGGGTATGGAAGAAATGGGGATTCAAACCATCCGGGCCTGGAGCTTTAAAAGCTCCCATCTCAAAGGCTGCATTTTTTATCTTAGTAGGGGATACAAGTCTTTACAGATGGTCTTATTGAAGCTCATCTAGAGGCGGGAATCTTGCCGGCCAAGGAGAAAATGGAGATGTGTTCTCGGCCGAGAAGAGATTCTGAAAATAGTCAAGAGCCATGCCTTTTAACAGAGACTTATCTGACACCCAGTTTCCATTATCATCTTGCAGAGCCTCTATTCTACTTCTTTTCCTTTTTGCAGATACACTTGCATGAAAGAATTTCGTGTTTCTGTCACCGCCACTAAGCCACTTACATCTTGATTTCTGGAACCAAATCAATTCCTCTTGTAAAGAGATTTTTTGATACATGTTCCCAGAGCTGCTTTTCAATCTTGAAGAGACCATTAAGCCCACCCATTCTACTCCTGACACGATCAATCCCTTCTAGTCTTCAGATGATCTCTCTCTTCTTTTTGGCCACATTCCCCACCACTCTAGAGTTCCACACCGAGGCTTCTTTTGTGAACTGCTCCTGACCTTGGATCCAGTTTTTCCCCTGCCATGCTTCTTTAACCACATCGCTAAATCCATATTCAATACACCACATTGCCTAGTACAGGAACTTTCCACCCCTTTTACAGCCAGCCATATTATTACTGTCTGCAACAACAATCACCTGATGGTCAGACATAAACCTGAGATTGTGGTAAGCCTTGACTTGAGGTTTAAGAATATCCCAATCAAAATTGCAAAACACCCAGTCCAGCCTTTCCTTTACTCTTGTCTTTTCCCAAGTAAATTTGTCCCCAACAACCGGAACCTCAATAAAATTACAACGATCAATACAATTTTGAAAGTCCTTCATAGAGCTGAGAGCAGGAACCGCCCCACCTTCTTTATTACTAGGATTAAGAAGGGTATTGAAATCACCTAATAAAACTAGCCAGGAAGTGTTAACCGTTAGCTTGATAACATGCAACGACTCCCACAGATCCCTCCTCTTCAAAATACTAGTATCCCCATATACAAAAGTCACTAACGTAGGGTTGAGATTATTCATAGGAGAAATCTTGCAGTGAAGAAGTTGAGTGTTTGATGAAATATAATCAAGGCAAAACTCCCAATGGTTCCATAAAACCCAAATACCCCCTGCATACCCAGTGGTTTCGATTCTCATCCAGTCATTGAAACCTAATTTTCTAACAACTTTATCAGCTCTGCTTCCACTAATCCTGGGTTTTACTAAACACATCACATTTATACCATACTTCTGGACCACATCTTTCACCACACGCGGGAACGTGCTGCCACCCGCCCCACGGTAAATCCAAGAAGAGATAATCATAAATAAATATATTCAAGAAGAAGAGGGGACAGTGAACTTACTTGTCCGGAGGTTTGTCTTCCATCATAACAACAACTTCCAGATTGGACACTGAATGCATTTTTGAGCCAGGGTCGTCAACCTCTTCATTTATGACAGCATCATTTAGATGGATCAATGCCAAGCTCGATGGTTCTGAGGTAGAGGAAATGTCCTGAGTCTCGTGGCATCTCATAAGCAGACCATCTTTTTTATTCAAATGATTGCCACGGACCTGAGCACTTCTGGATGTGTTACGCGCCTGAGCAGAAACTGGGGGCCCTTGTGCAGCGATTTCATCTTGTGATGGCCTAATAACTTGCATGCAACCTTGAATTACATAGTGGGTCCTTTTTGTTGTGGATTTTGTGGGCTTCAACTTCTTAAAGCTATCCAAGTCGTGATTTCCCTTCTGGTCCATTTCAAGGCCCTTTTCTTTCTCCTTCTTCCCATGCAAAATAAGATTAGATTTTTCCTTGGGCTTTTTCACTTCAGCCCAGCGTTTAGAGCCAACGTGAAAGCCCTTCATCCCCTTTCTTTGACCAATTCTTCCCTTCATCTGCATAGCTTGCTCAGATCTCACACCTTCGGTCAGCTTTTGCACATCATCACTCGATAAGGCTTTCTCTAAGCTTAACTTCAAATTCAAATCACACTCGGGATCCACGCCTTCGACTAAGACCACATCTGCCAGGGCGGCAAATTTGGACTGAGCTAGACTGCCCAAGCCCCTATCTTCTGCAGAAACGGTTTGGTTCTTGTCACCTACTCTGGTCCTTCTTTCTGTTCTTCTTGGATTTCGTGCTTTAGCAGAGTTCCGAATGATTATCCATGGCCCGAAGTGGTCATCCCTGATCGGAAGATTCTTTGGTGGTGACGATGAGACCTGATTCAGATTTTCCAAAGACTTAGAATCAACCTTCAATGGTGGGGCTTGGCACGAAGACACCTCGGAAGGTCCAGCGACATCAACCTTCTTCGACTGGCATAGTTCCTTCCTGTGCCCGTATTTTCCACAGGTAAAGCAAATCAAACCCAGACCTTCATACTCTATGTTGAAAACCGCCGAAGCAAAGATGACCCTGGGCACTACTTTTTTCTACAAATCCACCTCCACGCAGAGTCTAGCAAAACGGCCTCTGTGAACTATAGCTTCCTCATCCTCAGGATTTTTAATTGTGTTCATGTCAACCTTGAGTGTTTTCCCAACCATGTCCCCTAGCCTCCACAAACATTCTTTGTTGTAACATAATAATGGAATGTGAGGGAGTCTGATCCAGGTAGCCACTCTTCCAAGAGGATTATGGAGAGGATCAAAATGAGGAGTCCATCTCTGCACTAAAATGCAGTGTGGCGCTATTGTCCAAGGGCCACCCAAGAGGATTTTTCTGTATTGATTTTCCCACATGTCTGTCGTTCTGAACTTAATAACATAATAGTTGTTGGGAATGTCTATTAAATCGAAATTACTTATCTGCCAGATTCTGGATAGGTGATCCTTCAACCTGTGGAAGTTGAATTTTGCACCTAGGACAGTGATAACAAGAGACTTGTTCCAAGGTCTAGCCCATCGGTTATACTCCTCTTTTGACATTTTCATGGTTGGGTATACCTCCATAAGTTGTTTAATCTCATCTGAAGGCTCAGGAAGATCCCAGGATTGCTCAAAAAACTTGGATAGATTAGCTTCCTCCACTAAACTGGGGTTCCCATATGCAATCCCATTAAACTCTTTTCCCTTGAAGCTAGAAAGCATGTCCTTATACGAGATAGCATTCACGGATTTGTTGGGAGGGCTGACTAGGCTTGATCCTACTAGCTTAGCTTTTAAACAAGCAGGGTCAGGGAAGCTTGGGGGATTTGCAGGGATTCCATTTGCAGACTTCGCAACAATAGCTATCAGCTCAGCAGGTTGCATAGAGACCAACGTTCTCCCCGGCGACGAAACCAGGACGCCGGGGTCATCCATCGGGAGACAAACTTCACAGGCTCGTATTCCAATACACAGCTTCTCTCTCTAACACTCCTCTCTCTGAGCTCTTTCCACAAGATTTGAATACTTTGTTGTCAACATCTGAGCGTAGTTGTAACTTGTAAGTTATAAAACCACATCTTGTACTTGCATTTATATACGCATAAGAGTTGGAGCAACAACTGTTGAAAGAAAAAGGGAAGAAATTGTTTGGGGTAATTTAGAAATGTTCAAAGAATGTCATTAGATGTGACAAAAGGGGGGGGGGTAAGGAGTTCAAGCGGGAAGGAGTTTTCTGAACCGGATAATTATGATCAAGAGAAACGCCTAATAAAATTATTGAGCATAATAGCTTCGTATAATCCATATAGCTGACCCCAAGTGACATAATCAGAACTTGTAGTTGTTGCGTGTATGGTGGGCACATGTAACAACAACTGGACTAACAACATATATGGTCTTTGTTTAATGATGTGCATATTCTTTGTCTTCCGTTAGTTGCTTCAACTTCATTTTTGTTTATTACTACTTTAGTCTTTAATATAATACCTAGTTGATTAACTTGAGGAGATTAGGAAAACTAAATAAATTACTTAAATATAGCATATGTTACAAGATGTTTCTCTCAAATACTCATGTGTATTATTAGATTATCTATTAGTTTATAATTCAAGTAAATTAATTTAGAGAAAAATGAGGTCAATTTAGGGACTAAAAACTAACCTTAGTATAGTAGCAACGCTTTAAAAGTATAAAGACTGCTTTTACCAAATTTTAATTATAGGAATTAAAATAAAAATAGATATAAATTACAAAGACTTATTTTTCTTAAAAATCAATTTCGGAGAATACATTGAGAGTATTTTAGAAACTATAATTTCATGGTCTACAAAACCATTGCATCATCTGATGATGAATTGATTTGTGTTGAACTTTATTCATTCTTTCAATGGACAATTATATAGTCTGAATTCTAAATGGAAAAAAATCATACATAATAACAAAAAAAAAATACATAACTTATAGTAGAAGTATATATTCCTCTGATCATTTTTATATAAAGCTTTTAATCGAATCAGTTAAAATTAGATGAAAATTGTTTTCTGTCAAATTTATTGTAACATTTCAAAAAATTTCTTAAAGAAGTTAACATTTATTCCTAATTTTTTATTTTCAATTTAATTAATTATTAAGGGTATATGTGAAAATCACACCTTAATTTTTCATTAAATTTTGTCAAGTTTTTTATTAAGGAAAATAAATATTTTTTATTAAGGGTATCTGAATTCTAAATGGAAAAAAATCATACATAATAACAAAAAAAAAAAAAATACATAACTTATAATAGAAGTATATATTCCTCTAATCATTTTTATATAAGGGTCTGTTTGACGTGAGGGATTTGGAGGGAGAGGAAGGGGAGGGAATATTTTTATAAGTTGAATTTTAAAAGATTGAAAAAGTGGGGTAATAAAATTTTAATAAAGAGAATATATAAAATAAAAGAGTAAGGGAAATTAATTAAAAATTTTTAACCCCACTTCTCTAATTTTTTTAAATTCAACTCAAAATTTTTTTTTCTCCACTCACTTTCCCTCCCCTCCACTCGGACCAAACAAGCCCTAAAGCTTTTAATCGAATCAGTTAAAATTAGATGAAAAATTGTATTCTGTCAAATTTATTGTAACATTTCAAAAAATTTCTTAAAAAAGTTAACATTTATTCCTAATTTTTTATTTTCAATTTAATTAATTATTAAGGGTATCTGTGAAAATCACACCTTAATTTTTCATTAAATTTTGTCAAGTTTTTTATTAAGGCAAATAAATATTTTTTATTAAGGGTATCTGTCAATCACACCTTAAGGGTATCTGAATTCTAAATGGAAAAAAATCAAACATAATAACAAAAAAAAAAAAACATAACTTATAATAGAAGTATATATTCCTCTGATCATTTTTATATAAAACTTTTAATCGAATCAGTTAAAATTAGATGAAAAATTGTATTCTGTCAAATTTATTGTAACATTTCAAAAAAATTCCTTAAAAAGTTAACATTTATTCCTAATTTTTTATTTTCAATTTAATTAATTATTAAGGGTATCTGTGAAAATCACACCTTAATTTTTCATTAAATTTTGTCAAGTTGTTTATTAAGGCGAATAAATATTTTTAAACCTTATACAAATGGACAATATATGATGTGCTCGATAAGAAGAAAACTATTGGCAAGAGGGTTCAATATTGAAGTTTGATACACTAATTAAAAATCAAGATTAACTGACACCAAGCACCTCTTTAAGTCGGCTTAAGTAAGAGGTTGTGAGTTTTATCTTCCATAAAAATTATGAGTGGATGAGTTCCTTCAATTAATGTAGAGTGAGAAAAAGATTAACAATTAATACCAACTATCAAATCAAATATGAAATGATTATATTATAAAAAGCACCTATTATAGATAATTTAACTATACAGAATTTTTTAAATGTGCGCATAGTGTAAGCTCTAATGTTACCTCTCAGGAAACAAGATCTTAATTAACTCATGGAAAAATGACAAATTAACCAGTTTGAAACTATGACAATATAATAAGATTAGTTCATAGAAATTTTAAGTCATAATAGCTTATCACATATTGAAAAGATCGAGACTTATATTCATATCGAAAAATGATCAACTAAACATATAAATATATATATATATATATATGTAATTTTCTTGTAAATTTCATGGAGGCCTGACATCCCCAAGACTCAGTCTTCATACTCATATATCCTGTTCACAAGTCAATATGCGGATTTTAAGTAAATGACGACATGAAAGGAAGTTACTTATCAAAATTTGAATACCTTGTTGTCAATATATGAGCACTTAGTTGTAAGTTATGAAATGCCATCTTTTATTTGCATTTATACATAAAGAAGAGTTGGAGTGATAGCTATTGAAGAGAGAATAAAAAGAAATCGTCTAGAGTGGTTCAGAAATATTCAAAGAATGCTAATAGATGCGACAATAAGGAGGGTAGATCTATAAGTAAGGAGTTCAATTGGATAAGAACACTATTAGGGAAAACACTAAATAAATTATTTAGCACATATACAGTAGTTCCGTACGATCCATATAATCAACTTCATGAGATAATTAAAGCTTGTTGTTGTTGTTGCGTGTATGATGGGCACATGGAACAACAACTAGACTAACAACATTTATGGTCTTTATTTGATGATATGCATATTCTTCGTCTTCTATTAGTTGCATCAAGTCTTCATATTTGTTTATTATATCTTTTCACAAGCCATTCTGGCTTGCCCTATTATAATATATTTAACTAAGGGAATTTTAATAAATGGGAATACTGCTTTTTGCCAGATAATAAATGGGAATGCACTGCATTAAAAGTAGAATTTGTTAACGGATTAGTACCCCTTCATATGATGATATGATCAATGATTTACGTATTAAATTAATTTTCAACTGGTATTATAAAATTATAAGTAACTTTCAGTGAAAAGCAACTATGAAACGTGGGTTTCGGGATATTTTAATTCGTCCCCAAAAGACCAGGAAAAAAAAATGTGTGTGTGTGTGTAAATTGCATCGTGTTCCTCAAGGCATCTTTTATTCACTCTTCCACAAATTATATATATAGTCAACCTTAAATATCGCCTCTTGGTCAATATTTAAAACAAGTGACATATGAGTAGATATTGCTAAATTTGCCATAAAATTTGTACCTCATGCTATATTTGCCTATTTATATAGAATATTAACTTTAGAACTACTCCATGATTGTATATATATTATAAATCACTTTTAAGTTTAACCAATTCACATGTATCAATAAAAATAACAAAAACTTTAAATTTATCATAAAATTTAATTGATGTTCAATATTAATATTCTTATTAACTACACCAAACTCTCACTACCCTTATCAGATATAGTCATATATGTAAAGAAAATGTTTAATGTTTCTTATAAAAAGAGGACTAATAACATATTCAAGAAGGTTCCCTATTATAAAGACCAGTGGAAGTATATGATATTTACTATTGATGTGAATTCACAATATACATCATTTTTAGAAATAATTTTAGGTTCAAAATATAAGACATTTGAAGAGTTATTAATATTTATTTGTCAATTTCATCCTTATAATTAATGCTTTAATGTGATTCTTTATATTTTTTGATCTATTCTTCAAAACCTCATTTAATATGGGTAAAGTTATCTTTTAATTTAACATAAATTTAATGAATTAACTATTATATTGTGGAAAAGAGGGAGTATTATAATTCAGTGAAATCAATACCCATTGGTAATGCATATGGTCTAGTCTATAGGTTCTTAAACCTCGATCCAACCGGAAACCGGTCCGATCTAGTTTTTTTAAAATCTTTTTTTTTATTTTTCTTAAGAATTTCATATTAATAACTCTAAAATCTTTAATTTATTATCGGCTCGGCCTTGGGTTAGCTCCAATTTAACTCCGATCGGACTTACTATCCTTGACTCAGTACCCCAACTAATTAAGTGGCCAGTCCGGATTTCAAAACTTGGAAAAACCACATGCAAGTCAAGTCGCCAACTCATTGCCCATGCTGGCTTTGATTTTTTTTTGCCCAAAACAATAACCTTCATTCATTAAAACCATAATAACAAGCAACCACAATGTCTAAAAGTAAGAAAAGACAAGCATAACAAAAGCAAACTAATAGAAGTCCGAAACAAAACCCAAAAAGTAATAAAAGAGAGTTTCATCCATGATCATCAACAGCAAAAGCAACATCCATCTCCAATAACTTGCTAAGTTGAGAAGGAGGTCTCCAAATCCAGTCAACAGGACACGACCTCTGTATCGAAGCCTTAGCAACCCAATCGGCCACTAAGTTTGCTTCCCTAGAAATTCACATGAAAGAGTGGTTTCTTATCAACTTCCTTTTTTCAAGGATGTTTTCAATCAAAATTTCACATCTCCATTCAGGAGCAGTACACCCTGTGTTGAGACAATTTACCAAGGCTAGGTTATCAAGTTCAAACACTACATCATCAAGCTGATTATCTGTTGCATATGTTATAGCCTCACTCAAAGCCAATGCTTCCGTCATGAATGGAGACTTTGAGTTCACTAAACAATGCTTTCCATCCAATAGCCAGCCATTTGCATCCCTTAGTACAAAAGAAACAGCTGCCATCTCGTTTTCATTAATAAATGCACCATCAGAATTTATTTTCAGCACATTACCTTCTGGTGGTATCCAAGATGATTTTTGTTTTGGAATGTTGCCACAAACAGCCTCCACCTCAATTCTTTTATCAATCTATCCTTTAGCTTCCCATAGTTCTTGGAGCACCTTCCCTGCTTGAGTGAAAACAAAATTTGGGTCAGGTTCAATATTTTGATAGATTAATGCACACCTCCCTTTCCAAATTTGCCATAACATCATAGCAAAGAAGGCTTTGTTCCATGCAGTAGTGTCTTCCTTCGTCAACAACCATGCAATCCATTGTTTCAAATCAATATTATCATTGGTATCAAATCTGAAAGAGAAACAACTACCAAACCATGCTAATCTAACCCAATCACAGGTCAGAAATAAATGATCAGTTGATTCTCTTTTAGATTTACAAAGAAAGCATAGATCAGCGACAGTACATCTTCTATTATTCAAATTTACCATAGTAGGCATAGCATTAGACAATAATTTCCACATAAAATTCTGCACCTTGTGAGGGACCTTGAGCTTCCAAACCTCTTTCCACATATTCTTAATTAGAGAATTAGAGGACTCAGGATTATTAGAACCATCACTCTGCAATAATTTCTAAGCAATTTTGTACCCTTCCTTTACAGAATAAACACTCTTTCTTCCCCCTACCCACAACCATTTATCAATTCTCCCAGAAATAGCAAATTCCACTTTCCTAATTGCCTCACATTCTTGAGGAGATAAAAGTTGTTCAACCATTGTTAGATCCCAACCCCAGTCCCTCTTTATTTCTGACACTCTCAGTCCATTCATTGAGGGATAAGGACATTGTGATAAGAGCTTGTACGAATTGAGGTCTTTAATCCAAGGATCATCCCAAAATCTAATTAAATTTCCATTACCAATACTTGCCAAAATGTTACCTTCAAGAACTTTTCTCCCCTCAATAATACTGATCCACAACCATGAAGCTCTCGGACCTTTTTTAGCATTAAGGAAACTATCTTTTGCAAAATATTTCCCTTTCAGTAACCTTACCCATACCTGGTCCGGTTCTCTTAAGATTCTCCATCCAAGTTTAGCTAATAAAGCTAGATTGAAAGCTTCAAAATCTCTGAATCCCAAACCTCCATTATTCTTGTCAAATTTCAATCTCTCCCTAGATATCCAATGGATCTTTCTTTTATCCTCAGTATCCTTCCACCAGAATCCAGATATTAGACTATCCAATTTACTTAGAGCAGTCTTTGGAAATAAAAAACATGACATGGAGTATACTGGAATAGAATTAGCCACTGATTTAATGAGCACCTCCCTCCCAGCATCTGACAAAAAACTCTTTTGCCACCCTAACACTCTCTTTTTAACTTTATCTAGAACAAAATTAACTGCTTGGACTTTAGATCTTCCCCATGTGATTGGTAAACCCAAATAGTTACCTGGAACATCAGTCAAAGGAATCTGGAAAACTTGGCCAATCTCTTCTTTTAACAACTCAGGAACATTTTTTGAAAAATACAAACAAGACTTATTCATATTCACCATTTGCCCTGAAGCTCTGCAATATAAGTCTATAATATTTTTCAAATTCCTACAATTGTCCATATTAGCTTTTAAGAAGAAAACAGAATCATCAGCAAACAGAGAATGAGTAATTTTTGGACATCTAGGTGCAACCTTAATTCTCTCTATCTTTCCCAAGTCTTCCATTTTTTCAATCATTCTGGATAAAACATTACTAACCAAGATGAACAAATAAGGAGATAAAGGATCTCCTTGCCTCAAACCTCTACTAGGGGAAACTTGTGATACTCGCTTTCCTTCCAACATGATATTAAAATTTACTGAGGATAGACACCAAAAAATTCTTTGAATCCATTCATCACAAAAACCCATTTTCTCCATGATTACCATTAAGAAATCCCATTCCACTCTATCATATGCTTTATTCATATCCAATTTAATTGCCAGTTCTTTTGTTGTTCTATGAGTTTTTAAATGATGAAAACATTCATGCACAATGACAATATTGTCTTGAATAAGTCTTCCTGGCACAAAAGCTCTTTGACTCTCAGAAATTATAGAACCCAAAAAAGGTTTAAGCCGATTAGCCATGACTTTTGAAAAGATTTTATATATGAAATTGCATAAGCTAATCGGCCTATAATCATTAACCGATTCTGGACTATCCGTTTTTGGAATTAGCACTAAATCAGTTCTATTTATCTCAGACAAATGGAAACCTTGATTAAAAAACTTTTGAACAAGCTCACATACCTGGCTTCCAATAATATGCCATTCCTTATGAAAGAAAGCACCAATGTATCCATCTAGACCCGGAGCCTTAGTTCCACCAAGATCAAAAGTTGCCTTCTTCACTTCCTCATCTGAAATTTCCTTCATATGTATCAAATTATCTTGCTCCGTTAGTACTGTATCCACAAAGCCCAGCACCTCATCAAAATCTCTTTGTCCAGTCCGTGCAAACAAATTAGCATAGAAAGAATGAAAGCAATTGCCAATATCTTCTTCCTTCTCCAGCCAAGATCCATCCAAGGTTTTTAGCCTACTAATCTTGTTCCTAATCTTCTTTTTATAGTTGCCATATGAAAAAACCTTGTATTCTTGTCTCCACATTGAAGCCATTGGATTCTGGATTTTTGAGCCCAGTATAATTCTTCTTGTTCCCATATAGCATTAATTTCACGCTTCAAACTTGCAATCTCTCTTGCAATCTCATCATTCCACTCCTTAGTTAGGCATAAATTCACTTTCTCTATCAATCTGTGAAGAATCTTATTTCTGTTACCAAACTCTTTCTTACTCCACATTTCCAATTTAGAGCTTAACTCAAACAGATTATTGACAAAATCATCCAAAGAAAGACCATACTCAGAGCCCTTCCAATTTTGTTTGACAATTTCCTCAAATTGTGGATGAGTAAACCATTTTAAATCAAACCTAAATGGTTTCAAACCCAGGGATTCCTTTTGCTCAAAATTAAGTAGTAAAGGTGAATGATCAGATCCTATATTACTTAATACAGAACCAAGACACTTCTGGAATTTAAAACGCCATTCCCTATTAGTTACAATCCTATCCAGTTTTTCTCTTATAAAATCATCACCCTCCCGATTATTAATCCATGTAAAATGACATCCAGTTGTTTCAAGTTCCATTAAATCACAATCAGCCATAAATGATCTGAATCTTTCAAGGTCCCCATCAGTACAAGGTCTCCCCCTTCCTTGTCAGAAGAATATAGCATATCATTAAAATCCCCCAACAAAATCCACGGCCTTCCATCACTGGGTTTTAATCTTCTCAAATGACTCCACCAAATCATTTTAGTATTAATTTCATTAGGACCATAAACACAAGTGTGACTGAACCGAAACTAACACCATTAAACACAATATTATCAATATGGATAAAAAGTCTATCATTATTCTGAGACTTACCTCAATTCCTTCTTTCCACATAAAGTCGGTCCACCAGAGCGACCAACTGGATCAAAATATGCAGCTTCAGAAAAACCCAGCTTTCTCTTTATTCTGTCGATATTTTCTCTCTTCATTTTTGTTTCGGACAAGAAAACTAATTGAACACTAAACTTTCTACAAAGGAACCTTAAATGTCGAATTGTCAATGTGGTTCCCAGACCCTGACAATTCCAAGCTAGGAAAATCATGGCTGCCCCGTGGCTGTGGACGGCCAGCCACCACGCCTTCCTTCAGCATCGTTTTTGTTGTTCACGTTGTTCCCAGTACCCGCATCAGAGGAAGATTCTCCCTTGAATAGGACTTTTTTAGCCTTCCCCTTCCTTCTGCGTTGCGCCTCATCATCAGAGTCTAGGCAACCTTCTGCAAATTGGAGGCTTCCCTTAAAATCGAAACCCAAATTGATAAACCATTCATTTTGTCTCCTTCTGATTTCTTCTAATTCGCTTCTTTGTTGTACATCTTCTGCCTCAGTTTCAATAATTTTAGCCTCCTCTAATGCCCTTTGCTCAGCTTTGTTTGGAGAATCAAAAGAGGATTCTTTTCTCCTTTTAGCAATTGGAGACTCCCAGCTCTCATTGGCGGCTCTTTTCAAGGCAACACGGTCAAAACCTTCTACTAACTCTTCAATAAGTGGACCCCCCACCACAGGCACTAGCATATTATTTTGTTGGTTAGTCTCGTCCTCCCCATCCACTAACTCAACTCTGAAATTTGCCCCCTGTTCATTGACACCAATAATTGTTTGTGGGTCTACTTTAGTGAACCAAACAGATCTTTGTCGTCTGGCCCAAATACCCTTCCTGGAGACTTCTGAATTTTGCATAAAAACATCAGGCTTGATAGAGAAAAGCCCAGTTACTTTATCAACATCCCTCCTAGCACCAACATGGGCCTTAAATTCTATATCACCCTTCAGCCCACTAAAGGAAGTCATAGCATTTATTCCCTCACTAATTTTTAATTCCTTTTGTTTTCCCCACGTGGAATTAATGATCCCCTGAGAAACATTCCCACTAGTATCTATTATATCTATAGAAAGTGCGTAGTAACAGTGATTCAGCCAATTCTGTTATAACGACACCCATTGATCTCAATTTACTGCCTAAATTCATTTAACGGTGTGAGATAACCCAGCTCCAAATGCATCAAACCATTTTCCCTAACGCTTAATTGTCTACAATTAAAACGCCAGCTGGAAACCAACTTTAATACGCACTGAAGAACATAAAACTGATTCATGTGGTTTCTTAATAGTTCACATTCTGAATGGAACTGTAGTTATCTCACTGCTCCAGCCGGTGCCGGAGACTTGTGAACTTTTCGATGACATTATTCTTATCTCTGCAAAAAACGAAGTGCGTGGAGGTGTTAGTCTCGACACATATATTTTGAGCTCTTCGAACATACTGGCGATTGAAAGCGATTGTTATTAAGGTGTTACTCGCAATTTTCTTTGGCCCAAAAGCGATTCATGGTCAACCACCCCGTGAATATGTGCTTGACTTCTTTGAATCAATTGGTTTTAGATGTCCTGAGAGGATAGGTGTAGCTGACTTTCTTCAAGAAGTGAGTCCAAAGCTTATATCTTATTTCCTCAAATATAATAATGGTTCTATTGTGATTTTGTTCATATAATCTTCTCTTGATGCAGGTGACTTCAAGAAAAGATCAGGAACAGTATTGGGTCCGCCAAGATGAACCTTACAGTTTTGTAACAGTTGCTCAGTTTGCTGAGGCATTTCACTCATTCCATGTTGGCCGAAGAATCGGAGATGAACTTGGGGTTCCATTTGATAAGTCAAAGAACCATCCAGCTGCCTTAACCACTAAGAAATTTGGTGTTAACAAGAAGGAGCTTCTGAAGGCTAACTTCTGTAGAGAATATTTGCTTATGAAAAGGAATTCGTTTGTTTACATCTTCAAGCTATCACAGCTGGGTACTTTATCTCAATTATCATTAATAAAAAAATCATTTTGTCTATTTTATACATGATTTTGACTGGTAAATTTTTTTCCGTGGTTCTGTTTAATACGTTGACTGATGGAGGAGTTTACACTGGTGCTCCATTTTTCGCATTAGTGATTACTATGTTCAATGGCATGGCTTAGATTTCTTTGAACATTATAAAGCTACCTGTTTTCTACAATCAATGGGACCTCTTATTTTTTCCCTCATGGGCATATGCAATTCCCTCATGGATTCTTAAGATACACATCACATTTTTGGAAGTTACTGTTTGGACATTTCTGACTTACTATGTAATCGGATTCGATCCAAATGTTGGAAGGTAAAGAAGAGGCTTTCTTCCTTTAATCCCATAAAAGGCGACTTTAATTTTAAAACTGATAACATCGTCTACATGAAAACGGACCCAATTAAATTAATTAATATTGGGTTTTTAATATTGAGATTTTAATATTCTATTAGTGGACACTCCTAATTAAGACGTATTTTAAAAATTGTCATTTAAATGTCATAAAAAAGGCTCCACACTTCAATGACTCTGCGTTTAAGGTGAAGGGAAATTAGAGTTTTCTAACTTTAAGCATTATTAATGTAGTATACCTTGCTTGCACCAAATGGATATAAGCTCCTTGGTACATGCCGGTGACATAATTTTGTACGCATTTGCTCCATTTACTTAAAACAAATGTAACCCCCATACTTAATCATTTTTCCTGCTCCATTTATTCAAAACAATTTGTAACCCCCATTCAATGCTAATCATAAGACGTCCAAAAAAAGAAATACCAAGGTGCGTACACTAGAGGACAGGTTAAGAGAATTAAACGAATAGAACCAAAAACAGAAATAATAATAATAATAATAAAATAGTGTGTAGAAACGAATTTGTAACCTATGCTTATTTGGCCATTATTCCGCCCATTACTCCCATAAAACGACTTAGTTACCCATTATTAAAATTAACATTTAATCATTTACATAAATCAAATTGTAACCCCCATATTTAATCGTTTTTCCTACTCAATTTATTAAAAAAAATTTGTAAACCCCATTTAATGATAATTATTTAAATTTAAAATTAGGCTAAATACGATGCCGGTGACATAAATTTGTGTGGATTTTCTCCATTTAAACAAAATAGTGGGTAGACACGAATTTGTAACATATGCTTAATTGTCCATTATTCCACCCATTACTCCCATAAAAACAACTTAATTCCCCATTATTAAAATTGTCATTTAAACGTCATAAAAGAAGCTCCACACTTAATTGCCCACAAGTTTAAGACAAAGGCATATTAGAGGTCTCTAGCTTTAAGGATTATTAGTATAGTTATTTAAGATTATTTAAAATTAGGCTAAGTTATATAAAACCCCTGTGAACTTTGAATCCAAAGAATAAATCTATATTTATTTTTGAACGCTTTATATTCCCCTGCTTCATTACGTTATTTTTCTTTCCTAAGTAAATTGTTCAGATAACCCAGCTCCAAAGAATAAATCTATATTTATTTTTGAACGCTTTATATTCCCCTGCTTCATTACGTTAGTTTTCTTTCCTAAGTGAATTGTAACTAATTTATAATCATTAAGTTTTTGCACAATTCTGTTCAAGTTGGATCCTTTTTGATATTGGTGATGGTGAGTAGTGCTGAAAAGAGTAGAATTGAGAAAATGAACTTAGTAGGGAGAAAATTCATTTGAAATTTGCCTGGTATTTTGTGCACGATGATATATCCTACAGTTGATGTTTTCTTTTTATCCCGTTGATGTGTCATGTGATCATTTGATTGTTTCAATGGATGACATTAGTAGCAAAGATTTTAAAATCTTTCTATAAATATAAAAGGAATATTAGAATTTAAAACTGATTCCTATCATAATCCCATAAAAAGCGACTTTACTGAAATTTTCCTGGTGCTTTCACATTCCATTGATTAGGAGACTCACATCTTTAACAAACCAAATAATTTAAATTTAATAATTTAATTTAACAAGCCCTGTCATATGTCATCAATGTATCTATCTATTAGCAAACCATTTTAAAAAACGGACACAGTTAAATTGGTTAATATTAGGATTTAATACTTATTCCTATCATAATCCCATAAAAGTCGACTTTAATGAAATTTGCCAAGCCCTTTCACATTCCATTGATTAGAGGCCCATCTTCCACTGCAATTTATTTAAATTCCTATTAGTCATTGGGTATAATATAGTGGCGTTTAATGAAAAGAAATAATTGGGGTATTAATAAATTTCGCAAAAGGGACATTAATTAATTGTAAAAAAAGGTTACATTTTGAATTTAAATGCCGTTAAATGAGTTATTTTTATCAAACCCTTTGACATTCCTTTCTATACAATAATGGGTATAAAAGAATGACCCACCTAGCATACACAAGCTTGCACATTTGGTATTCATACTACAAACTCCGAATATCCAAATATGACAAACATTCAGCATGATTTTATTTCCCAACTCAATGATAGCAGAGACACTTGGGTTATTGTTGCACGTGTGCTTAGGAAGCTGGTTGGTCGCAAAACCACTGCTCCGTATGATGCGTGGAAAGTTGGATTGATTCTGGTGGATCAACAGGTTTAACAAATATGTAGACCCGCTTATTATGCATTAACTTGTACAATATCATTTACAAAATTTTATGTGAAATCTATAGGGAACTACAATTGAAGGTTTTGTTACTCAAAACCGCTTGAGGGAATGTTACATGAAAGAGCTCCAAGAGGGTGAAGTTTACCAGTTCCAAAACTTCGAGGTGCTAGACAATAATGACCAATATAAGGTGACTCGAAACCCTTGGAAGATCAAATTTCACAACAAGACGTTTTTCCAGGAATCTGATTTGCACATTTCAATGGAGGCATTCAACTTTGTTCCTATTAAAAACATTGCAAATTGCACAGCAGTTAATGAAGAACTAATTGGTAAATTCCAAGAGAAAATTTTGGTGTATATTTTCTTTATTAATATCGAGTCTTACATTATTTAAAAACCTTCTTTCCAGATGTCATAGGGTTCCTTAAAGCATTTGGTGATTTGGAAGATCAACGAAGAGAGTCTGAGACTTTCAAACGACTGAACCTGACTATTGCAGATAAAGAGTAATGTCCATACCATGTTATTTAATTTTCCACTATTATTATATTCACTACAACACTTCATAAATTCCTTCCATGCATACATATAGCTAGGCGCTTATCACACTGATAAAGTATATGCAATAGCTGATATAAAAGAAATTACATTGAAAACCGGTGGACTTTTTATGCAGTGATGTTACTATCAATGTAGTACTATTTGGAAACTCAGCAACTGACACATTTAACAACCTCAACGCTAAAATGGAGCCGCCGATTGTAGTTGTTATCAGATTTGCAAAGCTGAACAAAAAAAAAGGTAAAAACTTGAGTAATCTACACAAGATCAATGTACAAATTCTCTTGGACGTAACAATATTTTCCATTTCATAGCATACGGCCATATTACTAATGCACTGGAAGCAACAAGAGTTTTGCTCAATCCAAAAATCCCTGAGGTTAGGAGACTATTGGATAGGTAAGCATTGTGTTCAGAACCGAGAAACAATAATTGTATTTGACACTTGTAAGCTTTAGGCATCTTGCTTATTTGTCTAATTCGATCTCATGAGCAGCTTGAATGAGAACCCACGCGCTAATCAAAGTTTCTACCACATCAGCAACATTGTGAAACCCAACATTAACAACGAGGACATGTTGGCATTTCCAACCAGGATACCCCTTGGTGATTTATGCAATATTATAGAGGTAATATTTCATGGCTATAGATTGGTACACAGGTTAGATTATGCTTATGGCATGCTCCAAAACCAGGTAGTAACTTCATCTACTTGCGCTGTTGGAATTAAGAGTGTGAGATTGTCTCAACAGTATGCATCCAAAAGCTTGAAACAGCATATGGGTGGACTTATGATGGGTGCCCGTGTGACACTAAACCTTCCTACGAAAAGGGCAAGCTAACATGCAACAATTGTAAAAAGGAAGTCCTCATGACTCAACCAAAGTATGTACACATCATTTTGATGTGATCTTATGCTTTGCATCAATTTTTTCCCATATACATTAATATGTGGATTTAACTTCCACGCACTAAAATGTGACAAATTTACTCATTACTCAATCAAAGTATGTGCATGTTGTCTAGATGTGACCTTTTGCTTTCTATCCAATTTATTTTTCACATTCCTTAACATATGCATTCTAATTAATTTTTTCCCATATACATTAACGTGTGGATTTAACTTCCACGCACTAAAATGTGACAAATTTACTCATTACTCAATCAAAGTATGTGCATGTTGTCTAGATGTGACCTTTTGCTTTCTATCCAGTTTATTTTTCACATTCCTTAACATGTGCATTCTAATTCCGTGCACTAAATGTGACAAATTTATCACAGATTCAAGGTGCATTATAAGGTATTTGATGCTACTGGGAAATGTTCCGTATTGTTTTTCAATAGGCATGCAACGGAACTTCTGGGTTGCACAGCTGAGCATTTGAAAAAGAAATTAGAGGAGGTAAACTATAAATTACAACACATTTTATGGTTGAGTCCATTGAAATTAATACGCCAATTACTGCTTCTTATCCTTGGCCAGGAAGGTACACCATACTCTTTCCCAGAGGAATTGAGCAGTTGTACAGGGAAAAAACTCATAATAAGGTTTAGGATCAAAGAGCACAACATATAACACCCATCAAGTAGCATGACAATTATGCAGTTCTCAGATGATCCGCAGCTTTTAAGCAAATTTACATATTCCAATTCAAATACTCAAGTTCCTCACAATTCAATCACAGCGAAAGATGGCAGTGATGTAGTCCCAGAACAGCATAGTCCCCACAAGGAAGTGCCCAAGAGAAAGAAGACTAAAAAGAACACAATGATTAAGCATGAGTATGTTGGCTCCTCGGAAACACATCCACCAACACTCTCCATGGCTGAATGCATCAAGAACATTAAAAATGAAAAATGAATACATTAGTGTGTTGGGTTGGTCTTAATTTAAGGAGTGGTTTGCATAAGAAATTTGTTAGGCTAAAACCTACGTGTATGTTGCAACAATGTTAAATAAAGGTTATTTCTTATTCTCATACTAGAAATTGGTAGACCTTGCAACGCACCCATAGATGTTTACCACTTTGAGCACCCTATCAATGTTTGTTTCTTCTACGCATGGAAAATAAATAGGCACAGCTTTCTTCCAAACATGGTAAATGAAAGGGCATAATATGAGCAACAGTGACAAAACAAGCATTAATAACTAAGAGTTGGAGTTACATTTTCAATTTAAATAGCATTAATAAATTTCCCTCGAATTACCAATGTTACGGGAGGAACCAACATATAGTTGCTCTACTGGTGTAAGGCTCCGCTAGATTCTTTTGGGTCTCAAGTTTAGTGTTTTAGATGAGACATTTATGTTGGGAGGGGTAGCCACGAACCCGGAACCAAATTACCATATGATAATATGAAAAAAATGTATTACTAAAGAAATAGCGTTAACAATTTGATTGGCAAACACTTAAATTACAGTGTGAAATCCAAGCGAAGTGTACAAAAAAAAGAAATAAAAATCCAAGCAACGAAGGCAACCTGCAATTATGTAATCATACATGATTGGGGTATTAAGTTCTCAATTATGATCGCAATGATCATTAATTAGAAAAACAATAAATTAATATAATTTATTATTAAAATTTAAATTGCTTTGAATGCTTTTAATTATAAGTTACAAAAATAATATGGGCCCTTAAATGAAAAGAGGCATTGATTTCTAAACAAATCACACTTTTAATTCAAATCTCCTTCAATGAGTTATTTTAATTAAGCCTCTTTCACATTCCATTCTACAACACAATGGTTTATGTCACATGATCACCCACGTTTTAAGAATGGAGAGGTATTAAACCATATAAATGAGAATAGATCGAACATAAAACTATTTACAATGTTACACGAGTTACACCTCATATAAACTGAAATTAAGAGATCGATTCATTTGCTTGGTATAACTTATACATTACGTTTTGTGCATTACATCATGTTAATATGAAATTACACACAGTCAGCTTTTGTAGAATGGATATTTCATAGCTTGGGATGGACTCTATGTGTCAACTGATTATTTGCACATGCAAATGGGAGTGAGTAACATTTGCTTACTTAATTGCCCATTTTAAAAATTGTCATTTAAATGTCACAATAAAGGCTCCACACTTCAATGCCTCTGCGTGTAAGGTGAAGGGAAATTATAGTTTTCTAACTTTAAGCATTATTAATGTAGTATACCTTGCTTGCACCAAATGGATATAAGCTCCTTGGTACATGCCGGTGACATAATTTTGTGCGCATTTGCTCCATTTACTTAAAACAAATGTAACCCCCATACTTAATCATTTTTCCTGCTCCATTTATTCAAAACAATTTGTAACCCCCATTCAATGCTAATTATAAGACGTCCAAAAAAATAAATGCCAAGGTGCGTACACTAGAGGACAGGTTAATAATAATAATAATAATAATAAAATAGTTTGTAGAAACGAATTTGTAACCTATGCTTATTTGGCCATTATTCCGCCCATTACTCCCATAAAACGACTTAGTTACCCATTATTAAAATTAACATTTAAATGTCATAAAGGTGGCTCTACACTTAAATGCCCACAAGTTTAACACGAAGGCATACTAGAGGTCTCTGCCTTTAAGGATTATTAATGTACTATAGCTTGCTTGCACCAATTGGATATAAACTCCTTGGTTGATGCCGGTGACATAATTGTGTGTGGATTTACTTAAAACAAATTGTAACCCCCATATTTAATCGTTTTTCCTACTCAATTTATTAAAAACAATTTGTAAACCCCATTTAATGATAATTATTTAAATTTAAAATTAGGCTAAATACGATGCCGGTGACATAAATTTGTGTGGATTTGCTCCATTTAAACAAAATAGTGGGTAGACATGAATTTGTAACATATGCTTAATTGTCCATTATTCCACCCATTACTCCCATAAAAACAACTTAATTCCCCATTATTAAAATTGTCATTTAAACGTCATAAAAGAAGCTCCACACTTAATTGCCCACAAGTTTAAGACAAAGGCATACTAGAGGTCTCTAGCTTTAAGGATTATTAGTATAGTTATTTAAGATTATTTAAAATTAGGCTAAGTTATATAAAACCCCTGTAAACTTTGGATCAATTCTATATAACCTCCCTGACATTTTACAGTTTAATTTTAATTTAACCCCCCTTACTTCCAATTTTAAACTATTTTAAAATTAACATTTAAATGTCTTAAAGGCGGCTCTACACTTAAATGCCCACAAGTTTAACACGAAGGCATACTAGAGGTCTCTGCCTTTAAGGATTATTAATGTACTATAGCTTGCTTGCACCAATTGGATATAAACTCCTTGGTTGATGCCGGTGACATAATTATGTGTGGATTTACTTAAAACAAGTTGTAACCCCCATATTTAATTGTTTTTCCTACTCAATTTATTAAAAACAATTTGTAAACCCCATTTAATGAAAATTATTTAAATTTAAAATTAGGCTAAATACGATGCCAGTGACATAAATGTGTGTGGATTTGCTCCATTTAAAAAAAATAATGGGTAGACACGAATTTGTAACATATGCTTAATTGTCCATTATTCCACCCATTACTCCCATAAAAACAACTTAATTCCCCATTATTAAAATTGTCATTTAAACGTCATAAAAGAAGCTCCACACTTAATTGCCCACAAGTTTAAGACAAAGGCATACTAGAGGTCTCTAGCTTTAAGGATTATTAGTATAGTTATTTAAGATTATTTAAAATTAGGCTAAATTATATAAAACCCCTGTAAAATTTGGATCAATTATATATAATTATATATAATCTCCCTGACATTTTACAGTTTAATTTTAATTTAACCCCCTGACTTCCAATTTTAAACTATTAAGCCCTTACTGTCAAATGATCGTTATTTTTAAAATGGAAATTAGCACTTTAACTTGTAAACTATACTGGGGGGTTACACAAAAGGAAAACATAACGACTTTTTCAGCGCCATAAAAACCCTTGATCTCCCATTAGCAACAACCACGCACTGGCGGCATGGCATGCCATAGTGCCTACCACAATGTGGCTACAATTTCTTCCAAGCGCAATTTATCCAACACATCATCACACCGGCCACAACTCACACCGTTGAAAAAGAGTTGAACAGAATGGCAAAATGAACTAGCATCAGGACTCTTGCAAACCTATGGCGAACAAGGTAAACGAATATAAATATAGATCACTAAGAGATGATGTTAATATTACCGTTGAAAATGTTGACGTTGAATCACATGCAATGCAGGTTCACTCGAAGAGAACTGGGATGATGAGGACAACTTACCTCAGGACGATTCATGGGTAAATGCAACATTTGTACAGACAGGCTATCTAGACGAGGGCGATCCCATTTATGAGTGTCAATATTGTGGCGCACTATTATGGTACAATGAGAGGATACAAAGGACCCCAACTTCGGACCAACCACTATTCTCAATATGTTGTGGTCATGGAAAGATCAATGTGCCATTCTTCAAGGCACCACCGCCAGAACTGAGTAGACTCTTTTTCGACAAGGATAATAGGCAAACAAAAAATTTCTTGGCCAACATAAGAGCGTATAACAATATTTTTTGTTTCACATCCATGGGAGGAAAGATAGACCATTCAATTAATCAAAATGGTCGGGGACCGTATTCATTCAAAATGTGTGGCCAAAACTATCATTACCTAGGTAGCTTATTGCCTCCTGATGGTCGCACTCCAGTGTACTCGCAACTATACATATATGACACAGACAACGAGATATCAAACTGAATCGCTGCAGCCAGGTAAAAAAACCATAAAACTATATCCTTCCAGTATCCCATCAAAATATACAATATTACATGCTTTTCCCCTTCCGTCATGCAATTGTTTCCATACAGGTGTAACCCAGATGGTGCAGATATTGATACAGACATAGTCAAGGACATCAAAACATGTCTTGACCAGAATAACAGTTTGGTAAGGCAGTATAGGATGGCTGCGGAAATAATAAGGCAAGATGAGCATGCTAATATTAGGATTCGTATTATCAAGCAAACAGGCCAGCAACAAAGAAATTACGACCTCCCTATAGCATCAGAAGTTGTAGCACTGGTAGTGGGAGACTTCGATAGGTCGTACTTCAACAGAGATATAATAGTGGAGAAGAAGGCAGGTACTTTAATGCGCGTTCATGAGCTACACAACGCATACCTGCCCCTTCAATACCCCCTTATTTTCCACTATGGCGATAATGGGTACCACTCAGACATGGAACATAACACTGACACACAAGCAGCCCCAAAAAAGAGAAACACCCTAACAATTCGAGAGTATATGGCCTTTCGATTGATGGATCGGCATGCAGAACAATCTACGCTTCTTCATTCGAAGCGCCTACTGCAACAATTCATAGTCGACGGATTCGCAATGGTAGAATGCGAAAGGTTGTCCTATATAAGGACACACCAAAAAGACATAAGGGTGGATCTGTATAAAGGCTTGACAGATGCAATATCACGTGGTGAGACTGATGCATCAAGTACGGGGAAGAGGATAATCCTCCCCTCATCCTTTACTGGGGGCGCGAGATATATGATTCAAAACTACCAAGATGCAATGGCAATATGCAAATGGGCTGGCTATCCCGACCTCTTCTTAACTTTCACATGCAACCCCGCGTGGCCTGAGATCAAACGATTCTGTGACAAAAACAGGCTCCAACCATCAGATCGTCCAGACATATTAAGCAGAGTGTTCAAAATGAAGCTCAAGGCACTAATGAAAGTCATACGGAGCGGAAAGGTGTTCGGCCCAGTCAAAGTAGGTAACCTTTATCTAATTATTGGCACTGTTAACAATGCAATGTACTCATGACAGCACAAATTTTTACTTAGTCTCATCTCTTGACACAATTTATACTTTCCTACACGACACAGAGATATACACAATCGAATTTCAGAAGAGAGGGTTGCCACATGCCCATATCATATTATTCTTAGACCCAACAGTAAAGCCTAAAACCCCAGAGGATATTGACAAGATTATTTCAGCTGAGATCCCAGATAAGGATGCAGATCCTGTGCTCTATGACTTGGTGTCCAACTACATGATGCATGGACCCTGCGGCACTACAAACCCCAAATCACCATGTATGAAAGAAGGAAAGTGCTCCAAATTCTTTCCACGAAAATTTGTTGACCACACTATTCTTGATGATGAGGGCTACCCCACATATATGAGGAGGAATGATGGTCACACAGTTGAAAAAAAAGGCACACTACTAGACAACAGAAATGTGGTGCCTTATAACCCGACCCTGTTGCAGCTTTTCCAGGGGCACCTCAACGTCGAGAAAACAAACCAGTCAAGGGCAATCAAGTATTTGTTCAAATACATCAGTAAAGGGAATGATCGAGTAATTGCAGGCCTATACAATAATGACAGCTCTGCATACTCCCAGCAATCATTTGATGAGATCACACATTATCTCAACTGCAGATATATATCCTCATGTGAGGGGGCTTGGAGAATATTCTCGTATAACATCCACCATAGACACCCCTCGGTTGAAAGATTGAGCTTCCACCTGCCCGGACACCAACCTGTATTCTACTCAGGAACGCAGGAGATGCCAACACTCTTACAGAAGCAAAGAATCAAGGAGTCGATGTTCCTCGCGTGGCTAGCTCAAAATAAAGATGATGATTTTGCAAAAACATTAACATATGTGGAATTCCCCGAGCACTACACATTCAACAAGCGAAAGAGGTCATGGAAGTTGAGACAGAGAGGTTTCTCTGTTGGAAGAATTGCCCACGCCTCCCCGTCTCAAGGTGAGACCTACTATCTACGTGTGTTACTCACAAAGGCAAGGGGCCCAAAATCCTACGAGGAGATCAGAACGGTGGATGGTGTCATACACCCAACATTTAGAGCAGCCTGCTATGCACTTGCCTTGCTCGATGATGATCAAGAGTACATTGTTGCCATAAAAGAGGCTTCTCTTTGGGCAACCGGACAATACTTGCTCCGATTCTTTGTAAGCATGCTAATGTGCCATTGCCTTTCAAATCCATTAATGATTTGGGAACAGACAAAGCAGTTGATTTGTGAGGACCTACTCTACATTCCACGTCATGACCACCGATTCCTAGGTACGTGTACCACTTGTCAAGCAAACTCATTTTAAATTGTTCCATTATATGCCTTATAAAATTATTTGCAAATTAAATTAGTATATAAATGTTAGTGAATTATTGAAATTTAACATTGACATGAGAAATATTTGTCAATGCTGGTCTAACCTCTATCATGAAAAATCCTACAAGAATATTCCATTAACTTAATCCCACTAAATTCGTAATGGCAACAACAGGTTCTTCGCCCCTTTTAAAAATAAACGGAAGAATGTGTCTACATTATAATATTTAAGCATTATATTTGTCAATGTTGGCTTTGCTTCTATTATTTTGATATATAATCTTCTTTACATATTTAGTAAAAAACATAAATGTTCAGATTTTATAACAAAAAACCTTCTTAGCAATTTATTACTAACAATTGGTACGTACATATACATATATAACATACATATTTACTAAAAATATTTTCCACATATCACAAAATGCCAAAAACAAACCATAACCAAAACAAAACATAGATCCAAAACTACACATTTTAAAAAATTACTACCAAACTCAGAACCATTTTGGGAATAGCTTATCCCGACACTTAACAAACTACTTTTCAAATAGAATTACATGTCAGCGATGTAGACAGGGAGGAGTTAGGATTGCAAGAGATTGAGAAACTGCTGTGCAAAAATGGACGGTCTCTAAATGATTATGCATGCATGCCAAAGCCGAGGGGCGAACACATTATAGACACTACAAACAATCTACTCCTCCAAGAACTCAACTTCGACAGGGAAAATTGTGCAATAGAGGCTGAGAAACTGAAGGCCTCACTAACAGACGAGCAAGCTGGGATTTTCCAAGAGATAATGAGGGCTGTCAACAACACCAACGGCGGCGTTTATTTTGTCTATGGCTACGGCGGCACTGGAAAAACATACCTGTGGAACACTATGCCCCTCCAAGTATGCGACCATCCATATGCCATCGTATTTGAAAAAGACACGGAAATACTCTTATATGAGGGAGAGGACATACCTGCAAATGCATATGAAAGCTTGCCACTATACAGAATTGTGAAGGAGAAAACGCCATTGCCGTACTTAAGAGGTACACATGCTCTTACCTTACCCATATGCTTCCACATTCAAAAAACTCTTACTAACAAATCTAACGCCCCAACCATTGAAATGTACTCGCAGATATTGTTGGGTTAGCCAGAAGCCCGGGACGGTACAAACTATATGCTGACGCAACGGCCACAAGCAACTACAAGTCAAGGATGCGCATCACATTGACGGACTATAGGTGTAGCACAAGCTAGTATATCATTTACCGTTTCTATATTGAAATACAAACAAAAACATACAAATGACAGCATGCCAAAAAATTCTAGGGGAAATCAGGTGAAGTGTATACTTAAAGATGAGGTCGCGGACGATGCATACAGGAAATATAATGTACCGCAAAGGAGGGTGCCTCTAATGCTCATTCAGTTTTGCATCATCAAGAAACAAAGAGGTAGCGCCACAACAGGATGCACAACTACAAACACATCACCACAAAGTGCACCAGAGCACAACCACTACTCACATGCTCTTGTCTTTGTAACAGGATCAGTACGTGTTCACAGCTGTGCCAATGTCACGAAGATCACGCTGGATCCATGCCTACCCCAAGAGAGCCAGTACCATTATATGCTAGGGAAGGACACCGAAGAGGTGCCGACAGATGAGTCTTCGGCATGATCAAGGCAAGAAAACCGCTGCAAGTGGCATAGAGCACAACACAATGGATCATCAAAATTCACAGACATTCCCACCAACAAGAAACATAAACTGCATGTAAAATATGTAGATTTGTCGTGTCGCAGCCATATTGACTGGCCATCTCCAAGTTCCGACTTCTACAAATAAATTGATTCAAATGATGTGATCCACTAGCAATTCTTATATTATCATAAAAAGTTCTCAAATTAAGAATAAGATTTTAATTACATCTTGTAAAAAATAATCATTCTGACCAATCTAAAGAATTTTCATAGGACCAATTTAATTGATTTACTTCAAAAAACAAACCGACTTTGCCCAATAAGCTACAGAGAGACATTACCTCATTCAACGTCGGCTTCAAGTTCTTTTCCGCCAAGAAGCATCCACTTTAAGCCACCAATTGCAGCTATGCATTCATTCGTTTGTGGACGGTAAATGCCCTTTTCATCACGGGAGATCCTCTAATCATTTTTCTCATTGTCCTCTTCATTATATGAAATGCCTTTATCATTCATTTCTTGCAGCACTACTTAAGTGGCAAAAGTCTATTCATTGAGCTTTCTCAACTACCAATAATTTGACATTTAACATTTCATAATAATATTATTGGAATATTAAATAAAAACACCATCTAAATAAATTTAATACATTAAAATCACATCTCAATAATTCAAATTTATAACTAAATGGCGATGAAATAGGCAGAAAATACAGACCAAATAAAGCCGGCCCGTGCAAGGCACGGGGAGAAACCCCTAGTTGGAACTCGGAAACTCCTGTTGAACCTCATGCGCGAATTTAATATTAGCATCATCCCCATGCACGTCGGTTCCACTACTCAGATGCCCTTTACCATTCCTTGCCGGAGAAACATCTTCCACCATTGCCGGTACCTTCCTTCTCACTGGTGGAACACATACACTTGCATCATATTTTTTCCGACTTTTGTTGGCCCCCAAACTACTCGCCAGTATATCACAGGACTTATTTTCATGGCCCAGTCTACCGCAGTTAAAACAGAATCTAGTTAACTTTTCATATCTGACCTTAATATCCACTTTATCATTAGAATTCGGTCTTGGTATAGAAAAAAGAATTACCAGTGGTTTATCAATGTCAATCGACACCCTTGCCCGACCAAAAGATCTCGCTAGCATTGTTGGATCATCAGGATCTTCATATTCAAGGACCTGACCAACCCGTTTAGCCATATTCAGAATATTTATTCCTTGCATACCTTCAGGCGGGATATCATGGAATTGGACCCAAAAATTACATGTTGAGAAAACCAACTCACTGTCACTTGTAAAGGGTGGTCTGACTTTGAGCTTTAATACATAGTTTCTAACTAACCAAGGACCATCATCGAGAATCCTCTTCACCTCGTCAGCCCTTCCAAAAGTAAAGGAGAAGATATTGGTGCCAATCTTCTTAATCACCAGCTTGCCCTTAATCTTCCAGATCGGAACTACGTTATCGATAACCGTTTTTAATCCAATTGTAGCCTGAGCAACGACCTTCCCAACCAGAAAAAATCCCTCTGGACTATCACTTGTGTTCCCTTTCCATTGAAACTCCAGAATATCAACAGCCTCCTCCTCATACTCCATGTGCTTTTCCATTTCCATCGTCACCTCACCGACTCTTTACCCGAACAGGTAAAGAGAATGAATATACCTAATCTACTCACTGGTGCATACCCAAGATATAGCACCAGATAAGACTAAGAATAACCCTAGTGTTTACTGTTGCTCTCAGTGTCGAGAGAAAAGTCTGCTCTCAGGGTCGAGAGAATTTTTTTTTTTTTTACAATTTGCCCATGCTGGCTTTGATATAAAGCATACTTATTAATTAATCATGCTGGCGTTATATTTGCCAAAAAGAAAAGAAAAATGCACGTATATGTTAAAATATTATGTAATTCATTCATATTTCAAAAACTTGATATGTAATTACGGGCCAAAAAAAAAACTTGATATGTAATTGAAAAAAAAAAAATTACTGTTTATGCTGTTCGGTATGCCGCATGCAAAGTGGCGACGGTAATCTATCATGACGTCATAACTACTACTCCTTTTGTCTTAATTATAGGACAACATTTGGAAGTTGATATTGGTCCTAATTATAGGACAAAGTTCTAATTTTTGTCAATTTCATTCCAAAATACCTCTTATTGATACTTTCTCAATAAAAATTAAACACAATAATAATTAAAAAAATGCACCTATGTATTCTATAAAGTGAGTAATGCTTACAACTCATTAATGCCACATACATATCAATTCTACTGTTTTTTTTAAATTTTAAATAAGGGTATTTTAAGAAAATAAATATGATTAACTAATTTAACCTCTATCATTAATTTATCTAAAATTAGGTAAATATATCTTATAATTAGAACTGGAAGGAGTATATCATAGGGCATCTATTTGAGGACAAACAATAAAATTACGAAATTCCTCTTAGCTACGCCTTTTTTTTTGCCAGGATAGCTACTTTTTTTTTTCCTGAGATAGGAGACAACATATATATATATATATATATGTAAATAAAAATAAAAAAGATCCATGAAGTTAAATAATATCATTATACTTAATAAATTATGATTAAAAGATTTGGGAGAAAAGTTTCCCTACGCCTTTCCACGACCACGAGGCAATAACATCTGCCATAAGAGATCTGAAGACTTATCGTGTCATATTTAATTAATCCATACGTGTCATGTTGCATGCGATGCTTGGGATCATACACCTCCACGTGTTAGATTTTTAATTTATTACTCTCCAGTCTTTAATATCAGGTATATTCGGGGGATTCTGATCCTAAACATAAAACATAATTTTTATATTTGTTAATTTTTTTAATTTACTCCAATTAATACTCCCTCAACAATAATTATGGAGGAGAATAAAGAGGGAATTAAGAAAGATGACTATGTTACTTTAGAAATTATACATAATATTAACCAACTTAACTAATTAACTTCTTTAATCTAATCAAATTAGATAAATATATCCTATATTAAGGATTGATTATTATATTAGATTCTAATACAAACAAAAATTTAGGTGAAATTACTTATATCCATTAGATTAACTGACTTCAATTACACTTATTATTTTGATATTGTTAGTTGTTAAAATATGTGTACATGTTAGTTGTTAACTCACCAATGACACTTGTAAATTGTTGAATAAGCTCTTATAATGTAAATTAGGTTTTGTAAATCTTCATCTGCACACTTCTTATTTTATTATTGTTAGTTGTTAAAATGCATATATGCACTCATAAATTCACCTATGAAATATAAAAATATGTTATTTTGCTATTATTAACGATTAAAATGCATGCATACTTATAAATTTGCCTATATAATGGATATAACCACCTTTCAAAGTAACTAACTTTTTTCCCTCTAATATTTCAGTTACCATATCTGAGCTCTTTCCACAAGATTTGAACACTTTGTTGTCAACATCTGAGCGTAGTTGTAACTTGTAAGTTATAAAACCACATCTTGTACTTGCATTTATATACGCGTAAAAGTTGGAGCAACAACTGTTGAAAGAAAAAGGGAAGAAATTGTTTGGGGTGATTTAGAAATGTTCAAAGAATGTCATTAGATGTGACAAGGGGGGGGGGGTAAGTAGTTCAAGCGGGAAGGAGTCTTCTGAACCGGATGATTATGATCAAGAGAAACACCTAATAAAATTATTGAGCATAATAGCTTCATATAATCCATATAGCCGACCCCAAATGACATAATCAGGACTTGTGGTTGTTGCGTGTATGGTGGGCACATGTAACAACAACTGGACTAATAACAACATATATGGTCTTTGTTTAATGATGTGCATATTCTTTGTCTTCCGTTAGTTGCTTCAACTTCATTTTTGTTTATTACTACTTTAGTCTTTAATATAATATCTAGTTGATTAACTTGAAGAGATTAGGAAAACTAAATAAATTACTTAAATATAGCATATGTTACATGATCTTTCTATCAAATAATCATATGTATTATTAGATTATCTATTAGTTTATAAGTCAAGTAAATTAATTTAGAGAAAAATGAGGTCAATTTAGTGACTAAAAACTAACCTTAGTATATAGTAGCAACGCTTTATAAGTATAAAGACTGCTTTTACCAAATTTTAATTATAGGAATTAAAATAAAAATAGATATAAATTATAAAGACTTATTTTTCTTTAAAAAAAATTCGGAGAATACATTGAGAGTAATTTAGAAACTATAATTTCATGGTCTACAAAACCATTGCATCAGCTGATGATGAATTGATTTGTGTTGAACTTTATTCATTCTTTCAATGGACAATTATATAGTCTGAATTCTAAATGGAAAACAATCATACATAATAACAAAAAAAAAACATAACTTATAATCGAAGTATATATTACTCTGATCATTTTTATATAAAGCTTTTAATCGAATCAGTTAAAATTAGATGAAAAATTGTATTCTGTCAAATTTATTGTAACATTTCAAAAAAATTCCTTAAAAAGTTAACATTTATTCCTAATTTTTTATTTTCAATTTAATTAATTATTAAGGGTATCTGTGAAAATCACACCTTAATTTTTCATTAAATTTTGTCAAGTTGTTTATTAAGGCGAATAAATATTTTTAAACCTTATACAAATGGACAATATATGATGTGCTCGATAAGAAGAAAACTATTGGCAAGAGGGTTCAATATTGAAGTTTGATACACTAATTAAAAATCAAGATTAACTGACACCAAGCACCTCTTTAAGTCGGCTTAAGTAAGAGGTTGTGAGTTTTACCTTCCATAAAAATTATGAGTGGATGAGTTCCTTCAATTAATGTAGAGTGAGAAAAAGATTAACAATTAATACCAACTATCAAATCAAATATGAAATGATTATATTATAAAAAGCACCTATTATAGATAATTTAACTATACAGAATTTTTTAAATGTGCGCATAGTGTAAGCTCTAATGTTACCTCTCAGGAAACAAGATCTTAATTAACTCATATGGAAAAATGACAAATTAACCAGTTTGAAACTATGACAATATAATAAGATTAGTTCATAGAAATTTGAAGTCATAATAACTTATCACATATTGAAAAGATCGAGACTTATATTCATATATATGGAAAAATGATCAACTAAACATACATACATATATATATATATATATATATCTATGTAATTTTCTTGTAAATTTCATGAAGGCCTGACATCCCCAAGACCCAGTCTTCATTCTCATATATCCTGTTCACAGGTCAATATGCGGATTTTAAGTAAATGACGACATGAAAGGAAGTTACTTATCAAAATTTGAATACCTTGTTGTCAATATATGAGCACTTAGTTGTAAGTTATGAAACACCATCTTGTATTTGCATTTATACATAAAGAAGAGTTGGAGTGATAGCTATTGAAAAGATAATGATAAGAAATCGTCTAGAGTGGTTGAGAAAAATTCAAAGAATGCTAATAGATGCGACAATAAGGAGGGTAGATCAATAAGTAAGGAGTTCTATTAGGTAAAAACACTATTAGGGAAAACACTAAATAAATTATTTAGCATAGTAGCTCCGTACGATCCATATAACCGACTTCATGAGATAATTAAAGCCTGTTGTTGTTGCTGCGTGTATGATGGGCACATGGAACAACAACTAGACTAACAACATTTATGGTCTTTTTTTAATGATGTGCATATTCTTCGTCTTCCATTAGTGCATCAAGTCTTCATTTTTGTTTATTATATCTTTTCACAAGCCATTCTGGCTTGCCTTATTATAATATATTTAATTAAGGGAATTTTAATGAATGGTAATACTGTTTTTTGCCAGATAATAAATGGGAATGCACTGCATTAAAAGTAGAATTTGTTAAGGAATTAGTACCCTTCATATGATGATATGATCAATGATTTACGTATTAAATTAATTTTCAGTTGCTATTAAAAAATTATAAGTAACTTTCATTGAAAAGCAACTATGAAACGTGGGTGTCGGGATATTTTAATTGGTCCCCAAAAGACCAGGAAAAAATATGTGCGCATATAAATATATATATATATATATATATATTGCATCGTGTACCTCAAGGCATCTTTTATTAACATTTCCACAAATTATATATATAGTCAACCTTAAATATCACCTCTTGGTCAATTTAAAATAAGTGACATATGAGTAGATAGTGCTAAATTTGCCATAAAATTTGTACCTCATGCTATATTTGCCTATTTATATAGAATATTAACTTTAGAACAACTCCATGATTGTATATATATTATAAATCACTTTTTAACCAATTCACATGTATCAATAAAAATAATAAAAACTTTAAATTTATCATAAAATTCAATTGACGTTCAATATTAATATTCTTATTAACTACATCAAACTCTCACTACCCTTACCTTATCAGATATAGTCATATATGTAAAGAAAATGTTTAATGTTTCTTATAAAAAGAGGACTAATAACATATTCAAGAAGGTTCCCTATTATAAAGACCACTGGAAGTATATGATATTTACTATTGATGTGAATTCACAATATACATCATTTTTAGAAACAATTTTAGGTTCGCAATATAAGTCAATTGAAGAGTTATTAATGTTTATTTGTCAATTTCATCCTTATAATTAATGCTTTAATATGACTCTTTATATTTTTTGATCTATTCTTCAAAACCTCATTTAATATGGATAAAGCTATTTTTTAATTTAACATAAATTTAGTGAATTAACTATTTTATTGTGGAAAAGAGGGAGTATTATAATTCAATGAAATCAATACCCATTGGTAATGCATATGGCCTAGTCTGTAGGTTCTTAAACCTGGATCTGATCGGAAACCGGTTTGATCTGGTTTTTTTTTTAAATCATTTTTTTATTTTTCTTAAGAATTTCATATTAACAATTTTAAAATCTTTAATTTCTCATTGGTTTGACCTCAGGTTAGCTCCGGTTTAACTCCAGTCTGACTCATTGACCCTTGACCCTAACCGATTCAGTGGCCAGTCCGGATTTCAGAACTTGAAAAAACCACATGCAATGAGATGGTAATGAAGATTCATAGGGGGAGATGTATGAATGGGGATTATCAATTTTTTGGTAATCATCATTACTATGGTAAACCCTATTACCATACTAAAGAGCAACCAAATACTCTTCTCTTGATAATACAATCATGATTATCATTACAGATATACAATGGGGTTGAAGCAAACGTACTCTTAGTTATGCAGCATGCAAAGTGGCGATGGTAATCGATCATGACGTCATAACTACTATATCATAGGGCATCTATTTGAGGACGAACAATAAAATTACAAAATTCCTCTTAGCTACGGCTTTTTTTTTTTGCCAGGATAGCTACGTTTTTTTTTTCTGAAATAGGAGACAAGATAAATATATATATATATATAAATAAAAATAAAAAAGATCCATGAAGTTAAATAATATCATTATACTTAATAAATTATGATTAAAAGATTTGGGAGAAAAGTCTCCCTACGCCTTTCCACGACCACGAGGCAATAACATCTGCCATAAGAGATCTGAAGACTTATCGTGTCATATTTAATTAATCCATACGTGTCATGTTGCATGCGATGCTTGGGATCATACACCTCCACGTGTTAGATTTTTAATTTATTACTCTCCAGCCTTTAATATCAGGTATATTCGGGGGATTCTGATCCAAAACATAAAATATAATTTTTATGTTTGTTAATTTTTTTTAATTTACTCATATTAATACTCCCTCAACAATAATTATGGAGGAGAACGAAGAGGGAATTAAGAAATATGACTATGGTGTTTTAGAAATTATACATAATATTAACCAACTTAACTAATTAACTTCTTTAATCTAATCAAATTAGATAAATATGTCCTATATTAAGGACTGATTATTATATTAGATTCTTATACAAACAAAAATTTAGGTGAAATTACTTATATCCATTAGATTAACTGACTTCAATTACACTTATTATTTTGATATTGTTAGTTGTTAAAATATGTGTACATGTTAGTTGTTAACTCACCTATGACACTTGTAAATTGTTGAATAAGCCCTTATAATATAAATTAGGTTTTGTAAATCTTCATCTGCACACTTGTTATTTTATTATTGTTAGTTGTTAAAATGCATATATGTACTCATAAATTCACCTATGAAATATAAAAATATGTTATTTTGCTATTATTAACGATTAAAATGCATGCATACTTATAAATTTGCCTATATAATGGATATAACCACCTTTCAAAGGAACTAACTTTTTTCCCTCTAATATTTCA
Organism: Inga leiocalycina; assembly: GCA_963242795.1. Lineage (NCBI taxonomy): Eukaryota > Viridiplantae > Streptophyta > Magnoliopsida > Fabales > Fabaceae > Inga > Inga leiocalycina. The sequence goes on from OY725331.1 coordinate 14,336,825, forward strand.
GTTACCATAACTTGTATTGCATATCCAACCAAGATTGTAGGAAAGGAGTCCACGCACAGAGTAGTTAACATTTTTTTTTGCATATAAGTATTATTTCTTAATTAAAAAAATAGATCTTTAACGTAATTTATATTTTTATAATCATTAAAACAAAACATATCAACTTCAAAGCTCATGTTCTATTTGATTACTTCAGCTATCTGGTTTGCTTTATGAGAAACTGATTATATACCTTTCCGACGATTTTGAAAGTTGGAAAACCTCTATGTTGCTTTTGCCTAATTTCTGAAGTTTCTTGTTATTTATGATTATTATTCCTTCAATATATTTTTAATATGATTATAAGGCAGGTGGTTCTCCAAACAAATAAAATTTTAATTATATAAGCCAACATATTCAAGATGTTTTAATTCGAAAGTTTAATAAAAAATAAATATGTATTACTCATTAATGATATATTTTCTTTATCCAAGACAAAAATAAAATTAAATAAGGGAGAATGACAGAAAAATACCACTTAAACTTCAAAATCCTAAATTAATCGTTTGACAAAGATTTGAGTTGTTAATCTCATTACTATTCTTGTTAATCCCATTACTCTTCTTGTTAACCGGATTTTAAAGTTCAGATGATATTTTTTTATCATTCTCCCATTAAATAAATACATGGTCCGGAGATTAATGATATATCACTATATAACGAAAAATATATCATATCAATATCAATATAAAAAAAATACATAATGAGTAGTATCAAATTCTTTTGACTACTCATCACAAAACCCTTTCTTCATTGATCTGTCGCTTATTATTTACGTATTGCCGACATTGCCGACAAGGTGTTCTTTAGATTTGCTTTCCTTTACAAGATTCATATCAGCATTAGATCGTTGCTATATTAATTAAGGCACGTAGGGAAAAAATGCAAAAGTCAAAAGTGAAAACAATATAATTAAAACATATTCATTGATTTCATTCCCCTTAACCATACGTATATTAACCTTTCACCTCACGGTGTATTATACTCATCGAGTTTTTTATTTTTATTTTATAATCTGAAATTAAACTCTTCCTGTTTTCTTTTTCATAAAGTAATTCCAGCACCATCACCGTAATTAAGGATAAGCTTATGACTTAGTATTAACTACTCTATCTGAAAATCAAATAATTTATTAATTTTACCCTTATATATACATTCATATGATGCTTCATAAAAATGCTTAACATTTTTTCTCCAAGTACCTTATAAAAAGGATGGGAGAAATTAAGTATATTTTGTTATTCAGAGCGTGGGAGAACGAGTCATATATATATATATATATATATGTTATTCCCTGCTTTTTATGATAAACTCTTCTAAGAATATTCTACCTTCATATATATATTTCAAGTTCTAGCATATGTTTGGTCTCCTTTCTTCATTACATCGCCTATATATATATATATATATATATACACATATTCCATATTCTTCTTTTGAAGAAGCCGAAGGGTAGTTTTTGACTTAGCCCTATACATAAGGTTCCTGGATTCTCAGGTCCAGCTCGTATTACTAGTTTTCTACATCACGATCACCAATTTGGTTCACGGAATAAAAGTAATGAAATGTAATATAATGATAATTATATGAATTTATTTAATTTTTCATTAAATAAAGATGATATATATGTATACAAACATTAGATTTTCGGTTACATCCAATATGAGAATAATATAGCAAGAGATAAAATTATCCTTGTATGCACACGCACACATAATGTACACATTGGATTGATGATATTTAATGTGGGAATATTGTATAATGGGGTATTTTAATTTTTTTAAACAGTGGAATATAACTTTTTTTAATTTTTTAATAAGGGAATTCTTTAACAATGGGTTATTATTAATTAATTTTTTTAATATTTAATAGTGGTAATTATTTCATATCTAACAGTATTTATGGGTGGGCACTTTAGTCAATTTAAAAAATTATAATGGCAATAATATCTTTTTCACTTGATTACAAGATGCATGCATCCCTATTCATTAGTCATAACAATATAATTCTGATTGCATCATTTGATGTAACCATGATTACCAATGTAATTATCCTTATATTACATAAGCTCAACCAAATAAAAAGTTTCAAAAAAAAAAGAGGTTCTTTTTTTAAAATAAATGAATTTGGCTTCATATGAGAAAATAAAGAAAATGTTTTTTAAAAAAAATAAAAAAGACAAACCAAACAAAAAAATATTTTTCTCAAATAAATTAAATAAACTTTTTTTTTTCTTAAAAATACTAACAAAGTGACATGTATTTCTACCCCAAACTATGTGAGCTTTGATCCCTCTAAATGGTATGTAGGCCCTAGGCTCTCTTCCCAGGTCAAGTCTAATTTTGTAAATAAACAATTTTTCCTTTGTTAATTTCTTATTTTTTGTAAATATTTTCTTTTTTTATTTGGGTAATTATAATAAAATTAAAGGTTATATTCATTTTTAAATAATTGACTTAAGATAACCGTTTTTATGAACATATGCTATGAGGTATATAACACCTTTCCCACACAATATCAACTCCTGAACTGGTCTTTATTTTTCAAAAAAAATTTCCAAAATTATCCTTTTCCAAAATTTTTGTGGCGGCCCCATATTTTCCAAATTTTGGACGCTACATATGAGGGTCTTTTTAATTTCATCTAGTTTTGAATTAGCTCCTTAGGTTTCTTTTTTTCTTTTTATTGGGTCCTTTTAGTTTGTACAATTACATCCGTTAGTCCCTTGTCCTTAAAACCGTTAAATCAAGATTAACAGTGTTAATAATTCTGTTAGAGCGTGCTAATGTGGCAAAGAGTTGGACTGTGTTAACAGTTTGGACTCTTACTCAGCATTTGTGGAGAAAAAACTTATCCACGTCTGAAAAGAATTTAATTTTTAACCCGACCGTATGAAATCAAATTATTGTACAATATCTGAAGGTTCATTAATTTATTCACATGACGTATTTATTCAGCCCCAATCGATAGATTAAAAGCCAACCAAAAAGCTTCGTAAATCCCAGTTTTTCATTTACGAAGCATATCTGCAAATCAAAAGGTTAAACAATGAACCAAAAAGCTTCGTAAATCCCTTAATCATATCTTCGAAGGTTGAACGTTGATGATGGCTAATTTTTTCCCTCCATGAATGCTTAGTAAGAGTCCAAGTTGTTGAAGTAATTAACCCTTTTCCACGTCAGCACACTTTAACAGAATTCCTAACACTGTTAACGGCTTTAAACTAGAAGGAGTAACGGATAAAACAATAGAAACTAAAAGGATCTAGTAAAAAGAAGAAAAAAATTAGGGACTTGATTCAAAACTAGGTGAAACTATAAGGACCCCCAAATTTGTTTTCGGTTTTAGAAACCATAATTCCATGGTTTACAACATCAGCTGATGATGAATTCATTTGTGTTGAACTTTATTCGACAAGTATATAATCTGAATTCTAAATAGAAAAAAAAATCATACATAACAAATATGATACTTGTGCCTTGCAACTCTGGTTCTATTTATAAGTTCACTTTGGAGAAAAAATTTTGATCCTTATTATAAGTCCACTTTCAGAATAATAAATGAGAGTGTTATAATTTTGCCCTTATTAAAGGCAGAGAGAGAAGAAAGAGTTGAAAAATTAGTCTATTTTTTTGAGTTAGTTAACTAACTTTGCTTAGTATGTAAGAATCAGGTAATTTGGATTTATAAAAAATAGTACTTGGAGATTACACCCTCAAAATCATAGCATTGATTATTGATTATTCTATAGATTAGATAATGTAACAGAAGTATATATTCCTCTGATCATTTTTATAAAAAAGCTTTTAATCGAATCAGCTGTTAAAATTAGTTGAAAAATTGTATTCTGTCAAATTTATTGTAACATTTCAAAATTTTTCTTAGCAAAGGTTAATCTATTAATTTGTATTCCTAATTTTTTTATTATCAATATAATTAATTGGAGAGATTGCTAAATTATTACGGATGTTTGTGAAAATCACAAATTATTAGTTATTCATTAAATTTTGTAAAGTTTCTTCTTTGTTTTTTGGTAATAAACAGGGGCTAAGCCCATCAACTAAACAGAGACTCTGCGAGGGAGCATGTGTCCCTCACAGTCTTCTTGCAGAACTCGTTCAATCAATCTTGGTGGCCTCTTCCATACTATTTTCCGATCAGGAAGCTTCAGACTTAAGTCCGCTAAAGCATCTGTTACACGATTAGCCTCCCGATATACATGATTGATACACACTTGCCAATCTCTTTCCAGTAATTCTCTAATGTTTCGAAGAGATACGTGACACTCTGTCATGTTCAGTTTCTGGTTAATGGCTTCTATTACTCGCTGGGCATCACTTTCAACTTCAGTAAGTCTAAATCCTAGATCCCAACATAATAGCAACCCTTCTTCTATAGCAAACGCTTTGGGTCCATCAGAGACAATTCTGTCAGCTTTACCGAGAATCCTCCAAGCCACTCCCCTTCATTTCCTCTTATAACTCCTCCACAGCCTGCTCCTGATTGCACTGCCCAGCGACCATCAACATTTAGTTTGCACCATCCCCTCTACGGAGGCTTCCATGAAATCATTTCAACTCTGTCACTCACTGGACGTTGATCATTCCCTTCCCACTTCTCTTTATAATAGATGATGTACCTTTTGATGCTTTCCGCTGGATTATGCAGTAATCCCTCCTCCTGGTCACGAACCTATGCATTTCTCCATTTCTATAAGTGCCAACATCCAACTGCAAAAACTTCTAGCTAGTTGCTTTCCTTTGCAATTTTGTATGATCCCGATAGGTTAGCTTTAAGCTAGTTATCCCAGTATGTAGAGAAAAATTTATTCCAGTATCTCTTTGGTACTACTTGTTTCCAGACTGCAGCAGCACATAGGCAGTTTCTTAACACATGAGCATGATCTTTTACATCTAATCTACACACGTCACACATACCATATGTACCATCCCATGAGCCCGTAAGACTTTAGTGGGTAGTCTTTTAAGAGCAACGAGCCACATGAATACGTGGACTCTTTCTAGTACTTGCAGCTGCTATATGTTCTTCCACTTTGTTCTACTATAATCCCACAGGTCGTTGAGGAGCCATTTGTATGTGCTGGAGATCGTGAAGTTGCCGCTAGCATCCAGTTTCCAAACAAAACGTTCAGTCTCTTTAGGTTCTTTCTCACTCTCTCAATGTTCTTTGTATTTGTCATACGACTTCACTACTTCTTTCCAGAGCTTTGAATCTCCACTCTTAGCTATTGACATGTCTTATGGCCTTTCTTCCCTGCCATATTTTCCATGAAGGACTTGGACCCAGAGGCTTTCAGGTTCATTATTCATTCGCCAGAGCAACTTCATTAAAAACGTTCATTCATTAGTTCCAGTGATTTTATTCCCACACCCCCATGCTCCTTCGTGTGACATAGTTGCTTCCATGCTACAGCGTGTCTCTTTCTTACTCCTTTCTCACCCCAAATGAAGTTTCTTTGCAACCTATCTATTTCCTCAATCACTCCTTGTAGCAGCCTGTCGTGCTAGAGAGGATACAGAGCCATAAAGTTCGTGACTGATTTAACTAACATCATTCGTCCAGCAAGTGATAAACTGGAAGCTGTTGTTCTCTACCGCAAGTGCACGGATCGCGTCAAGTAATAAAGTGATAAGTGAGATCGTTCCCTCGAGGATTTGAGTAACAATTTAGTCAAACAATGGGCTTGATGTGTTTGATTAAGTTGAATCAAAACAAAATGTTGAGTGTGAGAAAAACAGATTCAAAAGATATGTTGACAACAACTAAAAAGTACTGAACAAAATATGCTTCTTGTGAATTCAATCAATTAGAGTAAACCTAGGATTGTTCGTTCCCTTTATATATCATAAACTCAATCTACTTCCTCTTCGATATTACTTTTTATGGAATATATATGTGTCAGTCTAAGGTTCGATAGCCATTGGTTAAGCTCTCTCAAGTCATAACCAAACTTATATCCTCCGTTAAGATACACAATCTCTTGCTGCATTTAAGGGAAAATAATCATTAAACAGCCTCCTTACTTTGACAATGCTAGGTTAATAGCTATATCTCTATGTTATTAACAAACCATCCATTTAACTCTTTAAACTTCAAGTCTAACAAAACTCTACCCACGTTCTTCAACTAGATTAACTCTCTCAAGCTTAATCTAGTTGAACATGTCATTCATAGTGCTAGCAATTCATGAATATCAGTGAAAACAGGGAAGAATTAACACATATATACCATTAGCTACGAAGAGGAAGAAGAATTCAAGTTTAATCCATACAAAAGTGTAGAACAATCCTAGAATGAAAGACCTAGCTACTCATGTTCAAAAACGGATTACAAATAGCAGGATTAAATGTAGCCATATCAGAATTATAGTGGAGAAAGGGAATGAATACAGAAAGATCAAGAAAACTGGAGTTGAAGTCTCTTCCAATCTTCAATCCCACTTGATTCTCCTTGATTTCTAGCAGATCCCAGCTCTCAGCACTTCTCCAGCCGCCTCTGTCGGTCTTTCCAAATTGGGGATCTCCTTCAAAACCCTGGGTTTTCCTTTTTATAGCTCCTCAGATGTTAGAACGCGCAGCTTCATTTACGGGGGTGGGCCGCGACCCATGAGTATCTGACCTCATGTTGATTCTTCTAGGCCGCGGCCCATGCACCTGCCAGAGTCATCTTCTCTTCTTTTCTGCTCTGTTCTCCTCCCAGCTTGCCTTTCCTTGGAATGGTTGTTAGCTTCAACTTCCTTCACCTCCTTCTCACTGCATGTGGCTTCCTCTGGGCTAGCTATGACTGAATCTGTCTCAGTTTACACAAAGAACTTGCACACATGATTAAACATTCATAGCAGTTAGTGAATACTGTCCTCCACAATTTCATTCTGCTGTGCATAGCATGAGAAGAACACAATTCATCACTTTAACCCTTTCAAATGCCCACTCATGCACCCACAGTGAAGTAAAACAGGATGATATATGAAATTCTAACAAGAATTTCCTGAAGTTAATAGCTGTCCATCCATTAAGCCTTTTTCTCACCCTTTCTAGAATAGTCTTGTACTTTTTTCTTCTTCTTTTTGGAAAGGAAATGTCAGCACCGAGATATCTCCCGAGTTCTGGCACTTGCTTGAATCCACTCCTTGCACATATCTCCCTTCAGACATGTTGACTTACGTTCGGAGAAAAATAGATGTAGGATTTATCTCCACTAATTTTGTGTCCCGACATTGCTCCAAATTCTTGCAAACATTGGTTAATCATATCAATTTGGCTAGTATTAGCTAGCCTCTGTAAAAAGAAAAAGATTGTCAGCAAATATCATATGGGAAATATGAGGTCCATTTCTTCCCGCTCTCAAGCCTTTCCATTTTTTCTCTCGCACTCTATCTAGGACCATATGAGTGAGTTTTTCCATTCCAAGAACAAAGAGATAAAGGGAGATGGGATCTTCTTGTTGTAGCCCTCAGGATATGCAAAAATCTTCTAGCTTATCCCCATTCCACACAATGTTGGTTATAGAAGGTTTAATGCAGCTTACGATTATCCCCACCATTGTTTCCCGGAAGTTAATCTCTCTTAGCACCTGTTCCATAATGGCCCAGCTAATACGGTCATATACTTTCTCGAGATCAACCTTGATTGCCATAAAACCCTTCTTACCTCTCTTCTTTCTCATTGAGTGTATCATTTCATTCACAATAATCACATTATCATGAATATTCCGTCCAGGGACGAAACTGACTTGGTACGGTGATACTAACTTGGGCATGACGCTTTTTAGTCTTCTAACTAGACTTTTAGGGAGACTTTTGTACACCACATTACACAAGGAAATATGTCTCAATTGGTTCACCTTCTCTAGGTAGCCCACCTTCGGGATTAGCGTAATGCTTGTCTTGTTGACCTCTTGAATTCTGTCTGGATTGTGCCACATTTCTTTCACTGATTTTATTGCACTATCTCCCACTACTTCCTAGTTTCGTTGGAAAAATATAGCGGGGAACCCATCTGGTTCGAGTGCTTTTAAACCTCCAATATCAAACATGGCTTTCTTAATCTCAACTTCTGAAATATCCCTGTTTAGATCTTCCCTTTCTTCCTCTGTAATGACAGGCCAAGTATGAGCTATATAAGTCCAAGGTCTCGTATGGTCATCTTCACTAAACAAGTTCTTGAAAAACGTATTCACCAACTCCCCTACTTCTTTATCTCCTTCAATCTACTCATCTTGAGTATTTTTTAGGGTATTCACTCTGTTCTTTCTTCTTCTAATTGTCGTTCTAGTATGGTAATAGGAAGTGTTCCTATCCCCATTATTTAGCCATTATGTTCTTGCTTTTTGAAACCATAAGATCTCTTCTCTGTCTAATACGTCAAGAAGTTCTTCATGCAATCTCTTTTCTAGGTCTTCCAGATATGGATTGTTTCTTTCTTGCAAGGCTCTCTGGATACCTTTCAATCTTCTTAATAGTTCTTTCTTTTGGTTCTTTATATTCCCAAGCACCTTGTAGTTCCATTCTTCAAGCTTCGGCTTCAAATTTTCCAGCTCCACCCAAGTTGATTCTTTTGCTTTCCAATTTTCCTCAAGAGCATTCTTGAAACCCTGGTGCTTTAACCAAGCTGCCTCGAATCTGAACGGACGGTTTCTGTGAACACTCTAATTCCTGGTTAGAGAAATAATTAGCGGGTGATGATCTGATTGTACTCGTTGATCCACTCTAACCGATGCCTCACTGAACTCCTTTCTCCAAGCTTCATTACACAAACCTCTATCTAGTTTCTTGTGCATTCTATTTGCAAACTGAATCATTGGTCCCCTCCAGGTATACTTTGGTCCTTCGGATCCCAGGTCAATTAAACTGCATGTATTAATATTCTCTTGAAACTTTCGGCATTTTCTTTCATTGACCATTGTTCCTCCTCTTTGTTCGTCTGCACTCTTGATATCATTAAAATCACCAGCTAACATCCATGGGAGCGTGGTTCGTTTTGAAATTTCCCAAATCACCTCCCACATCACTTTTCTTTCAGCTTCTCTGGGGCTGCTATATATTGCTGTGAAACACCAAGGCCTCCTCCCCAGACCTTTCACTAGGGAATGAATGAACTGGCTTTGTTGGTTCAAAACATTAATAGAAATATTATCATTATTCCACTGTATCCAAATACCTCCTGACAGACCTCTAGCTTCCTCTATTACTTGGAACTGAAAACCCAGTCTTTTAATTACTTTATGTGCAGACTGACCACTACATCTAGTTTCTACCAACACCACCACCTCTAGTTTATTAACTCTTTTTAATTCTTTCAGAGCTAAACCGAATGACTTTCCAGCCGCTACCCTTACATTCCATACCACTATCATAAATAATGATAAGAAGTAATCATCAACATAACTCATCAAATCCAATTACAAACTTGTTACCTCGTTCACACAGCATGGTGCTCCCCTGTTGTCATTGTCTCCTTGGTGTTCTAGCATAATTTTTTCCACTGCAGACAGGCCCAAACAGTGACTGGCTTTAGTAAGATCAGGTGGTATATCCTCATCGACGAGTATGTCATCACTTGGCCGACATTCATTTGGTCCATGCTCCTTTATGAGTCTAGCTTTGTTTTCTTGATTTGTTTTCGGCCGATGTTGTTCTCTTTTTTACTCACAATCACCTCTCTCTTTTGATCTACTTGGTTCCCATTACATTGTATCGTAATTGTACCATGTCCTCCTTTTTGTTTCATGTTCTGACCCACTTTGACTTCCATCTCCTTTTGGCTTATATCTTTTTTTCCTAAACCCTGAACACCTTTTTGTCTCCTTATGGCCCCTTGAGTATCTTGCTTTTTGACTTCCTTAATCTTCTCGATAATCACCCCTTCTTTTTTCAAATTCTTCTTTCCCAACTCTGCATCTTCTGACCCTCCCATCTCGGTTTTCAGTTTAGCCTTCTTTTCTTCTCCTTTTTTAATGTTATTGACATTTGAGATCTCTTTCAGAGGGATACGCTTGTCAGCTTCTTCAGCCTCCTTTTCCCCCAAGTCAATATCATCTGCTAAAATCACAAAGCGTGACACCCCAGCTATCTTTTCCTTTCTTATCACTCTGCTTGGCCCTTCTCCACCTTTTCCGTCATGGTTCTGAGAATGTCGGTTCTTTCTCGGGTTTTGAACCACCATCCAGCCTTCATAAACTCGACTTCCTTGTTCCGCCGTCTGGTTCATCGGCATTTCTCCCTTATTCGCAGTCGTACCCTCAATTTTAGACCCAATAAGAGCCATACTTGCTGCTTCATCTCTTGCAATTTTAAGTGGAAAATATTCCAAAGCATGCCCGAATTTACCACAGGAAACATATCAAGTGAAGGCCTTCATATTCAATCTTAAGCTTGTTCCCATCTACCGTATAGGAAGGCAGTAATGGTTTGTTCAAATCAACCTCTACGCACATTCTTGCATACATGATTCTAGCTCTGTTTAATGTCATCTCATCCATCCTGATGGCTCTTCCAATCTTATTGCAAAGCATGTAAAAGAACTTCTTATAGTAGTAATCTCCAGGAAGACCTGGCAGCTGAACCCATAGTGCCACACTTTGAATCTTTTAATTCCAAGGATTAAAGTTTTGTTTCCAAGTTTGGACCATGAGATAATGATTCTGAATAATCCAGGGTCCACCATCCAGTGCGAAAAAGTAATCATCAGAAGAACGGAATGTTGCAATCATAAATCCATTACCAATGTCTGAAAGGTCAACCTTCCCTGCTTTCCCCCAAAGCATTTGGACTTTCCTCCTCATTTGCATAAAGCCTATTGTATCTCCCAACAGTTTAATGATCAGCAACTTTGACCAGCATTTCTCCAGCCTTTGTTTTTCCTCCTCAGAGAATTCAATATGAGGTCCTATGGGTGTATCAGTAACCTTGACCCCTTGCACCATCTCCTTCACATCGCTCAGATACAAGTTTCCATCCCAAGAGTCATCCCTTCGAATGGCATCACCCTATTTCTCCTCATCAGACGATTTTGGGTTTAGTGCTTCTCTAGAGGAAAGTATCTTCATTAGTCCATTCTGCACCTTAGCATTCTCCTCTATCATCTAGTCTTCTTCTCTAGTCTTCAGCGACTCCTTTCTTGTGAACGTACCCGGCACTCTAGGTACTTTCCCAGTAATTTTTCCTTCGTTCTGCTCCTCTGCATTTTGGCACACTTCGATGGTTTCCAGCACCATAGTCCCACTCTCCTTTATCTCACTTGTGCTTGAAATGTGACTAGTGTCTTCCCCAGAATTTGTCTGATCTTCCATTTGAAGATCAAGTGGAATTTTCCAGGAAGGACTCTCACTCTATGTCTTTGGTGAACGATCCCTACTCCTCTCTCTCCTTCGCTCTTGCTGCCTCTCTCGCTCTCTCGCTCCGTCTCTTTCTCTCTCATCATCGCTCTGTATTCACTCACTTTAACTGTATTGAAAACTCCCTCACACCGCACCTTTGTAAAGTTTCTTTATCAAGGGAAAGAAGTTTCCTCAAATTAAAATATTTCTTATACAAGTGGGCATTATATTGTGCTCGATAAGAAGAAAACTATTGGCAGGAGGGTTCTAATTGAAGTTTGATACGGAAATTAAAAATCAAGATTAACTTACACCAAACACCTCCTCAAGTCGGCTTAAGCAAAAGGTTGCAAGTTTGACCTTCCACGGATATGATAAAAGCGTGAGTTCCTTCGTTTCTTTACTTGAACATGAGTCTTTGTTTGGGCGAAGGGTAAAGGAAAAAACGATTAACCGTTAATACCAACTATCAAATATGAAATGATTATACTATAAAAAAAACATCTATTATTGATAACTTAACTATACAGAATTATTAAAACGTGCATATAGTGTAAGCTCTAATGTTACCCCTCAGGAAACAATATCTTAATTAATGACTAGCCAGTTTGAAACTAAGGAAATTAAAGTTCCCAGCAAGAGTAATCATGCTGTATCGAAATATAATAAGATTAATTCATAGAAATTTCAATTCATAGTAACTTATCACATATAGAAAAGATCGAGACATTCATATGGAAAAAATGATCAATTAAACATTTTTATATATTTCTGTAATATTCTTGGAAATTTCATGGGGGCATAACATCCTCAAGACCAAGTGTTCATTCTCCTATATCCTCTCTGTTCACAAGTCAATATGCGGATTTTAAGTAATGACATCCTTAAAGAAAGTTACTTATCAAGATTTGAACACTTTGTTGTCAGCATCTGAGCACTTAGTTGTAACTTGTAAGTTATAAAACCACATCATGTACTTGCATTTATATACGCGTAAGAGTTGGAGCAACAACTATTGAAAGAAAAAGGGAAGAAATTGTTTGGGGTGATTTAGAAATGTTCAAATGTCATTAGATGTGACAATAAGGGGGGTAAGGAGTTCAAGCGGGAAGGAGTCTTCTGAACCGGATAATTATGATCAAGAGAAACGCCTAATAAAATTATTGAGCATAATATCTTTGTATAATCCATATAGCCGACCCCAGGTGAGATAATCAAGACTTGTAGTCCTTGCGTGTATGGTGGGCACAAGTAACAACAACTGGACTAACAACATATATGGTCTTTGTTTAATGATGTGCATATTCTTTGTCTTCCATTAGTTGCTTCAACTTCATTTTTGTTTATTACTACTTTAGTCTTTAATATAATGCCCAGTTGATTAACTTGAGGAGATTAGAAAAACTAAATAAATTACTTAAATATAGCATATTACTTAAATATAGCATATGTTACAAGATCTTTCTCTCAAATACTCATGTGTATTATTAGATTATTTATTGGTTTATAAGTCAAGTAAATTAACTTAGAGAAAAATGAGGTCAATTTAGGGACTAAAAACTAACCTTAGTATAGTAGCAACGCTTTAAAAGTATAAAGACTGCTTTTACCAAATTTTAATTATAGGAATTAAAATAAAAATAGACATAAATTACAAAGACTTATTTTTCTTAAAAAACAATTTCGGAGAATACATTGAGAGTATTTTAGAAACTATAATTTCATGGTCTACAAAACCATTGCATCAGCTGATGATGAATTGATTTGTGTTGAACTTTGTTCATTCTTTCAATGGACTATTATATAGTCTGAATTCTAAATTGAAAAAAATCATACATAATAACAAAAAAAAAATACATAACTTATAATGGAAGTATATATTCCTCTGACCATTTTTATATAAAGCTTTTAATCGAATCAGTTAAAATTAGATGAAAAATTGTATTCTGTCAAATTTATTGTAACATTTCAAAAAATTTCTTAAAAAAGTTAACATTTATTCCTAATTTTTTATTTTCAATTTAATTAATTATTAAGGGTATCTGTGAAAATCACACCTTAATTTTTCATTAAATTTTGTCAAGTTTTTTATTAAGGCAAATAAATATTTTTTATTAAGGGTATCTGAATTCTAAATGGAAAAAAATCATACATAATAACAAAAAAAAAATACATAACTTTTAATAGAAGTATATATTCCTCTGATCATTTTTATATAAAGCTTTTAATCGAATCAGTTAAAATTAGATGAAAAATTGTATTCTGTCAAATTTATTGTAACATTTCAAAAAATTTCTTAAAAAGTTAACATTTATTCCTAATTTTTTATTTTCAATTTAATTAATTATTAAGGGTATCTGTGAAAATCACACCTTAATTTTTCATTAAATTTTGTCAAGTTTTTTATTAAGGCGAATAAATATTTTTAAACATTTCTTAGGGAAAATCGCTAGTAAATACTAAATAATGAAGTTAATTGCTATTTGCCACCAAAAGCCACAGGGTATTGAAATGTCATTAATATTGAACATAAAAAGACCAACAAGCCCTTAGTTTAGTTTGGAAAGCTGACACTATAAGTAGAAGCAAACGATAAAATTGATCGCAGTGGCTTGTTGTGCTATCATGTTTGGCGGAGTGCGGTGATTTGAGTCTGCTGTTGTGGCCGTCGATTACTATGGAGTCCGCCGGAGGTCAATCACGGTGGAGTCAGTCGATCACTCTAAAGCCCTTCATATTTCAGTTTTTTATGGAGGTGATGATTTATATATTGGTTGTGGAACTTAGTATTATGCATTGCTATGTGTGTGAGTAAGGAAATAGTAAATATAACTATGGGTTCCCTAGATATTATGAGTTTGGCCATTATTGTGAATTTTTTTATTTGAGTTGATGGGGATTTGTATATCGTGTATCGTGTATCGTGTATCGTGTATTGCGTATTGGGCATTGTTGCCTGATTGTTGGTGGAAGTAATATTGCTGCAATGGAGATTCACATATGATAGCCATTATGTGCAATTGATCTTCAATTTTTGTGCAATGGATCTTTTCCATACGTGGCTAATGGTCATCTATGATATGTGTAAAGGATGATCCATTATGTGCCAATGATCTTCCGTTTTGTGCAATTGATCTTCTATATATGGTATTGTTGCCTGATTATTGCTGGAAGTAATAATTCTTTTCTTTGTTTGGGTAATATTGTTTGCTGGTTTTGATGAAATTGAGTTCAAAGGCATTGTGTAGTGCTGTCTTTCCAGTGTTGAATGTTTTGGAAAAAAATCTTCAATGAAGCAGTTCGACTGTGCATGTTTTATTGCATATTAGTTTAGTATAGGTGAAATTATAATTACATATTGACTAGTTTATTATAGGTCAAACATATTGTAAAATTCAGATTAGTTGACATTAAAGCCATATTTTTGCAGGTCTAGAGTTAATGTGATGAATAGAGTACAAAAGGAAATATATTACTTCTTCCACATAGGTGGGAAGATTGTCACCAATCAAGGGAGGACTTAATATGTGAGTGGGAGAGCGAATGGAAGAATGGTAAGAGAAGGAATGTCGCTTAATAAGCTTATAAGAACAATATGTTCATGTCTTGGTATTAAAGGTAAAGCATTGCATTTAAGGTGCACACTGTCAACATTAGATGAAAAATACCATTCTAGGTGTGGGCAGGAAGGGCATACTAGAAGAAGGTGCAGGAACCCAAATCCATATTGACCTCGTGTTCTTCAAGTATATCAATGACTTTGCATCATTAGTGAGGAAATTAGATTTTAAATGACTAAATGTTCATATCGTTATCTGGTCTGTCAAGTCTTTTTAAATTAGGAACGCAATGCAGTGGTTTGATGCATTTTGTAAATGTTATAAATGCTTACCCAATTTGTTAATTTTTGGATGTAATTGGGTACCATCTGCTTTAGTTTTTATTGTGATTGTAAATATTAATCTTGTATATATATATAGTAGCACCATAGCTTGTGCTCACTCTCTGTAAAGAACTACTATATATGACATAATATGAACGTCTTTATATTTCTACCATACGGTGTCAACATAATTTGCATTATTATGGTCACTTATATTAGGTGTGAAATATTGGGTATTCAATAATGTTAGTAAAGATATAGTGCAAAGGGTAGATTGTTTGCATATCAGGGAAGATTGTTTGTACATCATATAACATTCTTTGCACTATGCATAAAATGGAAGATCAATTGAACAAAATGGAAGATCAATTGCACATAATGGAAGCTCATTGGCACATAATAGCTCATCCTTGTGGATGACCATTGGGCACGTATGGAAAAAATCCATCACACAAGACGGAAGATTAATTGCACAAAAAGAAAGATCATTGGCACATACTGGATCATCCTTTGCACATATCATGGATGACCATTGGGCACGTATGGAAAAGATCCATCGATCTTTTTACGAAAGATCAATTGCACATCATGGAAGAGTAATTGCCCAACAAGGAAGATCATTTGCACGTCATGGAAGATACATTGCACATATCGCGGATCATTGGGAATATAAGGGAAAGATCTATTGCACAAAACAGAAGATTAATCGCACATCATGGAAGATCAATTGCACACAACGGAAGCTTAATCGCACGTCATGGAAGATACATTGCACATATCGCGGATCATTGGGAATACAAGGAAAATATTTATTGCACAAAAAGAAAGATCAATTGCACACAACAAAAGATCAATCGCAAATGGAAGATTAATTGCACACAACGGAAGCTCAATCGCACGTCATGGAAGATACATTGCACATATCACGGATCATTAGGAATACAAGAAAAATATCTATTGCACAAAACGGAAGATCAATTGCACATCATGGAAGATCAATTGCACACAACGGAAGCTCAATCGCACGTCATGGAAGATACATTACACATATCACGGATTATTGGGAATACAAGGGAAAGATCTATTGCACATAACGAAAGATCAATTGCACACAACGGAAGATCAATCGCACATCATGGAAGATTAATTGCACACAATGGAAGCTTAATCGCACGTCATGGAAGATATATTGCACATATCGTAGATTATTGGGAATATAAGGAAAAGATCCATTGCACAAAACGGAACATCAATTGCACACAATGAAAGCTCAATCGCACGTCATGGAAGATATATTGCACATATCACGGATCATTGGGAATACAAGGAAAAGATCCATTGTATAAAACAGAAGATCAATTACACACAATGGAAGCTCAATCACACATCATGGAAGCTCAATCGCACACAATGGAAGCTCAATCACACATCACGGAAGCTCAATCATACACAACGGAAGCTCAATCATATACAACGGAAGCTCAATCGCATATCATGGAAGATCTGTTGCATACAACGGAAGTTGAATCACACATCATGGAAGATTAATTGAACATGTTTTGCACGTATGGAAGAGTTTATCAACATTTGGATGATCTAGTTCGTAACGTGTACATTGCACAGCAACTTCTTGTTTAACAAAGTCATATATATAGACATAGTTTGCTTTGTTGCAAAACGAAATACAAACGTCTCTACTTTGTAGTTACAGCATAAATGAAAAAAACCACTTTGTCTTCTTCTTAGATCTCCAAGTTTCAATGCTATGTATTATCGCTTCCCATTGTTTGTTCTTCGTATGGGTAACTAGCCACCATACCACATTCACCCTTTTTTGATCCATGTCTTCCTGAACATAAAAGATTTAAGTTAGATCCAATTATATTGTAACATTTAATGTAAAAATTTACTCACATTAGGCATTATGAAACCATTCCACTCAAGCCTCCTAATATTTTCCCACATTTGCAGCCAATATATCACATACATTCCACAGTCCTATCTACACAGAAATAAAATAGCAAAACATTAGCATACAATGGATACATCCATACATACAAGAGTGTCTAACAATTTCACTAACTCACCCATTGCTCTGCTGTTGAACAACACCAAATCTAAAATCAAATGCAAGCTTGTGTCCATAGAGATCATGATTCAAGTGTGCAAGTAAATCACAAAAATGTTTGCTCTAAAAAATTACAAAGTTGAGAGCCAGTAAGTTTGTGCATGACAATAAACTAATTGGATCGTTTGAAAAGATGCAAGTTTCAATACCACTTTGTGTCCTTTGTCCTGTAGTACATGCAGTGCATATGCACCACCTAGAGAATTGTAGTTGGGCAGCAATGAATCAAATACTCTCGCTTAAACACTTGTGCTCCATTCAACCTTGGCTTTACATCTTTCCCTGCCTTCCTTCCTTGCCCCCCTATTATTTTCACCATGCTTTCGTACAAATTTTTAAAGCGATAGGGGTAAATCAAAACACATGAACTTGAAAATGCACTCAACAACTGCCTACACCTAAAACTTTGCTTATGAATCTATTTGAATGTGTAATATGCAGTAATTCCCACACAACAGAATTTCCTAAAAAATAAATGTTGTACACAATTAGCAACTAATTAATAAGTTGAACATAAATGTTGTACACAGTTAGCAACTAATTATAAAATAATAACAAAGTTTTGCAAGACTACTTCAACATATGAGAGTTAGATATGCAGCAAAAAGCATGAATGCAATCCAAATCAGATTTACAAGTCACAAATAACAAGCTTAGTGCATTGGATAGATGTGAGAAAGCAAGTTCAAATACCAAGTTGGAGAAGTATGCTATGCACTAATAAGCTCCAAACAAGTAAAGAGTTTAGCACTCTTACACACTCAAAGAAACAATGAAGATAGCAATGAATGGGTAGAAATCACAGAAGTGCCAAAATTTTTCAGGAAATCCCAAGTAGACAATCAATCCAGTGGAACTCAAATGCCAAACTTGTATGTTTAGTATTTAGAATCAGTATGATCTTCTCATTTTGAAAGTAGAGTGATTGAGCTTAGCAATTGGGGATAATACAAGTCTCATGTAAAAATTTGATAATTCCAACACTGACATCCTTTAGATAAATTGTATATTGCACTTGAACTATGAGAAGTCTAAATTTTATGTTGCACTTTTGCAGTTTTAGGCTGAGAAGTGAGAATTAATGAATATTGCTTTATTTCAGTAAATTGTTTCTTGGTACAAACAGATGTTATCCAAAACCACTAATGATGTAATTTATTTATGCAGAATATTCATTTTGGGGTGCATGAAAATTATTTCACGGGCACACCTTATGTTCCTATTTATATAAAACTTCCAGGACGTATCTCCTATATGCTGCTGTAATCTTTCTATTTTTGTGATAAACTTGCATAATAATAGTTGTCCAATTTTTCCCCCAAAATAACAAACAACACATTCTCAGGTTCTGTTTTCAAGTCATTGATTGCTTTAGACCTTTCACATTCTGAGGTCTGCCTATAGGGAACTTTTCGACATTGTTAGAGAAATCAAGTTCAAGTTGCAGGTATTTTTAATTGCTCCAAGACATCTATCTAATTGCTCCAGTACGTATCCCTAACGTTGGAATAAACATCGATCAAAGCTATCTCCGGAAAAGGAAGTAACCTTACCTAAATGAGGGAGGCGGTAAGGTTGGAGGAGCAAGCGACGGTCGCTTGAGGACTAGGAGGCAGCGGCGGCTACCATTGGAGGAGAAGCCCAAGACGACGCTGCCGAACTACACAAGCTTGACGGCCGGCTGAGGAGACGGCTGAGGAGACGTTGAACAATGCCGAAAATGGAAGAGGAAGAAGGGATTCGCTGAAGGTCCGAAGAGGAAGAAGGGTTTTGCCTAAAATTTCTCACCAAACAAACAAATAAGGGATCAACATAGCCTTAGGGTTGCAAAACGCTGAGCATTCGTGCATTTTCTCCAAACTCCCGCCTAAAATCATCTTGTCAAAGGGCTTTTTGGTCTTTTTATGTTCAATATTAATGACAATTCAGTACCTTGTGGTTGTTGGTGGCAAATAGCAATTAACTTCACTATTTGGTATTTACTAGCGATTTTCCCCATTTCTTATACAAATGGACAATATATGATGTGCTCGATAAGAAGAAAACTATTGGCAAGAGGGTTCAATATTGAAGTTTGATACACTAATTAAAAATCAAGATTAACTAACACCAAACACCTCTTTAACTCGGCTTAAGTAAGAGGTTGTGAGTTTTACCTTCCATAAAAATTATGAGTGGATGAGTTCCTTCAATTAATGTAGAGTGAGAAAAAGATTAACAATTAATACCAACTATCAAATATGAAATGATTATATTATAAAAAGCACCTATTATAGATAATTTAACTAGACAGAATTTTTTAAATGTGCGCATAGTGTAAGCTCTAATGTTACCTCTCAGGAAACAAGATCTTAATTAATTCATATGAAAAAATGACAAATTAACCAGTTTGAAACTATGAAAATATAATAAGATTAGTTCATAGAAATTTTAAGTCATAATAACTTATCACATATTGAAAAGATTGAGACTTATATTCATATGGAAAAATGATCAACTAAACATTTATATGTGTGTGTGTGTGTGTAATTTTCTCGTAAATTTCATGGAGGCCTGACATCCCCAAGACCCAGTCTTCATTCTCATATATCCTGTTCACAAGTCAATATGCGGATTTTAAGTAAATGACGACATGAAAGGAAGTTACTTATCAAAATTTGAATACCTTGTTGTCAATATATGAGCACTTAGTTGTAAGTTATGAAATACCATCTTGTATTTGCATTTATATACAGAGAAGAGTTGGAGTGACAGCTATTGAAGAGAGAATAATAAGAAATCGTCTAGAGTGGTTCAGAAACATTCAAAGAATGCTAATAGATGCGACAATAAGGAGGGTAGATCAATAAGTAAGGAGTTCTTTTGGATAAGAACACTATTAGGAAAAACACTAAATAAAGTTATTTAGCACATATACAGTAGCTCCGTATGATCCATATAACCGACTTCATGAGATAATTAAAGCTTGTTGTTGTTGTTGCGTGTATGATGGGCACATATGGAACAACAACTAGACTAACAACATTTATGGTCTTTATTTGATGATATGCATATTCTTCGTCTTCCATTAGTTGCATCAAGTCTTCATTGTTGTTTATTATATCTTTTCACAAGCCATTCTGGCTAGCCCTATTATAATATGTTTAATTAAGGGAATTTTAATAAATGGGAATACTGCTTTTTGCCAGATAATAAATGGGAATGCACTGCATTAAAAGTAGAATTTGTTAACGCATTAGTACCCCTTCATATGATGATATGATCAATGATTTACGTATTAAATTAATTTTCAATTGGTATTATAAAATTATAAGTAACTTTCAGTGAAAAGCAACTATGAAACGTGGGTTTCGGGATATTTTAATTGGTCGATCCCCAAAAGACCAGGAAAAAAAATGTGTGTGTGTCTTACAAAAAGGACTAATATATAACATATTCGAGAAGGTTCCCTATAATAAAGACCAGAGGAAGTATATGGTATTTACTATTGATGTGAATTCACAATATACATCATTTTTAGAAACAATTTTAGGTTCAAAATATATAAGACATTTGAAGAGTTATTAATATTTATTTGTCAATTTCATCCTTATAATTAAAGCTTTAATGTGACTCTTTATATTTTTTGATCTATTCTTCAAAACCTCATTTAATATGGGTAAAATTATCTTTTAATTTAACATAAATTTAATGAATTAACTATTATATTGTGGAAAAGAGGGAGTATTATAATTCAATGAAATCAATACCCATTGGTAATGCATATGGTCTAGTCTATAGGTTCTTAAACCTCGATCCAACCGGAAACCGGTCCGGTCTAGTTTTTTTTTTTAAATCTTTTTTTTTATTTTTCTTAAGAATTTTATATTAATAACTCTAAAATCTTCAATTTATCATCGGTTCGACCTTGGGTTAGCTCCAGTTTAACTCCGGTCGGACTTACTATCCTTGACCCAGTACCCCAAGTAATTCAGTGGCCAGTCCGGGTTTCAGAACTTGAAAAAACCACATGCAAGTCAAGTCACCAACTCATTGCCCATGCTGGCTTTGATATAAAGCATACTTATTAATTAATCATGCTGGCGTTATATTTGGCAAAAAGAAAAGAAAACCGCGTATATGTTAAAATATTATGTAATTCATTCATATTTCAAAAACTTTATATGTAATTACGGGCCCAAAAAAAAATTACTGTTTATGCTGTTAGGTATGCCGCATGCAAAGTGGCGATGGTAATCGATCATGACGTCATAACTACTACTCCCTCCGGTCCTAATTATAGGACAACATTTGGAAGTTGATCTTGATCCTAATTATAGGACAAAGTTCTAATTTTTATCAATTTCTTTCCAAAATACCCCCTATTGATACTTTCTCAATAATAATTAAACACAATAATAATTTAAGAATGCACCTATGTATTCTATAATGTGAGTAATGTTTACAACTCATTAATGCCACATACACCTCAATTCTACTGTGTTTATAAATTTTAAATAAGGGTATTTTAAGAAAATAAATATGATTAACTAATTTAACCACTATCTTTAATTTATCCAAAATTAGGTAAATATGTCCTATAATTAGGACAAGAGGGAGTATATCATAGGGCATCTATTTGAGGACGAACAATAAAATTACGAAATTCCTCTTAGCTACGCCATTTTTTTTTTTTTTGCCAGGATAGCTACGTTTTTTTTTTCTGAGATAGGAGACAACATATATATATATATATATATAAATAAAAATAAAAAAGATCCATGAAGTTAAATAATATCATTATACTTAATAAATTATGATTAAAAGATTTGGGAGAAAAGTCTCCCTACGCCTTTCCACGACCACGACGCAATAACATCTGCCATAAGAGATCTGAAGACGTTTCGTGTCATATTTAATTAATCCATACGTGTCATGTTGCATGCGATGCTTGGGATCATACACCTCCACGTGTTAGATTTTTAATTCATTACTCTCCAGTCTTTAATATCAGGTATATTTGGGGGATTCTGATCCTAAATATAAGACATAATTTTTATATTTGTTAATTTTTTTAATTTACTCCTATTAATACTCCCTCAACAATAATTATGGAGGAGAACAAAGAGGGAATTAAGAAAGTTGACTATGGTGTTTTAGAAATTATACATCATATTAACCAACTTAAGTAATTAACTTCTTTAATCTAATCAAATTAGATAAATATGTCATATATTAAGGACTGATTATTATATTAGATTCTAATGCAAACAAAAATTTAGGTCAAATTACTTTTATCCATTAGATTAACTGACTTCAATTACACTTATTATTTTGATATTGTTAGCTGTTAAAATATGTGTACTTGTTAGTTGTTAACTCACCTATGACACTTGTAAATTGTTGAATAAGCTCTTATAATGTAAATTAGGTTTTGTAAATCTTCATCTGCACACATGTTATTTTATTATTATTAGTTGTTAAAATGCATATATGCACTCATAAATTCACCTATGAAATATGAAAATATGTTATTTTGCTATTATTAACGATTAAAATGCATGCATACTTATAAATTTGACTATAAAATTGATATAATGGATATAACTACCTTTCAACGTAACTAACTTTTTTCCCTCTAATATTTCAGTTACCATAATTTGTATTGCATCCAACCAAGATCGTAGGAAAGAAGTCCACTCACAGAGTTGCAGTAGTTAACATTTTTTTTTGCATTTAAGTATTATTTCTTAATTAAAAAAATAGATCTTTAACGTAATTTATATTTTTATAATCATTAAAACAAAACATATCAACTTCAAAGCTCATGTTCTGTTTGATTACTTCAGCTATCTGGTTTGCTTTATGAGAAACTGATTATGTGTGTGTTTGGTATGGCGTTTTGGAAGGAAATAAACCCGTTTTTAATGGAAAAATGACTTATTGAGTTGGGTTTTGTTTTTTTGATGTTTGGTTCAGCTTTTTTCATTTGCATTACGGGTAGAATAAGCTATTTATTAAATAAGCTCCTTATTGTAGCTTTTCTATTAAGTCACTTATTACGTAAGTTGAGATAAAACTCCTCTCACATACTTACCTCGTATACCGTAAATCACTATTTATAAGCACTTATTGTCCAAAAATAATAATTCATCCAAACATAAATCACATTACAAAAACTGACTTTTCTATGAAGTCATTTTTAATAAGTCAGAATTATAATAAGTCATTTTTACTACCGCTATCCCAAACACACACTATATACCTTTCCGACGATTTTGAAAATTGGAAAACCTCTATGTTGCTTTTGCCTAATTTCTGAAGTTTCTTGTTATTTATTATTATTATTCCTTCAATATATTTTTAATATGATTATTAGGCAGGGAGTTCTCCAAACAAATAAAATTTTAATTATATAAGCCAACATATTCAAGATGTTTTAATTCGAAAGTTTAATAAAAAAATAAATATGTATTACTCATTAATGATATATTTTTTTATCCAAGACAAAAATAAAATTAAATAAGGGAGAATGACAGAAAAATACCACTTGAACTTCAAAATCTCAAATTAGTCTTTTGACATAGATTTGAGTTGCCAATCCTATTACTATTCTTGTTAATTCCATTACTCTTTTTGTTAACAGGATTTTAAAGTTTAGATGGTATTTTTTTTTGTCATTCTCCCATTAAATAAATACATGGTCCGGAGATTAATGATATATCACTATATAACGAAAAATATATCATATCAATATCAATATAAAAAAAAATACATAATGAGTATCAAATTCTTTTGACTACTCATCACAAAACCCTTTCTGCATTGATCTGTCGCTTATTATTTACGTATTGCCGACATTGCCGACAAGGTGTTCTTTAGATTTGCTTTCCTTTACAAGATTCATATCAGCATCAGATCATATGTCGTTGAAATTAATTCAGGTACGTAGGGAAAAAAATGCAAAAGTCAAAAGTCAAAAAATATAATTAAAACATATTCATTGATTTCATTCCCCTTAACCATACGTATATTAACCTTTCACTTCACGGTGTATTATACTCATCGAGTTTTTTTTTTTTTTTTTTACAATCTGAAATTAAACTCTTCCTGTTTTCTTTTTCATAAAGTAATTCCAGCACCATCACCGTAATTAAGGATAAGCTTATGACTTAGTATTAACTACTCTATCTGAAAATCAAATAATTTATCAATTTTACCCTTATATATACATTCATATGATGCTTCATAACAATGCTTAAAATTTTTTCTCCAAGTACCTTATAAAAAGGATGGGAGAAATTAAGTATATTTTGTTATTCAGAGCGTGGGAGAACGAGTCATATATATATATATATATATATATGTTATTCCCTGCTTTTTATGATAAACTCTTCTAAGAATATTCTACCTTCATATATATTTCAAGTTCTAGCATATATTTAGTCTCCTTTCTTCATATACATCGCCTATATGTGTGTGTGTATATATATATATATATATATATATTCCATATTCTTCTTTTGAAGAAGCCGAAGGGTGGTTTTTTACTTAGCCCTATACATAAGGTTCCTGGATTCTCAGGTCCAGCTCGTATTACTAGTTTTCTATATCACGATCACCAATTTGGTTCACGGAATCAAAAGTAATGAAATGTAATGTAATGATAATTATATGAATTTATTTAATTTGTTATTAAATAAAGATGGTATATATGTATAAAAACACATTTGATTTTCGGTTACATCCAATATGAGAATATATGGGAATAATATAACAAGAAACAAAATTATCCTTGTATACATACGCATGCATAATGTACACATTGGATTGATGATATTTAATGTGGGAATATTGTGTAATGGGGTATTTTAATTTTTTTAAACAGTGGAATATAACTTTATTTAATTTTTAATAAGGGAATTATTTAACAATGGGTTATTATTAATTAATTTTTTTAATATTTAATAGTTGTAATTATTTCATATCTAACAGTATTTATGGGTGGGAACTTTAGTCAATTTAAAAATTATAATGGGAATAATATCTTTTTCACTTGATTACAAGATGCATGCATCCCTATTCATTAGTCATAACAATATAATTCTGATTACATCATTTGATGTAACCATGATTACAAATGTAATTATCTTTATATTACATAAGCTCAACCAAATAAAAAGTTTCAAAAAAAAAAAGAGGTTCTTTTTTTAAAATAAATGAATTTGGTTTCATATGAGAAAATAAAGAAAATGTTTTTAAAAAAAAAACACAAACCAAACAAAAAAATATTTTTCTCAAATAAATTAAATAATTTTTTTTTCTAAAAAATACTAACAAAGTGACATGTATTTCTAACCCAAACTATGTGGGCTGTGATCCCTCTAAAGGGTATGTAGACTCTAGGCTCTCTTCCTAGGTCGAGTCTAATTTTGTAAATAAACAATTTTCCCTTTGTTAATTTCTTATTTTTTTGTAAATATTTTCTTTTTTTTATTTGGGTAATTATAATAAAATTAAAGGCGATATTCATTTTTAAATAATAGATTTAGGGTAACCATTTTTATAAACAGATGCTATGAGGTATGTAACACCTTCCCCACACAATATCAACTCCTGAATCCTATCTAATCTTTATTTTTCAAAAAAAAATTTCAAAATTATCCTTTTCCAAAATTTTGATGGCGGCCCCATATTTTCCAAATTTTGGACGCTACATATGAGGGTCTTTTTAATTTCATCTAGTTTTGAATTAGGTCCTTAGGTTTTTTTCTTCTTTTTATTGGGTCCTTTTGGTTTGTACAATTACATCCGTTAGTCCCTAGTCTTTAAAACCGTTAAATCAAGATTAACAGTGTTAATAATTCTGTTAGAGCGTGCTAATGTGGCAAAGAGTTGGACTGTTTTAACAGTTTGGACTCTTACTCAGCATTTGTGGAGAAAAAACTTATCCACGTCTGAAAAGAGTTTAATTTTTAACCCGACCGTATGAAATCAAATTATTGTACAATATCTGAAGGTTCATGAATTTATTCACATGACGTATTTATTCAGCCCCAATGGATAGATTAAAAGCCAACCAAAAAAATCAATAGATTGAAAGAAATAGATGCATAATCAACCCCAAGAAGCATAAAATTAAATTTAGAAATTGACGTAAGAGAAAAATCCAAGAAGCATGAAATCAAATTAAGAAAAAGAGAGAGAATTATTCCCAGTTTTTCATTTACGAAGCATATCTGCAAATCAAAAGGTTAAACAATGAACCAAAAAGCTTCGTAAATCCCTTAATCATATCTTCGAAGGTTGAACGATGATGATGGCTAATTTTTTCCCTCCATAAATGCTTAGTAAGAGTCCAAGTTGTTGAAGTAATTAACCCCTTGCCACGTCAGCACACTTTAACAGAATTCCTAACACTGTTAACGGCTTTAAACTAGAAGGAGTAACGGATAAAACAATAGAAACTAAAAGGATCTAGTAAAAAGGAAAAAAAAAATTAGGGACTTGATTCAAAACTAGGTGAAACTATAAGGACCCCCAAATTTGTTTTCGGTCTTAGAAACCATAATTCCATGGTTTACAACATCAGCTGATGATGAATTCATTTGTGTTGAACTTTATTCATTATTGCAATGGACAAGTATATAATCTGAATTCTCAATAGAAAAAAAATCATACATAACAAATATGATACTTGCGCCCTACAACTCTGGTTCTATTTATAAGTTCACTTTGGAGAAAAAAATTTGATCCTTATTATTAGTCCACTTTGAGAATAATAAATGAGAGTGTTATAATTTTGCCCCTATTAAAGGTAGAAAGAGAAGAAAGAGGTGAAAAATTAGTCTATTTTTTTGAGTTAGTTAACTAACTTTACTTAGTATGTAAGAATTAAGTAATTTGGATTTATAAATAATAGTACTTATAGATTACACCCTCAAAATCTCATAGCATTGATTATTGATTATTCTATAGATTAGATAATGTAACAGAAGTATATATTCCTCTAATCATTTTTATAAAAAAGCTTTTAATCGAATCAGTTAAAATTAGTTGAAAAATTGTATTTTGTCAAATTTATTGCAACATTTCAAAAGTTTTCTTAACAAAGGTTAATCTATTAATCTGTATTCCTAATTTTTTTATTATCAATATAATTAATTGGAGAGATCCCTAAATTATTACGGATGTTTGTGAAAATCACACATTATTAGTTATTCATTAAATTTTGTAAAGTTTCTTTTTTTTTTTTGGTAATTAACAGGGGCTAAGCCCATCAACTAAACAGAGACTCTCCGAGGGAGCATGTGTCCCTCACAGTCTTCTTGCAGAACTCGTTCAATCAACCTTGGTGGCCTCTTCCATACTATTTTCCGATCAGGAAGCTTCAGACTTAAGTCCGCTAAAGCATCTGTTACACGATTAGCCTCCCGATATACATGATTGATACACACTTGCCAATCTCTTTCTAGTAATTTTCTAATGTTTCAAAGAGATACGTGACACTCTGTCATGTTTAGTTTCTAGTTAATGGCTTCTATTACTCGTTGGGCGTCACTTTCAACTTCAGTAAGTCTAAATCCCAGATCCCAACATAATAGCAACCCTTCTTCTATAGCACACGCTTTGGCTGCATTAGAGACAATTCCGTCAGCTTTACCGAGAATCCTCCAAGCCACTCCCCTTCATTTCCTCTTATAACTCCTCCACAGCCTGCTCCTGATTGCACTGGCCAGCGACCGTCAACATTTACTTTGCACCATCCCCTCTACGGAGGCTTCCATGAAATCATTTCAACTCTGTCACTCGATGGACGTAGATCATTCCCTTCCCGATTCTCTTTATAATAGATGATGTACCTTTTGATGCTTTCTGCTGGATTATGTGGTAATTCCTCCTCCTGGTCACGGACCTATGCATTTCTCCATTTCTATAAGTGCCAACATCCAACTGCAAAATCTTCTAGCTAGTTGCTTTCCTTTGCAATTTTGTATGATCCTGATAGGTTAGCTTTATGTAGAGAAAAATTTATTCCAGTCTCTCTTTGGTACTAATTGTTTCCAGACTGCAGCAGCACATAGGCAGTTTCTTAACACATGAGCATGATCTTTTACATCTAATCTACACACGTCACACATACCATCTGTACCATCCCATGAGCCCGTAAGACTTTTAGTGGGTAGTCTTTTAAGAGCAATGAGCCACATGAATACGTGGACTCTTTCTAGTACTTGCAGCTGCTATATGTTCTTCCACCTTGTTCTACTATAATCCCGCGGGTCGTTGAGGAGCCATTTGTATGTGCTAGAGATCGTGAAGTTGCCGCTAGCATCCAGTTTCCAAACAAAATGTTCAGTCTCTTCAGGTTCTTTCTCACTCTCTTAATGTTCTTTGTATTTGTCATACGACTTCGCTACTTCTTTCCAGAGCTTTGAATCTCCACTCTTAGCTATTGACATGTCTTATGGCCTTTCTTCCCTACCATATTTTCCATGAAGGACTTGGACCCAGAGGCTTTCAGGTTCATTATTCATTCGCCAGAGCAACTTCATTAAAAACGCGTCATTCATTAGTTCCAGTGATTTTATTCCCACACCCCCATGCTCCTTCTTGTGACATATTTGCTTCCATGCTACAACGTGTCTCTTTCTTACTCCTTTCTCACTCCAAATGAAGTTTCTTTGCAACCTATCTATTTCCTCAATCACTCCTTGTAGCAGCCTGTCGTGCTAGAGAGGATACAGAGCCATAGAGTTCGTGACTAATTTGACTAACGTCATTCGTCCAGCAAGTGATAAATTGGATGTTGTCCATCCATTAAGCCTTTTTCTCACCCTTTCTACAATAGTCTTGTACTTTTCTCTTCTTCTTTTTGGAAAGGAAATGTCAGCATTGAGATATCTCCCGAGTTCTGGCACTTGCTTGAATCCACTCCTTGCACATATCTCCCTTCGGACATGTTGACTTACGTTTGGAGAAAAATATATGTAGGATTTATCTCCACTAATTTTGTGTCCCGACATGGCTCTAAATTCTTGCAAACATTGGTTAATCATATCAATTTGGCTAGTATTAGCTAGCCTCTGCAAAAAGAAAAAGATCGTCAGCAAATATCATATGGGAAATATGAGGTCCCTTTCTTCCCGCTCTCAAGCCTTTCCATTTTTTCTCGCACTCTATCTAGGATCATATGAGTGAGTTTTTCCATTCCAAGCCAAAGAGATAAAGGGAGATGGGATCTTCTTGTTGTATCCCTCGGGATATGCAAAAATCTTCTAGCTTATCCCCATTCCACACAATGTTGGTTATAGAAGGTTTAATTCAGCTCATGATTATCACCACCATTATTTCCGGGCAGTTAATCTCTCTTAGCACCTGTTCCATAAAGGCCCAGCTAATACGGTCATACACCTTCTCGAGATCAACCTTGATTGCCATAAAACCCTTCTTACCTCTCTTCTTTCTCATTGAGTGTATCATTTCATTCACAATAATCACATTATCATGAATATTCCATCCAGGGACGGAACTGACTTGGTACGGTGATACTAGCTTGGGCATGACTCTTTTTAGTCTTCTAACTAGACTTTTAGAGAGACTTTTGTACACCACATTACACAAGGAAATAGGTCTCAGTTGGTTCACCTTCTCTGGGTAGTCCACCTTCGGGATTAACGTAATGCTTGTCTTGTTGACCTCTTGAATTCTATCTCGATTGTGCCACATTTCTTTCACTGATTTTATTGCACTATCTCCCACCACTACTTCCTAGCTTCGTTGGAAAAATATAGCGGGGAGCCCATCTGGTCCGGGTGCATTTAAACCTCTAATATCAAACATGGCTTTCTTAATCTCAACTTCTGAAATATCCCTTTTTAGATCTTCCCATTCTTCCTCTGTAATGACAGGCCAAGTATGAGCTATATAAGTCCAACGTCTCGTATGGTCATCTTCACTAAACAAGTTCTTGAAAAACGTATTCACCAACTCCCCTACTTCTTTATCTCCTTCAATCTACTCATCTTGAGCATTTTTTAGGGTATTCACTCTGTTCTTTCTTCTTCTAATTGTCGTTCTAGTATGGTAATAGGAAGTGTTCCTATCCCCATTATTTAGCCATTGTGTTCTTGCTTTTTGAAACCATAAGATCTCTTCTCTGTCTAATACGTCAAGAAGTTCTTCATGCAATCTCTTTTCTAGGTCTTCCAGATATGGATTGTTTCTTTCTTGCAAGGCTCTCTGGATACCTTTCAATCTTCTTAATAGTTCTTTCTTTTGGTTCTTTATATTCCCAAGCACCTTGTAGTTCCATTCTTCAAGCTTCGGCTTCAAATTTTCCAGCTCCACCCAAGTTGATTCTTTTGCTTTCCAATTTTCCTCAAGAGCATTCTTGAAACCCTGGTGCTTTAACCAAGCTGCCTCGAATCTGAACGGACGGTTTCTGTGAACACTCTAATTCCTGGTTAGAGAAATAATTAGCGGGTGATGATCTGATTGTACTCGTTGATCCACTCTAACCGATGCCTCACTGAACTCCTTTCTCCAAGCTTCATTACACAAACCTCTATCTAGTTTCTTGTGCATTCTATTTGCAAACTGAATCATTGGTCCCCTCCAGGTATACTTTGGTCCTTCGGATCCCAGGTCAATTAAACTGCATGTATTAATATTCTCTTGAAACTTTCGGCATTTTCTTTCATTGACCATTGTTCCTCCTCTTTGTTCGTCTGCACTCTTGATATCATTAAAATCACCAGCTAACATCCATGGGAGCGTGGTTCGTTTTGAAATTTCCCAAATCACCTCCCACATCACTTTTCTTTCAGCTTCTCTGGGGCTGCTATATATTGCTGTGAAACACCAAGGCCTCCTCCCCAGACCTTTCACTAGGGAATGAATGAACTGGCTTTGTTGGTTCAAAACATTAATAGAAATATTATCATTATTCCACTGTATCCAAATACCTCCTGACAGACCTCTAGCTTCCTCTATTACTTGGAACTGAAAACCCAGTCTTTTAATTACTTTATGTGCAGACTGACCACTACATCTAGTTTCTACCAACACCACCACCTCTAGTTTATTAACTCTTTTTAATTCTTTCAGAGCTAAACCGAATGACTTTCCAGCCGCTACCCTTACATTCCATACCACTATCATAAATAATGATAAGAAGTAATCATCAACATAACTCATCAAATCCAATTACAAACTTGTTACCTCGTTCACACAGCATGGTGCTCCCCTGTTGTCATTGTCTCCTTGGTGTTCTAGCATAATTTTTTCCACTGCAGACAGGCCCAAACAGTGACTGGCTTTAGTAAGATCAGGTGGTATATCCTCATCGACGAGTATGTCATCACTTGGCCGACATTCATTTGGTCCATGCTCCTTTATGAGTCTAGCTTTGTTTTCTTGATTTGTTTTCGGCCGATGTTGTTCTCTTTTTTACTCACAATCACCTCTCTCTTTTGATCTACTTGGTTCCCATTACATTGTATCGTAATTGTACCATATCCTCCTTTTTGTTTCATGTTCTGACCCACTTTGACTTCCATCTCCTTTTGGCTTATATCGTTTTTTCCTAAACCCTGAATACCTTTTTGTCTCCTTATGGCCCCCTCAGTATCTTGCTTTTTGACTTTCTTAATCTTCTCGATAATCACCCCTTCTTTTTTCAAATTCTTCTTTCCCAACTCTGCATCTTCTGACCCTCCCATCTCGGTTTTCAGTTTAGCCTTCTTTTCTTCTCCTTTTTTAATGTTATTGACATTTGAGATCTCTTTCAGAGGGATACGCTTGTCAGCTTCTTCAGCCTCCTTTTCCCCCAAGTCAATATCATCTGCTAAAATCACAAAGCGTGACACCCCAGCTATCTTTTCCTTTCTTATCACTCTGCTTGGCCCTTCTCCACCTTTTCCGTCATGGTTCTGAGAATGTCGGTTCTTTCTCGGGTTTTGAACCACCATCCAGCCTTCATAAACTCGACTTCCTTGTTCCGCCGTCTGGTTCATCGGCATTTCTCCCTTATTCGCAGTCGTACCCTCAATTTTAGACCCAATAAGAGCCATACTTGCTGCTTCATCTCTTGCAATTTTAAGTGGAAAATATTCCAAAGCATGCCCGAATTTACCACAGGAAACATATCAAGTGAAGGCCTTCATATTCAATCTTAAGCTTGTTCCCATCTACCGTATAGGAAGGCAGTAATGGTTTGTTCAAATCAACCTCTACGCACATTCTTGCATACATGATTCTAGCTCTGTTTAATGTCATCTCATCCATCCTGATGGCTCTTCCAATCTTATTGCAAAGCATGTAAAAGAACTTCTTATAGTAGTAATCTCCAGGAAGACCTGGCAGCTGAACCCATAGTGCCACACTTTGAATCTTTTAATTCCAAGGATTAAAGTTTTGTTTCCAAGTTTGGACCATGAGATAATGATTCTGAATAATCCAGGGTCCACCATCCAGTGCGAAAAAGTAATCATCAGAAGAACGGAATGTTGCAATCATAAATCCATTACCAATGTCTGAAAGGTCAACCTTCCCTGCTTTCCCCCAAAGCATTTGGACTTTCCTCCTCATTTGCATAAAGCCTATTGTATCTCCCAACAGTTTAATGATCAGCAACTTTGACCAGCATTTCTCCAGCCTTTGTTTTTCCTCCTCAGAGAATTCAATATGAGGTCCTATGGGTGTATCAGTAACCTTGACCCCTTGCACCATCTCCTTCACATCGCTCAGATACAAGTTTCCATCCCAAGAGTCATCCCTTCGAATGGCATCACCCTATTTCTCCTCATCAGACGATTTTGGGTTTAGTGCTTCTCTAGAGGAAAGTATCTTCATTAGTCCATTCTGCACCTTAGCATTCTCCTCTATCATCTAGTCTTCTTCTCTAGTCTTCAGCGACTCCTTTCTTGTGAACGTACCCGGCACTCTAGGTACTTTCCCAGTAATTTTTCCTTCGTTCTGCTCCTCTGCATTTTGGCACACTTCGATGGTTTCCAGCACCATAGTCCCACTCTCCTTTATCTCACTTGTGCTTGAAATGTGACTAGTGTCTTCCCCAGAATTTGTCTGATCTTCCATTTGAAGATCAAGTGGAATTTTCCAGGAAGGACTCTCACTCTATGTCTTTGGTGAACGATCCCTACTCCTCTCTCTCCTTCGCTCTTGCTGCCTCTCTCGCTCTCTCGCTCCGTCTCTTTCTCTCTCATCATCGCTCTGTATTCACTCACTTTAACTGTATTGAAAACTCCCTCACACCGCACCTTTGTAAAGTTTCTTTATCAAGGGAAAGAAGTTTCCTCAAATTAAAATATTTCTTATACAAGTGGGCATTATATTGTGCTCGATAAGAAGAAAACTATTGGCAGGAGGGTTCTAATTGAAGTTTGATACGGAAATTAAAAATCAAGATTAACTTACACCAAACACCTCCTCAAGTCGGCTTAAGCAAAAGGTTGCAAGTTTGACCTTCCACGGATATGATAAAAGCGTGAGTTCCTTCGTTTCTTTACTTGAACATGAGTCTTTGTTTGGGCGAAGGGTAAAGGAAAAAACGATTAACCGTTAATACCAACTATCAAATATGAAATGATTATACTATAAAAAAAGCATCTATTATTGATAACTTAACTATACAGAATTATTAAAACGTGCATATAGTGTAAGCTCTAATGTTACCCCTCAGGAAACAATATCTTAATTAATGACTAGCCAGTTTGAAACTAAGGAAATTAAAGTTCCCAGCAAGAGTAATCGTGCTGTATCGAAATATAATAAGATTAATTCATAGAAATTTCAATTCATAGTAACTTATCACATATAGAAAAGATCGAGACATTCATATGGAAAAAATGATCAATTAAACAGTTTTATATATTTCTGTAATATTCTTGGAAATTTCATGGGGGCATAACATCCTCAAGACCAAGTGTTCATTCTCCTATATCCTCTCTGTTCACAAGTCAATATGCGGATTTTAAGTAAATGACATCCTTAAAGAAAGTTACTTATCAAGATTTGAACACTTTGTTGTCAACATCTGAGCGCTTAGTTGTAACTTGTAAGTTATAAAACCACATCATGTACTTGCATTTATATACGCGTAAGAGTTGGAGCAACAACTATTGAAAGAAAAAGGGAAGAAATTGTTTGGGTTGATTTAGAAATGTTCAAATGTCATTAGATGTGACAATAAGGGGGGTAAGGAGTTCAAGCGGGAAGGAGTCTTCTGAACCGGATAATTATGATCAAGAAAAACGCCTAATAAAATTATTGAGCATAATATCTTTGTATAATCCATATAGCTGACCCCAGGTGAGATAATCAATACTTGTAGTCCTTGCGTGTATGGTGGGCACATGTAACAACAACTGGACTAACAACATATATGGTCTTTGTTTAATGATTTGCATTATCTTTGTCTTCCATTAGTTGCTTCAACTTCATTTTTGTTTATTACTACTTTAGTCTTTAATATAATGCCCAGTTGATTAACTTGAGGAGATTAGGAAAACTAAATAAATTACTTAAATATAGCATATGTTACAAGATCTTTCTCTCAAATACTCATGTGTATTATTAGATTATTTATTAGTTTATAAGTCAAGTAAATTAACTTAGAGAAAAATGAGGTCAATTTAGGGACTAAAAACTAACCTTAGTATAGTAGCAACGCTTTAAAAGTATAAAGACTGCTTTTACCAAATTTTAATTATAGGAATTAAAATAAAAATAGATATAAATTACAAAGACTTATTTTTCTTAAAAAACAATTTCGGAGAATACATTGAGAGTATTTTAGAAACTATAATTTCATGGTCTACAAAACCATTGCATCAGCTGATGATGAATTGATTTGTGTTGAACTTTATTCATTCTTTCAATGGACAATTATATAGTCTGAATTCTAAATGGAAAAAAATCATACATAATAACAAAAAAAAGAAACATAACTTATAATAGAAGTATATATTCCTCTGATCATTTTTATATAAAGCTTTTAATCGAATCAGTTAAAATTAGATGAAAAATTGTATTCTGTCAAATTTATTGTAACATTTCAAAAAATTTCTTAAAAAAGTTAACATTTATTCCTAATTTTTTATTTTCAATTTAATTAATATTAAGGGTATCTGTGAAAATCACACCTTAATTTTTCATTAAATTTTGTCAAGTTTTTTATTAAGGCAAATAAATATTTTTTATTAAGGGTATCTGTCAATCACGCCTTAAGGGTATCTGAATTCTAAATGGAAAAAAAAATCATACATAATAACAAAAAAAAAAATACATAACTTATAATAGAAGTATATATTCCTCTGATCATTTTTATATAAAGCTTTTAATCGAATCAGTTAAAATTAGATGAAAAATTGTATTCTGTCAAATTTTTTGTAACATTTCAAAAAATTTCTTAAAAAAGTTAACATTTATTCCTAATTTTTTATTTTCAATTTAATAATTATTAAGGGTATCTGTGAAAATCACACCTTAATTTTTCATTAAATTTTGTCAAGTTTTTTTATTAAGGCGAATAAATATTTTTAAACATTTCTTATACAAATGGACAATATATGATGTGCTCGATAAGAAGAAAACTATTGGCAAGAGGGTTCAATATTGAAGTTTGATACACTAATTAAAAATCAAGATTAACTGACACCAAGCACCTCTATAAGTCGGCTTAAGTAAGAGGTTGTGAGTTTTACCTTCCATAAAAATTATGAGTGGATGAGTTCCTTCAATTAATGTAGAGTGAGAAAAAGATTAACAATTAATACCAACTATCAAATATGAAATGATTATATTATAAAAAGCACCTATTATAGATAATTTAACTAGACAGAATTTTTTAAATGTGCGCATAGTGTAAGCTCTAATGTTACCTCTCAGGAAACAAGATCTTAATTAATTCATATGAAAAAATGACAAATTAACCAGTTTGAAACTATGAAAATATAATAAGATTAGTTCATAGAAATTTTAAGTCATAATAACTTATCACATATTGAAAAGATCGAGACTTATATTCATATGGAAAAATGATCAACTAAACATTTATATATATATATATATACATATATGTAATTTTCTCGTAAATTTCATGGAGGCCTGACATCCCCAAGACCCAGTCTTCATTCTCATATATCCTGTTCACAAGTCAATATGCGGATTTTAAGTAAATGACGACATGAAAGGAAGTTACTTATCAAAATTTGAATACCTTGTTGTCAATATATGAGCACTTAGTTGTAAGTTATGAAATACCATCTTGTATTTGCATTTATACACAGAGAAGAGTTGGAGTGACAGCTATTAAAGAGAGAATAATAAGAAATCGTCTAGAGTGATTCAGAAACATTCAAAGAATGCTAATAGATGCGACAATAAGGAGGGTAGATCAATAAGTAAGGAGTTCTATTGGATAAGAACACTATTAGGAAAAACACTAAATAAAGTTATTTAGCACATATACAGTAGCTCCGTACGATCCATATAACCGACTTCATGAGATAATTAAAGCTTGTTGTTGTTGTTGCGTGTATGATGGGCACATGGAACAACAACTAGACTAACAACATTTATGGTCTTTATTTGATGATATGCATATTCTTCGTCTTCCATTAGTTGCATCAAGTCTTCATTTTTGTTTATTATATCTTTTCACAAGCCATTCTGGCTTGCCCTATTATAATATATTTAATTAAGGGAATTTTAATAAATGGGAATACTGCTTTTTGCCAGATAATAAATGGGAATGCACTGCATTAAAAGTAGAATTTGTTAACGCATTAGTACCCCTTCATATGATGATATGATCAATGATTTACGTATTAAATTAATTTTCAATTGGTATTATAAAATTATAATTAACTTTCAGTTAA
This sequence comes from Inga leiocalycina, assembly GCA_963242795.1. Taxonomy (NCBI): domain Eukaryota; kingdom Viridiplantae; phylum Streptophyta; class Magnoliopsida; order Fabales; family Fabaceae; genus Inga; species Inga leiocalycina. The sequence continues at coordinate 14,374,092 of OY725331.1, forward strand.
AAGCAACTATGAAACGTGGGTTTCGGGATATTTTAATTGGTCGATCCCCAAAAGACCAGGAAAAAAGATGTGTGTGTGTGTGTCTAAATTGCATCGTGTTCCTCAAGGCATCTTTTATTCACTTTTCCACAAATTATATATATAGTCAACCTTAAATATCGCCTCTTGGTCAATATTTAAAACAAGTGACATATGAGTAGATATTGCTAAATTTGCCATAAAATTTGTACCTCATGCTATATTTGCCTATTTATATAGAATATTAACTTTAGAACTACTCCATGATTGTATATATATTATAAATCACTTTTAACCAATTCACATGTATCAAAAAAAATAACAAAAACTTTACATTTATCATAAAATTTAATTGATGTTCAATATTAATATTCTTATTAACTACACCAAACTCACTACCCTTATCAGATATAGTCATATATGTAAAGAAAATGTTTAATGTTTCTTACAAAAAGGACTAATAACATATTCGAGAAGGTTCCCTATTATAAAGACCAGAGGAAGTATATGGTATTTACTATTGATGTGAATTCACAATATACATCATTTTTAGAAACAATTTTAGGTTCAAAATATAAGACATTTGAAGGGTTGTTAATATTTATTTGTCAATTTCATCCTTATAATTAATGTTTTAATGTGACTCTTTATATTTTTTGATCTATTCTTCAAAACCTTATTTAATATGGGTAAAGTTATCTTTTAATTTAACATAAATTTAATGAATTAACTATTATATATATTGTGGAAAAGAGGGAGTATTATAATTCAATGAAATCAATACCCATTGGTAATGCATATGGTCTAGTCTATAGGTTCTTAAACCTCGATCCAACCAGAAACCGGTCCGGTCTAGTTTTTTTTAAATCTTTTTTTTTTATTTTTTTTTACGAATTTCATATTAATAATTCTAAAATCTTCAATTTTTCATCGATTCGGCCTTGGGTTAGCTCCAGTTTAACTCCGGTCGGACTTACTATCATTGACCCAGTACCCCAAATAATTCAGTGGCCAGTCCGAGTTTCAGAACTTGAAAAAACCACATGCAAGTCAAATCACCAACTCATTGCCCATGCTGGCGTTATATTTCGCAAAAAGAAAAGAAAAATGCACGTATATGTTAAAATATTATGTAATTCATTCATATTTCAAAAACTTTATATGTAATTACGGGCCCAAAAAAAAATTACTGTTTATGCTGTTAGGTATGCCGCATGCAAAGTGGCGATGGTAATCGATCATGACGTCATAACTACTACTCCCTCCGGTCCTAATTATAGGACAACATTTGGAAATTGATCTTGATCCTAATTATAGGACAAAGTTCTAATTTTTATCAATTTCTTTCCAAAATACCCCCTATTGATACTTTCTCAATAATAATTAAACACAATAATAATTTAAGAATGCACCTATGTATTCTATAATGTGAGTAATGTTTACAACTCATTAATGCCACATACACCTCAATTCTACTGTGTTTATAAATTTTAAATAAGGGTATTTTAAGAAAATAAATATGATTAACTAATTTAACCACTATCTTTAATTTATCCAAAATTAGGTAAATATGTCCTATAATTAGGACAAGAGGGAGTATATCATAGGGCATCTATTTGAGGACGAACAATAAAATTACGAAATTCCTCTTAGCTACGCCATTTTTTTTTTTTTTGCCAGGATAGCTACGTTTTTTTTTTCTGAGATAGGAGACAACATATATATATATATATAAATAAAAATAAAAAAGATCCATGAAGTTAAATAATATCATTATACTTAATAAATTATGATTAAAAGATTTGGGAGAAAAGTCTCCCTACGCCTTTCCACGACCACGACGCAATAACATCTGCCATAAGAGATCTGAAGACGTTTCGTGTCATATTTAATTAATCCATACGTGTCATGTTGCATGCGATGCTTGGGATCATACACCTCCACGTGTTAGATTTTTAATTCATTACTCTCCAGTCTTTAATATCAGGTATATTTGGGGGATTCTGATCCTAAATATAAGACATAATTTTTATATTTGTTAATTTATTTTAATTTACCCCTATTAATACTCCCTCAACAATAATACATCATATGGTGTTTTAGAAATTATACATTATATTAACCAACTTAAGTAATTAACTTCTTTAATCTAATCAAATTAGATAAATATGTCATATATTAAGGACTGATTATTATATTAGATTCTAATGCAAACAAAAATTTAGGTCAAATTACTTTTATCCATTAGATTAACTGACTTCAATTACACTTATTATTTTGATATTGTTAGCTATTAAAATATGTGTACTTGTTAGTTGTTAACTCACCTATGACACTTGTAAATTGTTGAATAAGCTCTTATAATGTAAATTAGGTTTTGTAAATCTTCATCTGCACACTTGTTATTTTATTATTGTTAGTTGTTAAAATGTATATATGCACTCATAAATTCACCTATTAAATATGAAAATATGTTATTTTGCTATTATTAACGATTAAAATGCATGCATACTTATAATGGATATTTCAGTTACCATAATTTGTATTGCATCCAACCAAGATCGTAGGAAAGAAGTCCACTCACAGAGTTGCAGTAGTTAACATTTTTTTTGCATATAAGTATTATTTCTTAATTAAAAAAAATAGATCTTTAACGTAATTTATATTTTTATAATCATTAAAACAAAACATATCAACTTCAAAGCTCATGTTCTCTTTGATTACTTCAGCTATCTGGTTTGCTTTATGAGAAACTGATTATATACCTTTCCGACGATTTTGAAAGTTGGAAAACCTCTATGTTGCTTTTGCCTAATTTCTGAAGTTTCTTGTTATTTATGATTATTATTCCTTCAATATATTTTTAATATGATTATTAGGCAGGTAGTTCTCCAAACAAATAAAATTTTAATTAGATAAGCCAACATATTCAAGATGTTTTAATTCGAAAGTTTAATAAAAAATAAATATGTATTACTCATTAATGATATATTTTTTTTATCCAAGACAAAAATAAAATTAAATAAGGGAGAATGACAGAAAAATACCACTTGAACTTCAAAATCCCAAATTAGTCTTTTGACATAGATTTGAGTTGTCAATCCCATTATTATTCTTGTTAATCCTATTACTCTTTTTGTTAACAGGATTTTAAAGTTCAGATGGTATTTTTTTTTGTTATTCTCCCATTAAATAAATACATGGTCCGGAGATTAATGATATATCACTATATAACGAAAAATATATCATATCAATATCAATATAAAAAAAATTACATAATGAGTATCAAATTCTTTTGACTACTCATCACAAAACCCTTTCTGCATTGATCTGTCGCTTATTATTTACGTATTGCCGACATTGCCGACAAGGTGTTCTTTAGATTTGCTTTCCTTTACAAGATTCATATCAGCATTAGATCGATGCTATATGTCGTTGAAATTAATTAAGGTACGTAGGGAAAAAATGCAAAATTTAAAAGTCAAAACAATATAATTAAAACATATTCATTGATTTCATTCCCCTTAACCATACGTATATTAACCTTTCACTTCACGGTGTATTATACTCATCGAGTTTTTTTTTTTTAATAATCTGAAATTAAACTCTTCCTGTTTTCTTTTTCATAAAGTAATTCCAGCACCATCACCGTAATTAAGGATAAGCTTATGACTTAGTATTAACCAATGTATTAAAAACCGGACCGGACCGGCCGGTTCAGACCGGAAACCGGTGAACCGGTCGACAGACCGATCCGGTTGAGGTAAAAAAATCGGGGTCTAACTGACCCGGTCGACCCGGTCTAAACCGGTCCAACCCGGGGTGAACCGGGGTAACTCGGGGTGACCCGTGGTGAACCGGTTTGCCCCTTTTTTTATTTTTTTAAATTTTTTATATCCCAAATGACATCATTTTGTCTTTTTTTAAAATTATTTCTTTGAAATTTTTTGATTTGCAAGGAATTTTAAAAGTACTGTGGAATATTTTTGCTGTTTTGCACTGGTTGGAGTAAAATCCTTATATACTTAATGATACTTTTATGGATATTAGGTTCATGAGGTTATATTTGATTATTGGTTGGAAAAAAAAACTCATATGTAGTTTTTTAAATGTTATACATGAACATTTAAATTATATATATTTTTTAATTAACCCCAGTTTGACTCCCGGTCTAACCTCCGGGTTGACCCCGGTCTGAACCACTGACTCTTGACCCAGTGTCTCGACCAGTTCAATGTCCGGTCCGGTTTTCAGTACCTTGGTATTAACTACTCTATCTGAAAATCAAATAATTTATCAATTTTACCCTTATATATACATTCATATGATGCTTCATAAAAATGCTTAAAATTTTTTCTCCAAGTACAAAAAGGATGGGAGAAATTAAGTATATTTTGTTATTCAGAGCGTGGGAGAACGAGTCTTTTTATGATAAACTATTCTAAGAATATTCTGCCTTCATATATATTTCAAGTTCTAGCATATATTAGGTCTCTTTGCTTCATATACATCGCCTATATATATATATATATATATTCCATGTTCTTCTTTTGAAGAAGCCGAAGGGTAGTTTTTGACTTAGCCCTATACATAAGGTTCCTGGATTCTCAGGTCCAGCTCGTATTACTAGTTTTCTATATGACGATCACCAATTTGGTTTACGGAATCAAAAGTAATGAAATGTAATGTAATGATAATTGTATGAATTTGTTTAACTTATCATTAAATAAAGATGATATATATGTATAAAAATATTTAATTTTCAGTTATATCCAATATGAGAATAAATGGGAATAATATAGCAAGAGACAAAATTATCCTTGTACACATTGGATTGATAATATTTAATGTGGGAATATTGTGTAATGGGGTATTTTAATTTTTTTAAACAGTGGAATATAACTTTTTTTTTATTTTTTAATAGGGGAATTATTTAACAATGGGTTATTATTAATTAATTTTTTTAATATTTAATAGTGGTAATTTATTCACATGACGTATTTATTCAGCCCCAATCGATAGATTAAAAGTCAACCAAAAAAATCAATAGATTAAAAGAAATAGATGCATAATCAACCCCAAGAAGCATAAAATTAAATTTAGAAATAGACGTTAGAGAAAAATCCAAGAAGCATGAAATCAAATTAAGAAAAAAAACAGAGAATTATTCCCAGTTTTTCATTTACGAAGCATATCTGCAAATCGAAAGGTTAAACAGTGAACCAAAAAGCTTCGTAAATCCCTTAATCATATCTTCGAAGGTTGAACGATGATGATAGCTAATTTTCCCCCTCCATAAATGCTTAGTAAGAGTCCAAGTTGTTGAAGTAATTAACCCTTTGCCACGTCAGCACACTTTAACAGAATTCCTAACACTGTTAACGGCTTTAAACTAGAAGGAGTAACGGATAAAACAATAGAAACTAAAAGGATCTAGTAAAAAGAGAGAAAAAATTAGGGACTTGATTCAAAACTAGGTGAAACTATAAGGACCCCAAATTTGTTTTCGGTTTTAGAAACCATAATTCCATGGTTTACAACATCAGCTGATAATGAATTCATTTGTGTTGAACTTTATTCATTCTTGCAATGGACAGGTATATAATATAATCTGAATTCGAAATAGAAAAAAAATCATACATAACAAATATGATACTTGTGCCCTACAACTCTGATTTTATTTATAAGTTCACTTTGGAGAAAAAAATTTGATCCTTATTATTATTAGTCCACTTTGAGAATAATAAATGAGAGTGTTATAATTTTGCCCCTATTAAAGGTAGAAAGAGAAGAAAGAGGTGAAAAATTAGTCTATTTTTTTGAGTTAGTTAACTAACTTTACTTAGTATGTAAGAATTAAGTAATTTGGATTTATAAATAATAGTACTTATAGATTACACCCTCAAAATCTCATAGCATTGATTATTAATTATTCTATAGATTAGATAATGTAACAGAAGTATATATTCCTCTGAACATTTTTATAAAAAGGCTTTTAATCGAATCAGTTAAAATTAGTTGAAAAATTGTATTCTATCAAATTTATTGTAACATTTCAAAAGTTTTCTTAACAAAAGTTAATCTATTAATCTGTATTCCTAATTTTTTTATTATCAATATAATTAATTGGAGAGATCGCTAAATTATTACAGATGTTTGTGAAAATCACACATTATTAGTTATTCATTAAATTTTGTAAAGTTTCTTTATCAAGGGAAAGAAGTTTCCTAAAATTAAAATATTTCTTATACAAGTGGGCAATATATTGTGCTCGATAAGAAGAAAACTATTGGCAGGAGGATTCTTATTGAAGTTTGATACAGAAACTAAAAATCAAGATTAACTTACACCAAACACCTCCTCAAGTTAGCTTAAGCAAAAGGTTGCAAGTTTGACCTTCCACGGATATGGTAAAATCCTTCGTTTCTTTACTTGAACAAGAGTTCTTTGTTTGGGCGAAGGATAAAGAAAAAACAAAGATTAACCATTAATACCAACTATCAAATATGATATGATTATATTATAGAAAGCATTTATTATTGATAATTTAACTATACATAATTATTAAAATGTGCATATAGTGTAAGCTGCTTACACTATTTGCACATTTTAATGACTATAGCCAGTTTGAAAGTAAGGAAATTAAAGTTCCCAGCAAGAGTAATCATGGTGTATTGAAATATAATAAAATCAATTCATAGAAATTTCAAGTCATAATAACTTATCACATATAGAAAAGATCGACACATTCATATGGAAAAAAATGATCACCTAAACATTTCCATATATTTCTGTAATATTCTTGTAAATTTCATGGAGGCATGACATCCTCAAGACCAAGTCTTCATTCTAGTATATCCTCTCTGTTCACAAGTCAATATGTGGATTTTAAGTAATTGACAACCTAACCTTACAGAAAGTTACTTATCAAGATTTTGAACACTTTGTTGTCAACATCTGAGCGCTTAGTTGTAACTTGTAAGCAAGGTTATTAAACTAGGCGCCGGCTACTGAAATGGCTAGGGTACTGGATCAAGCATCAGTAGATTAGACCAGAGTCAAACCAGTGAGAAATTAAAGATGTCAGGGTTATTAATATGAAATTCTAAAGAAAATAAAAAAAATCAATTTTTTTAAAAATAGTGAATCAGGTTGATGCTTGGGCCGGTTTGCCGACTGGTTCACCAGTTTTCAGGTTAAACTGACCAATCCAGTCTGGGTTACTTGGAAGTTATAAAACCACATATTGTACTTGCATTTATATACACGTAAGAGTTGGAGCAACATCTATTGAAAAGAAAAACGTAAGAAATTGTCTTGGGTGATTCAGAAACGTTCAAAGAACGTCATTAGATGTGACAGTAATGAGGGTAAGGAGTTTAAGCAAGAAGGAGTCTTCTGAACCAAATACTTATGATAAGGGGAAACACCCAATAATGAGGGTAAGGAGTTTAAGCAAGAAGGAGTCTTCTGAACCAAATACTTATGATAAGGGGAAACACCCAATAAAATTATTGAGCATAATAGCTTCATACAATCCATATAGTTGATCCCAAGTTAGATAATTAGGAGACTTGTTGTCGTTGCGTGTATGGTGGGCACATGTAACAACAGCTGGACTAACAACATATATGGTCTTTGTTTAACGATGTGCATATTCTTTGTCTTCCATTAGTCGCATCAGCTTTGTTTTTGTTTATGACTACTGAGTCATTAATATAACACCCAATAGACTAATTTGAAGAGATTAATGATACTAAATAAATTACTTAATTATAACATATGTTACATGATCTCTCTTTCAAATACTTATATATATTATATTAGATTATATAGCAATTTATAAGTTAAATAAATTAGTTTAGAGAAAAATGAGATCAATTTAGGGGCTAAAAATTAACCTTAGTATAGTAGCAACGCTTTAAAAGTATAAAGACTGCTTTTACAAAATTTTAATTATAGGAATTAAAATAAAAATAGACATAAATTACAAAGACTAATTTTTCTTTAAAAAAATTCAGAGAATACATTGAGAGTATTTTAGAAACTATAATTTCATGGTCTACAAAACCATTACGTCAGTTGATGATGAATTGATTTGTGTTGAACTTTATTCATTCTTTCAATGGACAATTATATAATCTGAATTCTAAATAGAAAAAAATCATACGTAATAACAAAAAAAAATCATACATAACGTATAATAGAAGTATACATTCCTCTTATCATTTTCATATAAAGCTTTTAGTCGAATCAGTTAAACTTAGTTGAAAAATTGTATTCTGTCAAATTTATTGTAACATTCCAAAAAAAATTCTTAAAAAAGTTAACCATTATTCCTAATTTTTTATTTTCAATTTAATTAATTAGTGACATAGTTAAATTATTGAGGGTATCTGTGAAAATCACACCTTAATTTTTCATTAAGGTTTGTCAAGTTTTTTATTAAGGCAAATAAATATTTTTAAACATTTCTTATGCAAATGGACAATATATAATGTGCTCGATAAGAAGAAAACTATTGGCAAGAGGGTTCAATATTGAAGTTTGATACACTAATTAAAAAAATCGAGATTAACTAACATCAAGTACCTCTTTAAATCAGCTTAAGTAAGAGGTTGTGAGTTTGACTTTTAATAAAAATTATGAGCGTATGAGTTCCTTCAATTAATGTATAGTAGAGTGAGAAAAAGATTAACAATTAATACCAACTATCAAATATGAAATGATTATATTATAAAGAGCACCTATTATATCGATAATTTAACTATACAGAATTTTTGAAATGTACGCATAGTGTAAGCTCTAATGTTTCTTCTCAGGAAACAAGATCCTAACTAATGACGAATTAACCAGTTTGAAACTATGAAAATATAATAAGATTAATTCATAGAAATTTCAAGCCATAATAACTAATCACATATTGAAAAGATCGAGATATATATATTCATATGGAAAAAATGATCAACTAAACATTTATATATATCTATGTAATTTTCTTGTAAATTTCATGAAGGCCTGACATCCCCAGGACCCAGTCTTCATTCTCATATATCCTGTTCACAAGTCAATGATTTTAAGTAAATGACGACATGAAAGAAAGTTGCTTATCAAAATTTGAATACCTTGTTGTCAATATATGAGCACTTAGTTGTAAGTTATGAAACAAAATCTTATATTTGCACTTATATACGGAAAAGGGTTGGAGTAATAACTATTAAAAAGAGAATGATAAGAAATCGTCTAGGGCAGTTCATAAACATTCAAAGAATGCTATTAGATATGACAATAAAGAGGGTAAATCAATAAGTAAAGAGTTCTACTGGGTAAGAGCACGATGAGGGAAAAATGGGAATGCTCTGCATTAAAAGTAGAATTTGTTAACGAATTAGTACCCCTTCATATGATGATATGATCAATGATTTACGTATTAAATTAATTTTCAGTTGGTATTATAAAATTATAAGTAACTTTCAGTGAAAAGCAACTATGAAACGTGGGTGTCGGGATATTTTAATTGGTCCCCAAAAGACCAGGAAAAAATATATGTATATATTGCATCGTGTACCTCAAGTCATCTTTTATTCACATTTCCACAAGTTATATATATATATATATATAGTCAACCTTAAATATCGCCTCTTGGTCAATTTAAAACAAGTGGCATATGAGCAGTAGATATTGCTAAATTTGCCATAAAATTTGTACCTCATGCTATATTTTCCTATTTGTATAGAATATTAACTTTACAACAACTCCATGATTGTATATATATTATAAATCACTTTTAACTAATTCATATGTATCAATAAAAATAATAAAAACTTCAAATTTATCATAAATTTTAATGGATGTTCAATATTAATATTCTTATTAACTACACCAAACTTTCAGAACCCTTATCAGATATAGTCATATATGTAAAGAAAATGTTTAGTGTTTATTATAAAAAGGACCAATAACATATTCGAGCAGGTTCCCTATTATAAAGACCAGGGAAGTATATGATCTTTACTATTGATGTGATTCACGTACAATATACATCATTTTTAGAAAAAAAATTTAGGTTTATAATATAAGTCATTTGAAGAGTAATTAATGCTTATTTATCAATTCCATCCTTATAATTAATGCTTTAATGTGATTCTTTATATTTTTCTATCTCTTTTTCAAAATCTCATTTAATATGGGTAAAGTTATTTTTGAATTTAACATAAATTTAATGAATTAGCTATTATATTGTGGAAAAGAGGGAGTATATATTACAATTCATTGAAATAAATACCCATTGGTAATGCATATGGCCTAGTCTATAGGTTATTAAACCCGAAACTGGTTCAGTTTGGTATTTTTTTTAATCAATTTTTTTCTAAAAAAAATTCTTAAGAGTTTCATATTAATAACATTAAAATCTTTAATTTTTCACCAGTTTGGTTTAGAGTTAGCTCTGGTTTGACTCTAATCTGATTCACTGACCCTTAAACTAGTACCCCAACTGATTCAATAGCCGGTCCAAATTTCAGAACCTTTGTGGAAAACTACATGCAAGTCAAGTCACCAACTCATTGCCCATGTATTAATTAATCATGCTGGCGTTATATTTGGCAAAAGGAAAAGGAAAATTATATGTTAAAATATTATATAATTCATCCTATTTGATATTCATATTTCAAAAACTTGATATGTAATTAAAAAAAAAACACTCTTTATGCTGTTAGGCATGCCGGAATGAGCTTCCCTGCTCATCTTTTGGAAGAAAGAGCGGAGTTCCTCCCATCTGGGTTGTCCAGATTTTTTTTTTATTTTTTATTTTTTAAAAATGTTTTAATGGATGGATATAGAATATTTAAAATAAAGATAATATTTTAATTAATATATTTTTTAAAAAATGATTTTTTTTATGTAAAAATAACAAATTTAAAAAAAATCAAAACTAAATCATTCAAATCTCATTTGAATCGTCTTCCAGGGCACACGAACGGCGGGTGCCTATCGTTTGTAGCATCGAAACGGGTTCCTAGTATGCCGTATGCAAAGTAGCGCTGGTAATCAATCATGACGTCATAACTCACCTATTTGAGGACGAATAATAAAATTACAAAATTCCTCTTAGCTACGCCTTTTTTTTTTCGCTTTTCTGAAATAGTAGGAGACTATATATATATAATTATGATTAAAAGATTTGGGAGAAAAGTCTCCTACGCCTTTCCACGAGGCAATATGGACCTGTTTGGTATGCGGAAGATTTTAAGAGGAAAAGAAATTTTGAGAAGGGAAAGAAAGATTGTAAAAGGTGAAGGAAGATGAGTTGAAGTAGAGCCGGTAATATGGGCCCAACCCGCGGGCTCACGGGGTGAGCCTACAAGTTTTGACGGGTTCCCAACCTGCAAAAATACGGGCCGCACAGGCCCGCACTGCGGGTGGGCTCGTAAAATTTTTTATTTTTTTATTTATATATAATAATTTTACAAAACTTATAAGTTTTTCACTCTTATCTTGGTACCTCCCAATCCAAAGAGAAAAAATCTTAACTTCTTCCCTTCTTCTTTAAACAAAATTATTATTTCTTGGTTGTTTGAGGATGAATATGTTTTGTTTATAAAATTTAACAAATATGATAACTTTATCTCTTATATTGTAGATTATGTTTTTAAATTTTTATAAAAGAAATGATTGATACTAGGAAGGTAAATTTAATTACTCATATATATATATATATATCATATTTTCAATCCTCTTTAAAAAATATGAATTTTTTTTTCAAAAAAAATGCTGGCCCACGGGCTGGCCCGCAACCTGCACACTGCGGGTTAGGGTTGGCATTTTGCCAGCCTGCAGAAATGCGGGCTGCACAGGCCCGCACCGTGCGGGCCGCGAGTTGGTGCAGGCCAGCTCGCAACCAGCAGGCTGGCCCGTATTCCCAGCTATAAGTTGAAGGAAGATGTGATGTTTGATAAGAAGAAAATTAGGGTGGAACTTGAGGGAAAATTTGAGAAATGCCTATTTTACCCTCAACATAAGTTAATAATTATATATTAATTAAATTTATATTTCAATTCATAAATTAAATAATTAGTAATACAATAATTTAAAAATTAAATAAAATGAATAAAATATAAATTATAATTTAAATAAATAAAAAACTTATTTATTTATTAATGAAATTTGAATTTGTATGGCGGGAATTTTGAAAAGTTTGAATTTATTGATGAAGTTCGAACTTGCAAAACAAGAATTTTGAAAAGTTCGAATTTATTAATGAAGTTCGAATTTGCAAGACAAAAATTTTGAAAAGTTCGAATTTATTGATGAAGTTCGAAGTTGCAAGACAAGAATTTTGAAAAGTTTGAATTAATTGATGAAGTTCGAACTTGCAAGGCAGAAATTTTGAAAAGTTCGAATTTCCCGTCTTTTAATTTAAATATTTCAGGGGCATTTTTGTCTTTCGGATCTTCCTCCACTTAAGGAACTTAAGATCGCACCAATTTTGGTGGGATCTCATCTTCCCATAAATAAGGGAACATTGGTAGGCCCGGGAACTTGAGTTCTTGGGAAGATTGAGCCAAAATTGCGTACCAAACGAGGAAATTTGTACATGTTCCCTTCCCTTCCCACATCTTCCGCGTACCAAACAGGCCCTAACATCTGCCATACTGCCCATGAGAGATCTAAAAACTTAGTGTGTGTTTGGAATAACGATTGTCAATTGGGCTTGTTTCAATTAGGCTTGTTGTAATATTACTTTTGGTAAAAGCATGATTGTGTAATGTGATTTATATTTGGATTGATGATTGTCAGTTGGGCTTTTGCAAAAATAAAACTTGTTTGGATTGGTTTAAGCATAAGAGCTTTTGTGATAATGGTAAGAGAGAAATGTAATTAAAAATTAAAAAAAATTATAATATATAAAGTTGGGAAATTAGACAATTAAAAAATGCACAATCTGATGAAATAATACTGCATAATCAATTGGATCACATCTTTACCATCTCTTCTATCTCATTCGGGATGCTATACAAACATGATAAAAAGAAATATACAGAAGAGGACGTATAAGATACACAAAAAATTGGGAAATGAGGCACAAAAAATTTAAAGAAGAGGACGTATAAGAGACACAAAATGCTATACACACAGTTTTTTTTAAAAAAAAAAATAAGCCACAAAAAATGGTACTCCCTCCGGTCCTAAATATAGGACAAAGTTTGTAGTGCAATTTGCACTACAAACTTTGTCCTATATTTAGGACCGGAGGTAGTATTAATAGTTTCACTCGTGAAATGATAACGGGAAAATTGGTTTTGAGAACGAAAACGGTGAAATGCTTGTTCATCAATGCCTCTATTCCTCGTGGTTTTGAGAATGAAAATGGTAAGATTTTAGTTGAGCTTTTGATAAAAGCTCCAACATTGTGCTTTACCCAATCATGGGTGTATAATGTTCGATTTGCTAAAAGCCCAATTGCTCATTTTATCAACCAAACATACACTTTTTTTTCTCAACTACCTATTGGGCTTAGGGCTAAAATAAGCTCGATTGACCCTTCTAATTGGAGATCCAAACACACACTTATCATGTCATAATTAATTTATCCATACATGTCATGTTGCATGCGATGCTTGTGATCATGCACCTCCACGTGTTAGATATTTTATTTATTACTCGGACGAGTCCTTAATATCAGATATATTTGAGAGATCTTAATCATAAATATAAGATATAATATTCATATGTATTCATCTTTTTCTAATTTATCTCTATTAATACTTCATCAACAATAATTAATTAAGGAGGAGAAAAAAGAGGGAATTAAGAAAGATGACTAAGATTTTTTAGAAATTACATGTTATATTAATCAAATTAACTAAACTAATTTTTTTAATCTAATCAAATTAGGTAAATATATCTTATATTAAGGATAAGAGGAGTATATTTAAAATATGTAAGTTAGTATATTAGATATTCTAACACAAACAAAAATTTAAGTTAAGGTGCTTATACCCATTAGATTAACCGACTAAGTTTGTCAGTTACACTTATTATTTTGTTATAGTTAGTTGTTAAAATACGTATGTTTAGTTGTTAAATTGCATATATGCACTCAAAAATTCACTTATGAAATAATAGAATATGTTATTTTGCTATTATTAACTATTAAAATTCACATGCATACTTATGCATTTACCAATAAAAATTGATATATAATGAATATAACCACCTTTCAACGTAACTAACTTTTTTTCCCTCTAATATTTCAGTTGCCATAATTTGTATTGCATCCAACCAAGAATCGTAGCAAAGGGTCGGAGTCCACCCACATTAAGATACCATAGCTTTCTTTTTCAAGTTATATCAGCACAGCCTGCTTTCGTTTCCTACAGGAGGCGTAGTCATTCTATTTTGCTCTATTTCTCCAGACTCTTTTTTTTTTAAAATATTCTGCCCAGTAACTTCACTTATTGAATTATACCCATGAATCATAGATAAAATTTCCTCCTAGATCCCAAAAAAAGTTTAGCCTCTCATATCTTATTCATCTTCAATAATAATTGGTTAAATGCTATGTTGCAGATGACCACGATTGAGAACTGCTCACAAAGATCATAGATTTGAGAGTTTGAATGAAAGTTATTTTTCATCCAAAGTTGGTGTGTCCTCCAATGGAACTTACAAGGAGTTTATATAGACTTCTGAGTAGGCTAACTCATATTACATGACTCGAGTTATAGCTGATCTTGGTTACCTTAACTAAGGTAACAATTACATAATTGCTTACATGACCTGGACTACATGACTCAGACTTCAACTTTTTATTAAATATTTTTTTGTTCATTCGTGAATGCTAGTCCTATCATTGCTGTTATACTTATAATTTTTGCTCCTTGTATAGTAATTGTATTCATTTCAACTTATGGTAAATCATTATAGATTGATCTATATGTTCATCATTTCTAGATATTACAAAGTTTGTATTTAAAGTAAATTTCAATTTTTGATATATTAAATTTCCTGCTAATATTCCTAATACACTATCATATATATATATATATATATAAGTATTATTTCTTAATTAAAAAAATAAATTAGATCTTTAACGTAATTTATATTTTTATAATCATTAAAACAAAACATTTCAAACTTCAAAGCTCATGTATATTTGATTACTTGAGCTATCTGGTTTGCTTTATGAAAACTGATTATATACCTTTCCGACGATTTTGAAAGTTGGGCAACCTCTATGTTGCTTTTGCCTAATTTCTGAAGTTTCTTGTTATTTATGATTATTAGTCCTTCAATATATTTTGAATATGATTATTAGGCAGGTAGCTCTCCAAACAAATTAAATTTTAATTATATAATTCAACATATTCAAGATGTTTTAATTCGAAAGTTTAATAAAAAATAAATATGTATTACTCATTAATGATATATTTTTTAATCCAAGACGAGATGAAATTAAAAAAATACATGGTCTAGAGATTAATGATATATCACTATATGACGAAAAATATATCATATCAATATCAATAAAAAAAAAACATAATGAGTATCAAATTCTTTTGACTAGTCATCACTAAACCCTTTCGGCATTGGTTTGTCGCTTAATATTTACATATTGCCGACAAGGTGTTCTTTAGATTTGCATTCCCTTTATTACAAGATTCACTTCAGCATCAGATGCTACATGTCGTTGAAATTAAAAGGTGCGTAGGGAAAAAATGCAAAAGTCAACAGTCAAAACAATGTAATTAAAGCATATTCATTGCCCATAACCATACTTATATTATAACCTTTCACTTCACGGTGTATTATACTCTTCGAGTTTCTTTCTTTTTTTTATAATCTGAAATATAATTAAACTCTTCCTGTTTTCTTTTTCATAAAGTAATTCCAGCACCATCACGGTAATTAAGGGTAAGCTTATGACTTAATATTAACTACTCTATCTGAAAATCAAATAATTTATCAATTTTGCCCTTATATATATACACATTCATGTGATGCTTTATAAAAATGCTTAAAATTTTTTCTCCAAGTACCTTATAAAAAGGATAGGAGAAATGAAGTATATTTTGTTATTCAGAGAGTGGGAGAACGAGTCACACACACACATATATATATATATGTGTGTGTGTTATTCCCTGCTTTTTATGATAAACTCTTTTAAGAATATATATTCTGCCTTCATATATATTCCAAGTTAGTTCTAGCATATAGTTGGTCTCTTGTCTTCACACACACACACACACACACACACACACACACACACACACACACACACACACACACACACACACACACACACACACACACACACACACACACACGCATGCATACATACATATTCTTCTTTTGAAGAAGCCGAAGGGTAGTTTTTGACTTAGCCCTATACATAAGGTTCCTGGATTCTCAGGTTCATCTCGTATTACTAGTTTTCTATATCATGATCGCCTGTTTGGTTCACGGAATCAAAATTAATGTAATATAATGTAATGATGATTATCTGAATTTATTTGGTTTGTCATTAAATAAAGATGGTACATATATATAAAAATATTTGGTTTATTTTACATCTAATATGAGAATATATAGGAATAATATAGCAAAAGACAAAATTATCATTGTGTACGCACACACACATAATGTACACATTGGATTGATGATATTTAATGTGGGAATATGTTAGAAATTGTGTCATAGGGGCCAATCATTATACTTTGAATATTGTTGTTCAATGAATTTGTCCATTTTGTTATCATATTATTTGTATGTTCACTGTGATGACTATCATTGGATAAATCATAATAATTGTCCTAAATGCCCGTGGTAGGTCATCTATGCAGGAGCAAAAATGAAATAAGACCAGCATGACTTTGAAGACGTATAGAGATACAAATCAAAATCCTAGGCACTTTTAAAAGTACAAGGTGCTGGACCGACCTACTATGAGAAAGTTACATGGATCAAGTCATAAGCTTGTCTTATGTATAACCACGTCACTATGCCCTTTGGATCTGAGATAATCATGGATTCTTATATGAGAATCGCTCAGTTTTGATCTAGTCAAAAGTCATCTTTAACCAGGTGATGACAAAGGCTGTGTTCGGGCTTGGTGGTTTTCATACAAAGAAATGTGAATGGTCAAGATAGAATTTGTCCTTCACATTAGTATAGAGATATTATGGGCCCCTCGATGATTGAGTCTAAGAAATTTATGGTCATAATACGATGGAAAGGAATTTCCATTTCTATAGTTAGACTACTCAGGGATTGAGAAAGCAATGGTCAGAAATAGGAAGATGACATTCTCTATGTCTCATCCTTGACCGAAATGTCGTGTGATAAAAGGGACGTGATATGACTATATGATAGGTTGCATCGATTTATCGATCCTCATATGATTGGGTAATCGTAATGTCTTTCTAGAGGTCGCTTACAACTTGTGAGTTAATATAGTTATTGACCAAATGCCAAATTCATACGGGTCTACAGGATCGCACACAAAAATAGCACAACACGAGCTATAATGTCCAGATTCAATGAATATAAAATATTCCTAGATTTAATGAATATAATGGTTAATATAGTATATTATATGTAGTAGTGTATATTATATGATAATATTATAATATTGTGTTAGTTTTAAATTTATTTTTATCTGATAAATTAAATTTAATAACTAACACGACAAAGATATAATATCTCGGATTTAACTTATACAAATAAATTAAATTTATTTTCATTGGCTCTTTATTCAGATTAAATAAATATATTAAATTAAAACTGTTTGACAAATTTAATTAAACCATATTTATTTAATTTGCTTATAAAAAAATAATTAAGTGTTAATTGATACGATATGGACTTTGAAATTAAGATTAATTTCAAAAATCCAATATCCATTATAAAATAGAAAGTCATGGCTAGTTATTTAAAAATGATGAGCTAGGGTTTTCTATGTGTAATGAAAAAGATAGATAGAGAGCTGTGAGAAAAGAAAACTTTTGAGAGGGATGTGTATGGCGCTTGCACGCTGTTCATATTGAATTCCTATTCGTGTGAATACCGGTAAATGATCTGATCTGAGTTGTTAGCTCTTTAAAATTGAAAAGAAAGGCTGAACACATAAGAAAGATACGTTTCTTTACTACTCAATTTAAACACCATTGATAGATCCGTTGTCGGAATTGGAAAAAAATTTTAATTTTAATTTTCCATTGTGCCTATCAATCCCAACAAAATACTGTGTAATGAGGTATTTTATTTTTTAAAACACAGTGGAATATAAATTTTTTAATAGGGGAATTATTTAACTATGGGGTATTATTAATTAATTTTTTAATATTTAATAGTGGTAATTATTTAATATTTAACAGTATTTATGGGTGGATAGTTTGGTCGATTTAAAAAATTATAATAGCAATACTGTCTTTTTTACTTAATTACAATATGCCTACATCCCTATTCATTAGTCATAACAGTGTAATTCTGATTACATAATTTGATGTAACCATGATTACAAAATATAATTATCTTTACATTACAGAAGCTTAACCAAATATTGTAATCGATTTGTTACATTAGGATTACATATAATCATCTTCCATGCAATCGAACCAAATAGGCTAGAAGTATGTGTGTGTCATGTTGACGTTGTTATGACATCACACATGTTTATTTTTTGACGTTGTTTAATTTTTTTTTTTGGATAAGTGACATGAAACGTGTTTGTTACATTATATTGAAGCGTATAACGAACAGTCCATGAATTCGAAGTATGCATGTTTGTTTTATGGTATTAAAACCGTTAGACTAGTGAACTAATAAATAATTTCTTTAACTAGTTCAGTAAAGAGTTTTGGACGTGTAGGCCATTCTAGATTTTATATTTTATATTTTGTTATTGATTGATCATCAAACAGCATTGCTTTTATCATTTTTTCATTCTTTTATAATTATGTTTTGTTAGATTATGTGTGGTTCATATATAAATGAATGTTTTGTACCTAGATTATATTAATGTCTTTTTATTTAAACATTGTATTATCTTAAGTATGACCATTTTGATTCGGATCGATTAACTCCAGTTTGAACCATTAACCCATGCATGAACCATTTATTCAACTAATTGATTAACCTGTGCAGTTGTTCAACTCACTTGACGATAAGAAACAATCTCACTCAACTTTTGGTCCCTAAAAAAACGTCTATAAAGTTGAAACTTACGAAGCAAGGTCTTGAATAAAAGTTAAACCTTAAACTTATGAAGCAAGGTCTTGAATAAAAGTTAAACCTTAAACTTATGAAGCAAGGTCTTGAATAAAAAGGGAAAAGTGTAACAAAAACTACATGAAGTATATGTTTATTTCATGGTACTCGTTTTCTGTTCTTAATATAAGATTTATTTTAATAACGGAATTAAATTATAAAATGAATCTTATATCAAGAGTCGGATGTATTATTACAACCGAACTCGGTTAGGTTTGTTAGACAAGTGAACAAGTAATCAAGTGCCTTAATCGGCCTAATCATCAAGAGTTTTGGATGCATAAATTGTTTTACATTTTACATTTTTAATTATTAAGCCTAAAACGATATCGCTTTGAGTTTAAAAAAAGTAGCAGCCATCATATTTATACTTTAGTAACTCTTTTTTGTCATATTATGTGTTATTTATATATATAAATGATCCATGTACCTGTGCATTAATGCATTTTTATTTAAATATTATTTTAATTATAATCCCACATTAACTTCAGTTTAAATCATTAATCCTTAATCACTTTTTCAATGACCCAGTTCTGGTGCTTATTATCATCAAGAGTGTCCGGTTTTCCCCTAGACAACCAATTGATTATCCTGTCCCGGGCGTTTAGTACTCCCTCTGATCCTAATTATAAGATAAAGTTGACTTTTTTGGAGAAATTAAGGAAGCCAATTAAATTACTTTAAAGTATTTATATTTTTAATTTTTTCTCTAAACTAATTAATTTGACTAATAAACTAATATATAATATAAGGATACTAAAAATATAAACACTCTAAAGTAATTTAATTGGCTTCCTTAATTTCTCCAAAAAAGTCAACTTTGTCTTATAATTAGAACTGGAGGGAGTACCTTTTGTTCAAGTCACTTGACTACAAGACACAATTTCACTAAACTTTCGGTACCTAAAAAACACAAATGTAAAGTTGAAACTTGCGAAGGAAGGTCTTGAATAAAAAAGGAAAAATGGATAACGACAATTTAATAAGAACTTAAAACTGTGGAAAAAATTTGTCATAATGAAGATTCCAGAACAAGTTATCCGGTACTTGGTCTAATAGTGAACCGGTTAGACTACAAAGTGGATAAACTAGGTTTAAATCCCACATTGATCAAAAACACCTTAAGAAGTGAGAGGCTTCATAATTATAAAGCATTAATTTATATTAGTCGGAAACTCAATACCTAACAATAAAATGCAAAAAAAAGCGCCGGACACCAGATGACCCAAAGAGTTATTAAAAAAGAAAAGATTACAAAACACGTCAATTATGTGGGACAATCCCATGAAGAATAATTGTCTGTTCATGCATTCATCTGCTCTCATCTGTTCTCTCCAATTTACAAGTAATTTCCTTCGGAGACTTTACGTTTACTTTGCACTATATATATGCACGTACACACACACACAGAGACTAAAACGGGATATGAACAAAGTAACCATCTTTTCTTTGATGGTGAGCATGGTATGAAACTGATCGTGTTTCTCTGCAGCACGCAAAGTAACCATTCCTTTTTCTTTTCCCCACTTCTTACAAGTGAGTTATAGCTTCCTACTTTAATTGTCGGTGGTGATTATCTGATGAGGATGACTTACTTGGCCACACGTCGTTGCAGATAAGAAGCTAGATACTTTCTCTCTAGTTCGACACCTCAAAAGCCAACAAGTAAGAGTAAGACTACTCTATATTTCATGCATCTTTATCTTCTTTTTGGTCATCTTTGATTTAATTATTTCATGTTGTATGTCACTTAATTAATCTCCGTTAATTATTCCTCATTACTTCGTACCCTCGAGGATATTTGTTTGGCATGAGTTTACTTTTTTTTTTTTGTGTTGCATTTACACGCTTTAAATAGAAAAATTGGTGAAATATTCAGAAATTAAATTGGCCAAAAAGGTCTGATATGCTTTTACACACAGAGAGTAGTAATACTCTTCAAGACTCCAAACATTATTGATACTAGAATTCAGATCATTCTCACTGATAAATTTTTCTAACGATGACTTGTCATTGGGTTTCTGCTTCGACTTGGATTGTCATGTCTTTGTTATGTGTGTATGCATTATTTATACTTGGTAACCTGCTTGAAGTTATGTTAAATTAAATTATTAATCAGTCAAACTAATATTGTAATTTTATAAAATATTAAATATCACATACAATGATAATGAAAATAATCCGTCTGTTTTTTAATATAAAACTCAGTTAACTTTTTTTTTATAGAGAATAAGAAAGCAAAATAAATTATTTAATATTATTATATGTTGTATATCATTAAATCATATTAATTTATAAATAAGATAAATTAATTTTTAAAAAAATTATATCAATACTTTAAAATAATTTATTTAATTGATAAAAAGCAAGTACAATATGATACCCTCTGCTCCTGTTGCCAGTCACAGCATCGTACTCAATGATATATTTTATTATTTTATAAAGCATCACAGTAACTCTATTCTTATTTGATCCGAAAAGGGATCGTTGGACTAATGAAAGGTGAAACCTTAAATGGTTGATAGTGACTGACTCAATTATTTATATTATAGGAAAGTGAACTAGCCCAGGAAAAATAACAGTTGCAATTTTCTATTATTTTAAAGAAATTCAATATTAACAATTTTTTTTCGTAGTAGTTAGAAAAATGTGTAGTAAATGTTAACTGAGCTTTGAACAAAAAAAAAAATGTTAACTGAGCAAATTTTGCCAAGTTCAGCTGCGTCATATTTTTCTATACCTTGTTTGCGTTCATATGTTGAGTTTGACGGCTTCTAACCACTTTTACCTGAATATTATTAGCCATTTTGCAAAAATGCTTAGTGATATCACACTATTATTCCATATGCCCTTGGCTTATTTGCTCTTGACAATTAAGATATGTTATTATATTCAAATTTACACCGAATTTGGCTTAGTGTTTGCGTGGCACGAGAACAATGGAGGTGTGGAAAAATTAATTAAAAATTTTTAATTTCACTTGTCCAATTTTTTAAAATTGTACTCATTAAAAATTTCCCTAATACCAAACAAACCCGGGGGGGTGATTCCTGGGCATATGGATACCAAACAAGAACATACATTTGGCTAAAAGATAGGTCTGAGGGAATCGCTGAGATTCTAAGCTAAAAGATGCGCCAAACAAGATAGGAACAACAGATAGTTTACAAGACAATTGATCGATATAAATTAAGATAAAACTCTTCTCATATATTTAATTAACTTGTATGTCATAAATCATAATTAAAAAATTGCTTTTAAAGGTTTCGATTACTATTTCAAACAAACACAATTTACAAGGCAAATTAAGGCACGTTGCCTCATGCATTCGTTATAAATATATTCTAAATGATCGATTACCCTTTTTTTAATAAAGGACAAAATGATTTTAACTTAAAGAGCAACTTCACCACTATACACCACTACACCATATTGCATATCGTTGCTACTTATCATGCATGGTTTATAATTTTATAATGTATTTTGGATAATTTGGATTGAGTTGTGGTAATTCTGGATTGATTTATGTAATTATGGCCTATTAGTTTAATTGAAGTTTTTAAAAATGAATTTTGGATTGATTTATGTAATTATGGCCTATTAGTTTGTTTGAAGTTTTTAAAAATGCAATACTTTTTAACATGCTTCAGATCAAGCTAGACCCTTTATATAGGTCAGGCTCAAGCCGACTTGTTATAAGATAGAGGCCTAGCCTGTTAAGGTTAATGCCTTGCCTAACTTTTTTTCACCCATACTGCTAATATATTTTACTCCCTCCGGTCCTAATTATATGACAACATTTGAAAGTTAATATTAGTTCTAATTATATGACAAAATTTTAATTTTTGTCAATTTGTTTCCAAAATACCCCCATTGCTTTAGATAATGTTTGGATTGCTTCATGGTAGACTCATGTAATATTCCTAAATCACCCCTATTAAATAAGGGCATTTTTGGAAAATAAATAAAATTAACTAATTTAACTACTATCCTTAATTTCTCCAAAGTTAGGTAAATATGTCCTATAATTAGGACCGGAGGGAGTAATAAATATACTTTTTTGGTAGAGATAATTAAACATAATATTATATGCTTGATTTGTGGTAATTTCTTATTCATTGTATTGGTTGTATAGTTGTTTTCTTGTTGTTTAATTTTTTTGATATTATCATCCGGCATTCTGTATCTTGGGCTTTTTGGCTACCCCCAACACAATGACTCTTTTGGGACTCCAGTTCAAGATCCAAAGGAAAGGGATATAGTGGGGCCTTATATATTTATAGGCCAACTTACATTTTTTATGATTGTTATTATTAATATTTTGTATTATTGATTACGATTTTCTATAAAAAAAAGTTAATGACAATCTACAATTAATTATATTATATAGGGAGATCTTCTACAATTAATGTATCAAGATATATAAGTTTATATAAAACAAAAATAAGAAACCGTAATAAAAACGAAACAGAGAATATAAATATATAATCTGATGGGATCAAATTATATTTATTGCTTGATTCTTTTATTGAGATACGAAAAATTTAAAATAGGAAATGGCAATGAATACAAAATAGATGTGCGTCATTCATATTTTGTTTTGAAATTTTACACAGAATATAAAAAAAACAATCTTTTAATAATAAATGTAAAAACAAAAAAAATAAGAATTTAAATTAAG
Organism: Inga leiocalycina; assembly: GCA_963242795.1. NCBI lineage: Eukaryota > Viridiplantae > Streptophyta > Magnoliopsida > Fabales > Fabaceae > Inga > Inga leiocalycina. The sequence continues at coordinate 14,398,060 of OY725331.1, forward strand.
AACAATTTAAAATTTACACCATTATTTTAGGCTAATTAAAATTAGAACGATTCAACTTATATCAACTGGTTTTTTTTTTTTTTTGTGAATAAATATCAACAGAATTTTCACCATTGCTTGACCATCAAGAACTAAAAACACACACAGTTAGTTACACCTAATCTTAACTGCTATATATTCCCCTTTCTTCTTCTCTCACATTTTCCCAAGCTGTTATTAATTTTAGTCCTTGTTTGGGACGAGAAAAAAATTATGGAAGGTAACGAAGGAAACTTCCAGGAAATTTCCACGAACCAACCGGGAAGCTGGGCTTTAATTACGTACTATTTATATTTATATATGCAACTGCCTATGTGCCTGTCGGATTTGGCTTGTATCCTTTTCTTGAAAGAAAAGGATGAACCTTTTTCTGACGTGAACTGTTGGATTAAGATTTTAACGGTTCAGATTTAATATATTATTATAATACATTAAATATGGATCGTTGAGATCAACATCAGAAAAAAGGACTATCATTTTTTTAAGGATCTATTTGATATGAGGGATTTGGAGAGGAAGGAGAATTTTTATGAGTTGAATTTTAAAAGATTGAAGAAGTTAGGTAATACAATTTTAATAAAGAGAATATATAAGATAAAAGAGTAAGAAAAGTTAATTAAAAATTTTTAACCCCACTTTTCTAATTTTTTTAAATTCAACTAAAAAAATTTTTCTCTCCGCCCACTTTTCCTCCCCTCTCCTCGTACCAAACAAGCCCTAGGGTGTGTTTGGTTTGAGGGGAGGGTGGAAAAATTACAATTTTGGATAAAAGAAATCCAAAATTTACCCTCTCATTTTTTCAAATTTTGGGTTCCCGCCCAAAATTTACTTTCTTATTCGTTTTAAATTTTAAATTTCCGCTCAAAATTTAAATTTTTTCAACTTAAAAAATTAATTTACCCATCCTCCCACGCCTCCCCTCCCCTCAAACTAAACACACCCTAGAAAAAGGATACAAGCCGGTTCCATGTGAACGCGCACAGGCTAAAGCCGCATAACAATACAAGAGTCTTGTGCTTCTGCAACAGTAAATCCATTGTTTGCACTGTAGGTGAAGTTCAAATTCTATTGAATCCTTTGATTCTTACGTGAGATTATCTGCCTTCTTTCCTCCTTATTCTTATTCCTCGAGTTTAATTTTCTCCTTCTTCTCCTTCTTCCTTTTTGAGTTTTGAATATCTGTCTGGGTGAAAAGAAAATTGAAGGATATTAAAATCTGCCCTTAGGGTTCTTCTTTCCATCGATCTATCTATATATAAATCATCACATCAAGTTAAAATCTGGTTTTTGCCCCACATCTCTTACGGTTTCTTTAATTAGTCAAAAGATCGATAAACAATACCATTTGCGTCCTTAGTCTTCCTCTTCGTTCATATAAATATATGTGTGTAAACCCATTATTTAAATTATTGCGTTTGATAGTTAGTTTGAATGAATCTTTTTTGGTGTTTCAGAAGTTATACTGTGATCGTGAAACTGCTCAGGCAAGAGCGTTCATCAGGTCTCTGATCTGTTCAACCACTACTCTTCTGTACAAGTACGTCATTACTAATTAAAGTATCTTTAATTTATTTATTTTTTGTATGTGCTTTTACTTTTTCTGTTCTTTCTTCTACCAAATAATTCATTTCAGTTTCTTAGAGTATTATAGTGTCATTGGGACCAATGTTTGGTACACCCAACGCAATAATTAAATATAACAGGCAAAAACTAACAAAACAGGAAAAGAGAATTAAAGAAGGAAGAAAGCAATGTTCGTTTCTGCTCTAAGAAACTACTGCAATTAACACGGGTAACAGTAGTTTCTCTCTCCCATTCTCATTTTGAAAGCTACGTATACTTACACACATACCACAAAAAACAACGAAAAACCTTATTTTACTGGGTGTGGTTTTGTTTTAAATAGATTGTGATGCCATTGTACTCTATTAATTAACAAAATTTGTTAACCAAGCGGGTTAGCGTAGTGGTAGCCTCACTTCACTGCTTAACCAGGGGTCTCGAGTTCGAGCCCCGGGAATGCAACTTGCCCCTTGACTAGCACTTTGCCCTAAAGTGGAGGTTCCCGATGCTTTCCGGATTAGTTTGGGGCCATTGTAGTGTCTGAAAGATGGCCTACCTTGAGATACCGGAGGAGAAATCAAAAAAAAAAAAATTAACAAAATTTGTTAGATACATTGTTAAAAGCTTTCGTTCAATAGCTTTATTATGTGTTTTTTTCCGGTATTTAAAGGACTTTATACCAATATATACCCTACTTACTAGCGTTTACAACAACATTTTTTTTACATCCAAACTACTTCAAATGATTTTTCTTCCTTGTGTATGTTCTTTGTTAATATTTCTATGATCTTTAATATAAGATCTAAATAACTAATTTAATCAAATTGATGAAGTTGATTAAATTAGTTAATATGATATGTTTTTTCTTTTCTGAAATACCATAATCATCTTCCTTAACTCTTTTCCTCTCCTATTTGATTATTGTTCAGAGAATATCAATAGCGCTACTTAAGAAAAAAAATTGATAAATATGTAAAATATATCCTACATTTAATACCAAAATATATCAACTCTTTAATTAGGTATTAATTACCTCATAAACCAGAGGAGAGTTTTTGCGCCCGTTTGGATTAGCAATAATAGAAGTGGCTTTTTTCCAATCTAACTTTTACAAACTTAAGATAGGATGAAAATTAGATTGTAAATATGATTTTTATTTAGATTAACGGTGGTAGAAATACATCTGTACTATGAAAAGCAGGTTTTAGTGGCTTCTTCCTAAAAATAACTTTTGACCTAAAAACCCATTTAAAAAAATGCCAACCCAAACATCTCATTTTACTCTCACACTATATTTTTTCCCTTCCTCCCGTGTTTTTTCAGCCTCGTCGCCTTCCCAAGCAGGCCGTTTTTTTTGTCATATAAGCAAAACTCCAAAAGCATTCACTATCTTATAATAGTTAGATAAAACATTTTTTTTAAAAGTAATTTCGTATTATTAATAACAAAGGGGCAAACACTAATGACTTAAAAATTATGTTACTTGCAAATTCAACCTACGATGGACCATCATTTACGGGAGAGTTTCCATATTATTAGGCTAGCTACAAAACTGCCTTCGGAGTTATCTCTAAATCCAAAAACTAACACAATCTGTATCAAAAAAATAATAAATAAGCTAACCCAATTCCTCCCAATTTACACGCTAAGATGACGTGGCTTGTATATAAGTATTTAGTGTTGAAAATCTTGTGTGCGATTGTTCAAAAGGTTTGAAAATATAATGGAAATTTCCATATCCCCATATTTCTTATTTTGCGTCTGAGAAAGCAACCATATAAAGAAAATCACGTGTAGTCCAACTATCCCTGTTTTTTTTCTTCTTCTTCGAGCGAGCCGGTTAGTTTATCAAATAAATTTTTTTTCATATATTTATCTCGAATAACATAAAATCACTTAAAATAAGTTAATATAAACATCCATTTCTTTTTTTTCTTCCGTCATCTATGGGATTGTGTTGTTATGTATTGGTCAATGCCAGCTTCAACAATGGAACTAGCATTTTTTTTCTTCCGTCATCTATGGGATTGTGTTGTTATGTATTGGTCAATGCCAGCTTCAACAATGGAACTAGCATAGGAATAGTTCTTGTTATCTATTGATGGTGTTCATAGTATATCACGTCTAGTCTCCACATTTTAAAAAGCAGGCCAAAAATATAATGGGTGGAGAATATTCTAATGTAGAAACTCTACTTCTCTGCTATGCAAGATTATTTATTAATTTAATATAATTATAAATTCTCATAACGCAACTGAGCATTTTTTTATAATAAAATTAATTTTCCTTTATTAATTTTGATTTTGAATTTATCTTGAATTTTTAACATATTTTTATATTTATTTTGTATATGTGAGATTATCTTACTTTATGTTTTGATTAAATTAAAATTTTCAAAAATTTTCCTTGGGTTTTTTTGAGAAAAATTTCAGTCGACCCCCATAATAGCAATATTATTTCAGTTTATCCCTAAAAAATTCTGAAATTTCAGTGCACCTTTTAATCTAAAATTAAATTAAATTTTATGACTAAAAAGATAATAATACTCTTATTTTATTTTAAAAAAAAAGAAACTTTTTTTTTTAAAATTACTTGGATTAACCTTGTTGGGTCTGTCAATTCCATGACACTCCACCTGGCGCAACAATGCAAGGTGGACAAGCCCCCACATGGAGAAATTCTTGTGTGCACTGGGTGTACTACGTAATCTGTGAGGAAAAAAATATTACAATAATAATAATAATACCACATGTCTTTCCCTCTTCTTTTTTTTTTTTTGGCCAAATCTTTCCCTCTTCTTTTTATTTTCAGTTTAAAGGAGTTACTATTACCAAAACACAAAAGACAAAATTGCCACTCTATGAGAGCAAAACACAAATACATCATCAGTAAAAAAAGAACATATACTGGTATCAAAAAAACAAAAAAAGAACATATACATCAAATGAGTTTTCCAAAAACATATAGTAATCTCTCTCATTGTTCATTACCCCTCTTTTTCACCCCTATATTTTTCAAGGTATTAAAACTCGGACCGGGTATTGAATTGGTTGGGGTACTGGGTTAAGGGTCAGTGGGTCAAACCGGGGCCAAATCGGTGAGTAATTGAAGATTTTAGGTTTATATGAAATTCTAAAGGAAAAAATTAAAGTTTTTTTTTTTGAAAATTGGGACCCGGACTGGTCTACTGACCGGTTTTGCGGGTTCCGGGCAGGACCAACCGATCCGGTCCGGGTCTGAGAACCCTGATATTTTTCACTCCACCGCTAAAACACGAATGACAAAATATTGTTAATGTTTCATATACATATGCCTCATGCGAATTTAATTTTTTATATATATTTAATTATTCATTTTTAAACTAAAATAAAATAAAATTTTGTTAGTTAAAAGATAATAATACCTTAGTTTATTTAAAAAATAAAAAACTTTCATCGTGTGGCTGGAGCTCCGGCTAACCTCTTTTTTTTTTTTTTTGCCATACTTGGATTAACCTTGTTGGCTCTTTGTCAACTCCATGACACTCCCCCTGGGAAGGTGGACAATCCCCCCACAATATGGGATAGTGGACCCCACTCATGAATTATGTTGCACCATGCCTATGCTACGCTGAAATTAAACACCGACCATTTTCACATTTTGTTGAATTTGGCCTCTTTTAACCCTAATTTCTTAGGATTTGTTTGGTACGTGGGGGAGAGGAGGAAAATGGAGGCGAATGATAATTTTTTTGAGTTGAATTTAAAAAAATGGAGTTAAAAATTTTTAATTAATTGTTCTTACTCTTTTATCTTTCATATTCTCTTTATTAAAATTTTATTACCCCATTTCTTTAATATTTTAAAATTTAACTCATAAATTTTCCCTTCCTTCCCCTCCCTTCCAAATGATAGATGAAAAGTTTATGTTTAAAAATTGGGTCAGTATGGTTTTTGGTGTCCAAATTTATTCTTATTTTGATTTTTATTCTTAAAGTTTTTCAAACCATAGGTTTTGATTGATCCCTCAAAGAATAAAATGGTCCAAATTTTTATTCAATTATGAAGACTAATACTTTAAACAGAATAAAATTTAGGGGCAAAAAATTATATTAACCCTTAAAAATTTTATTGGTAAGAACAACTTGATACAAGTTTGTATAAACAACGCTCGCATTTAGGTGCTGAACAATTATATTTTTCAAACAATAAGTTTTTACTGATTTTCCAATCTTTAATTACATTTTCACTACAATTATAAATTATTAAAATCCAATTTTTATATATTATAAATGAATCAGTATCTTTAAAACAATTAAACTTAAAATTATGAATCTCAATTCAAGAGTTGATAATTTTAATGATGTGTGGGGGCCTTCCGAAGTGGAGAAAGAAAATTTCCCATCTTATCCCCCCGCCGCATCGTGCCCAATAATAATAAGAGTGTGTTCGGCAAATCAATCAAAATCTAGGTTTGGTTAACGAACACTTAAAATTTTTTTAAATCTAGATTTTGGGAAAAATTATTTTTTTCTACTTGTTCTCTTGTATAGACCCCATCCTCTCTCCCTCCCATTTTTTCTTTATGTGGCTCCCACCCTCTCTCTCTCCTATTTTTTCTTGATGTAGACCCCACATCATGAAAAAAAGTTATTCTGACCATAGTACATATACACTCTTATTTTATTAAAATTATTTTTTTCTTAATATCTATTCTTTAGAAGCTATTTTTCAAAAATTAATACCAACACAACCTAACACGCTTTGACCACACAAATGGAAAGGCGTACGTGGATAGCTTTGATGAACGAATAAGCGTGACACGGCCTGCAATAACATCAAAGAGACATTTCCCTTTACACACGCATCCATCATATGCCTAATTAAATGCACTCACGCGTATACTTTGACTCTATTACTTGTTTTCCTGGTCACATGCACTCACGCGTATACTCGTGACCTTGTTACTGATTCTGCTTGTATTTATTTGAAATAATGATTAGAGTTTTCAAAAACAGTTTTTATATAAAAAAAAGTTTTATTTCGATTTATATAAAAATACTTATAAGTTCTATATAAGCCATCCCAAACAAGCTTCTAGTTTTATCCTATCATTTAAGTTATTATTATTATGTGAAATATTGTTCCAACTATTCCAACCCAATTGTGTTTGTTAGGAGGACTCATCTGAATCTAAATTATTTTAAATAGGATTGTCTTTGATAAAATGAATCTTTACCTAAAAGAAACTAGATGAACTTATCTTTGCTTGATTTAGATCCCAATCATTTAGGTGTAATTTTGGGTTTCATCATGATAACACTTGATCAATCTCCCCGGATCAGGTTAAGTTTGGAATTGTATGGATCCATCCGTTACCAAACCTTAAAAATATTTATTACACATTAAATAATGCTATACTCCTTTCGGTCCCGAATATATAAGTTCTTGATGATTAATTTGCAAGGATTAAGAAAATTGTTAATTGGTTTTCCTAAAATACCCTTTTAAATTACTAACATTGAATATTATTCTTTGAATGAAAAACCCTATGCACTTAATATAAAGAGTTTAGGGGAAAAAACCAGTGTTCTGGAAACCGGACCGGCCGGTTGGCCGGTCCGGTTCCCGGTCCGGTTTCCATTTTTAAAAAAAAAAAAAAAATTTTTTTTTTTTACTTTTTCCTTTAGAATTTCATACTATAAGTCTAAAATTTTCAATTTCTCACCGGTTTGGTCCCGGTTTAGCTCCGGTTTGGTCCCGGTCTGACCCACTGACCCTTAACCCAGTACCCCGACCGGTTCACTACCCGGTCCGGGTTTTAATACCTTGGAAAAAACTTATAAATTCAAAATACAAAATGGTTTAGGTGTAAGAATAATAAAAAACAAATCTTTCTGCTAATTTTTTTTTATTTAGGACCAAAAGCATTATATATTTATTTTTGCTTCGGTGTTAAAGATAGGGGTAGGAAATAACATGCACAAAGCATGGGGGAGCCATATATAATTCAGGCAAGGAGCGTGAAGCTTGAGTGTGTGAGATACATATTATATAGGTGACTGTACATATATAGAGGTGTACACGCAATAAATGTGGTCAGGTGTCATCATTTTGATACCTAACACAACAACTGATTTTGAAGTTCAGGTGTGCTTCTTCCTAACTTCTTGTTTTGTTAGGTGCCCTTTTAATTTCTCCCTCTCTGTTGCAACTATCTTCATTTTCTACATTTAATTAATTTCAACTTATACATATACTCATAAAACCTTATATTTATATTTTTGGATATTTGATTGGAGAGAATTTGAGTCCATTTTTGTGAGTGTTTGAGTAAGCCTCAAACCGCGGTTTTAAAAACCCTTTTCTGTAAATCGAGATAAAACCCCTCTAATATATTTACCTCGTAAATCGTAAAAATTATTCTCCAAAAGCTAATTCAAACAAACATGCCTCTGATTTAGTTAAAATTAGCTAATTCTTATAAAATATTAAAGGCAACCTCGATAAAAGTCACTAGTGAGAGTAATTTGTTTAATTAGTTATAAAGTTTTATAGTTAGTTTGGAGTAGGCAGAAGAAAGAGAATTGTTTACCTTTAAGTTTGACACCTTCCATATTTTTTGGGGTAGCTATAAAAAATAATACTACACTACTCAGGACCATTCATTGGTATCTAGATTTGTAAGTGTGTGTTTGAAACAGTGATAGAAATGCTTAAAAGCAGCTTTTCAATCATAATTTACGGTATACGAGATAAGTATGTGAGAGAAGTTTTATCTAAATTTATGTGAAAAATAGCTTAAACGCCACCAAATCACCCATCCAAACACTCACTAAGTCAAGCCATCCACATCGCACATCTTACAACTTCTGAAGTGCTAGGGAAAGGGGTTGAGCAGGAGTGATTGGTTTAATTACATTTTAAAGCCTACTATTTCATTCTATTGGCACTTTTTTTGTTGTTGCCAACATTCTATTGGCACTTAGAGCAACATTAATTATAGATGTTTGAAGATCAATTTTTTACGTAACCTACTAATAATAACCTATTTTATGTCCCCGTCCTATAATTTTGCCCTCTGATGCTTTGACATGTAATAAGTATTTATTGTCACCACATAATTATAGCATCTCTTCGTGGTTTTTTAATGAAACTATAAATAAAGAAATAATGGGTCGGAGTCGAGCCTTATAATTCAAGTATTCAACTGACACCATACACTTCTCTCTCATAGCAATTATGAGTTATGACCAAAAATAAAAAAATAAATAAAGAAGAAGAAATAATGAAAAATTTTCATTTAAGTTTTGAATCAAGGGAGAATATTATTTAGGTTCTAACTAAGGTAAATATATATTGATAAGTCCCATAACATGTTAATAATAGCTCTTTTACTTATTAATATTTTAATGGTAGCTTTTCACTTATTAATGGGGATTTTTTTGACATTATTTCTTAAGATAAATATGAATTTACAAATTCTATAACTTATCAATAGAAGCTCTTTCACTTATTAGCAGGGATTTTTCTGAGATCATTTTTTATGATTGGGACCTGATATTCTCACTTAAATTAAATACTTTCTTGCTGGCAAAAAATGAAATTAAATATATATATATATATATATATAGATATACGTGAGGAAACATGGTCCGTGCAAGATGGCCGACCTCGAACCTTCCTCGAAATTTCCTGTCCCTGGGCTTTCCGGAGCCTTCCAGGTTCCAAGTCCAACGCGTTTCGATGTCCCCACTCCCCTGTATTCACGAGGCAAATTAAGGAAAAAAAAAAAAACCAATAATTTAATAGATAAAATAGATTAAGATTTAAATTTAGTGAGGAGTATTAAACTAAATCTATCTAGTTGCTAGTCCGTTACTCCTTCAAAGTTTTGTTTTGGAATAAACATCCTTCGGCCGAATTCGTCCTCGATTTAATTAACAATGTCCCTCAATTCTCTCTTCACCACCGACCAGCAGAATATTTTTTCCCCTTGTGCTTCCCTATGCCTAGAGACGGCAAATTATTTATTTTTCTCACAATAAATCTACTGGTTAAATTTGTGCGGCAAAATGTATTACCCTTGATATAAAAACCATCATACTAATTTAAGTAGATCTTATATTTATACTACCTCCGGTCCTAAATATAGGACATAGTTTATAGTGTAATTTGTATTATAAACTATGTCCTATATTTAGAACCGGAGGGAGTATTTAGAACTAAATTCAACTTCCATTAGAATTAGCTTCTAAGAGAAGGGAACACTAAATCCATGAGTCAATAGGCGGCAATGCTACCAATCCCTTTGGCTGGTGGAAAAACAGTTTGATGATATGATTCCTTTAGATCAAATTGGTTTGCTTCACACCGATCCATGAGTGAATAGAGACCAGGCATGTATGCATGCATGTATGAACTCATTGTCTTCTTTGTCCAATCTCGCCGCGCCATTTTTACGACTGTCAGCATTTTGATCTTCTTCACATTGTATGTTCACACACTTGTAAATTCTTGTTTTTTTCTATTCACAAACACTGTTCCATTCTATCCTTCCAGTTCACTTCTCCATTTGAATGTCTTCCAATCTTGCTCTTTCAAATAAACAGATTCTTTATTATTACTATTATTATAGTTTCTCTCCTCAGAGAGTCACTTTCGCTTGCTTGTTCGTTGTGTTGATGGCACGTTGTCCCCTCCATCTTGCTGTACATATCAACGTGGCACACCTGTAAAATCTCCACCTACCGAAGCAAAACATGAAGTTCGAATGACAGCGAAAACAAGTTAAGCAATCCACGTTTGTCGGCTTTTTCTCTCTGATTTGGTTACGCAAAGGCACTGGAATACCAAAGATTAATATAACTATAATTACAAGCAACTTCTCTTTTAAGTTCAAGCTTCTGAGTAATCAGATCCGGACAGATCGATCTAACTGTTTGGGAACGTGCTTGCTTATGCGGAGCTTGGTTCAGATCGGTGCTTGAAGAATCGGTTATTTACTGGAAAAAGTAGATAAAGTAAAGAGATAAAAAAGTGAAGGGAATGGAACATATTCTGCTTACTCTGTCTATGTGAGTGATGAGTGAATATCACTATATTAGTATTAAACTTTTCCAAAGGGAATATCATTAAAGCCGCAGCGTGGTTCGTGGTGTTGAAATTTCCTTGCACATGGTGCCTTTTCCTTCTCGTGAGCGTTTTTTTTTTTTTTTGCTTTTCGTGGAGATAGTAAATGCTGTGAACTGATATAGAGAGAGGTTTCAGGTTTCTGCTGTAACGCTTCCTGATCGAGGAAGAAGACGAAGAGGAAGGAGAAGTCAAGAGCCTGAAGACTAGGAGACCTGGACTCGTGAGTCGTGAGTCGTGATTCGTGAATTCCAACAAGTATCGGGGATTCTTTGGTAATTTTCCCATGGCGATATGATTCAAACGCGGACAGTTAATTAATTAATTTATTTTATTATTATATTTCTTATTACTATTTTTCTTGGTCCAGTAGTTTCCACTACTCTCCACTTCTTTTCAAACCTTTGCCGAAAGGTGTGGGCAGGTATCGTCTTGCGAAAGAATTTGCTTTAGAAATAGAAATTGAATGAATGAGTAGAATTATAGTCTCCGTGTAGTCTCTGAGGGAGGATTTGAATGAGTGTGAGTGAAGTGAAGAGTTGTTAGATATTGACGGTGCCATCTCTCCTGCGACAGTTTTCCACAAATGAGTTACTTGAAGGGTTCACCTCGCCGACTAAACGACACAGAGGCGGGGAATAGTCGCACTGGCGACTTCGATGACGGAGAGCTTTCGTCCGATCCGTTTGATATTTCCAGTACTAAAAATGCTTCCATTGAACGGCTCAGGCGGTGGAGGGTATGTCTTCTGAACTCAATCACTCAGATTATTTATCTATTTATTTTTGTTTATTTTCAATTTTCATGTGAGTGTGTTTTAGTTTAACGTTGATGACTACTGCTTTAGTTGCCTTAGGTTAACTTTCTATTTCTGTCGGAAAGAGTGAACCAGACCTATTTAATCCGGTTGACGGTCAAGTCAGGGTATTAGCGTCTGCTTTCTGCTTGCGTGCAAGGAGACTTTGTTGTTCTGGGGTTCTGAAGCACTGTAAAAGAATCAAGTAAAGGGAAAGTACTTTGGAATTTGGATGGAAAATGTATTTTATAGAGAAATTATGGAAACAAAGGAGTTTAAAATTGCGAAAAGAAGACTTTAGTTTTACATTTTCCTGAGTGGATTTTCTGTTACAACCGATATTACTGAGATAATGGATGAATGGGTGGCCAGGTTTCATCTGTCTGCTTACTGGAAAATTACGAATTGATGAACTTTGTTGGTGTTGAGGGTGAGGAGGAGGGAAGTTGGGTTGTCTTGACATCAGAGCATATTCAATATCAACATACCAGAATGCCCCTAGAGAGGCCAGTACGAATTGATGAACTTTGATTTGACCACTGAGTGGGATGAAAATTTGGAAAATGAAAAATTTTATGTTAAGAGGATAGGTGTGTTTAGGGTTGGAGATGACTTGGAAGTTATGGATATACCTGGTACTTGACTTTCCCGCACTCAGATTCTCATGAACTGAAGTCTCTGTTCTTATTGCCATGAGCCTTGCCTTATATTTATTCATACTACCATCTGAATTGTATATTTTGGTAAAGACCCATATGCAACCCATTGTTTTCTTTTCCATGGGTAGAGCAGTGATTTCCTAAGGGCCCGTTTGGTATGCTGGAATTGAGCTCATGGAAGTGGAAACGGAGGTCAATTCCATGCTTTGAGCATGTTTGGTATGGTGGCATTTGAAAAAATTCCATTTCATGTGGAAGCAATTATGCACCCAAATGAATTCCACAAAAAAATCCAAGATTTGCAATTCCATGTAGATGGATTTCACTTTTGCCCCTACCTTCTTTTTCATGTTTCAGGCCATACCCAGCATATACCTCACTGCCAGTATGTACTCACCTCTGATCGTGATGTCCGACAACCTGGTGATAGCGACCTCAGGCAACCCCACAACAGTGAGCTTCGGCAACCCACGATTGCGATCTTCGACTTGCAAACCTCATCAGATCTTCATCCTCTCCTCCTACCATGATAGCTCTCTTCATCTTCTTTGGCAACCCATGACTGAGATGGTGATAGCCTCTTACGTTGACGTGACCTCCTACTTGTCAGATCTGTGTCAATAACCCAGGGCGACCTCATCAGATCTGTGCGAAGAGTTCACAAGTGCAGAGGAGGAGGAGTCGAGTTATGCCCATGGAGCTTGCCGATGGCCTTAGGGTTCAACACTAGCACCTGAGCTTCCATTCATAGTTTGAAATCTTGTCTGGAAGAATCTTGCCTGAAAAAGTTGTTCGAAGGAGGAAGGGAATGAGGCTGGTTGTGGGAAGTTTTTTTTTTTAAATTTAGACGGGCATTTTAGTCTTTTCACATAAAAGTTAGGTCTTATTTCCATGACATATCAAACATATTTTTAAACATCATCTCCATCTCCATATTCATATTTATATCCATATCCATTTCCATCAAAATCAATTCCGGTGTACTAAACGGGCCCTAAGTATTATTTTTCTGTAGCTCACGAATTCCTCATTGATAGCTTCCTCCGATTAGGATATTACCTCTTAGAAGGTTTTTGGTAGTTTTTCACTTAGTGTATATTAAGTCCTTGCCTTTCTTACTCATTATTAATATCTATTAAGAACTCAACAAAGTTCAGATATCTGGGATCAATTATTCATAAGGCAGGTGAAATTGATGGAGATGTTTTAAATAGAATACGAGTTGGCCGGTTCATGTGGATAAAGGCTATTGGAGTTATTTGTGATAAGCAAGTACCTAGTAAGCTTAGGGAAGCTAAATCGGATTGCTATAAGACCAATAATGGTATATGGTAGTGATTGTTGGGTTCTAAAGGGATAACAAGAACATAAAGTTAGGGTAGCAAAGTTGGGGATGTTGAGATGGATTTGTAGTCATGCAAGAAAATATGAGATTTGGAATGATAATATTAGAGGAAGAATAGGACTGTAGGTGTGAGGTCTATTGAAGAGAAAATGGTGGAAAATCGTTTGAGTTTATTTGCTCACATACAAAGAAGGCCGTTGGAGGCACTGATGAGGAGGGTAGATCAAATAATATGGGTCCTCTAAAAAGGGATAGAGGAAGGCCGAAGAGAATATTCAATGAAGTCATTGAATGGGAATTGGTTGATAATCTATGTAAAGATTTGGTTGCTGATAAATCATAATGGCTTTGTACAATCTATGTAGCCGACTCCACCTAGTGAGATAAGGCTTGTAGCTGTTGTATGCCCTTGTCTTTATTAATATCTTTTATGTTCTTGCCTTCAAATTTTTTGATACACATGTTCTTGCCTTTAATACTTAATAGTATATACATCTCCTTTCTGTAATTTTCTTGAGTAGGGATACAGGTGTTGTTTCATATCATCCGTTCCCTCCTTTCAATTCCGTTTCATTCCTTTTGACAGTATCAAACATGCCCCATGCTTTGTAATATGAAGCTGAATAGCGAGTAGTCAGTACTCAGTACTAGTACAGTAAAAAAAAGCTTTTCTCTTATGCCCTACTTGAGACTAACAATCATAGGATTTCCTTGATCATGAATTCGTCATTGACCATTTTGAAATATCTGTGTTTGGTTTTTAGGAGTAACTTAAGATTTATGGCTAATCACCTCTGGTGTTTTGCTCTGCTTTGTTGAGTCATTATTTATTTGGGTTCATCTTTTGAAAGATAATATTTTTCAATGACTACACAATGATTTCTTTTCTTTTTATCTGTCAGCAAGCTGCGCTTGTTCTTAATGCTTCTCGTCGATTCCGTTATACCTTGGACCTGAAAAAAGAGGAGGAGAAGCAGCAAACATTGAGGAAGATTAGGGCGCATGCACAAGCCATTAGGGTATGGTTACTGTGACTGAACTTTCTTGATTATTACTTGTGACTTGTATGTAGTGTACTAATTATTCATTTTTCCTACTAGGCTGCATATCTTTTCAAAAAAGCTGCTGTGCCACTTGTGAATGGTGAGTTAATTTTTCTCACTATTTTTTGTACATATTCGTGGTTTTTTAATTATTAAATATAAAATATAAATTCTATAACAAGGCTGCAAGATTTAGAAATTACAAGTGATGATATATGGCTGATTCTTTAGATTCTGTGGAATACACTTATTTTATATCAATGTTAGAGACATTCACTAGTGTGGTTTTATAACTTGATTTGCATCTTGGATATGGAATTGTCACCATTTTTTTTCCGTTTCTTTTACTTTTTGTCTTTTGTTTTTTTCCTTCCTGAATTCCCTTTCAGCTGAAATGTACATTTTAGAATTGGTTGCTTATCTTCTTAAATCACATAACATACATAGTTGTTCATTTACCAATGGTCCTGATAGGATGCCATGTCCTTTATTGGTTTACTCTAGAAAAAGGACACTTGGCAATAGGGAAACAGAATAGAAGTTATTAGAGGATTGGTTAGTTGGTTATTTGTCTTTATCTTGTTAGCAGCAGTTATTATGCATTCGGTTATGTCTTTCAGTTATGATCAGATTCCATAAATATGTAACTCTTTCAATGACATTGAATTATGAGAAGTTATCATAATGTTATTGTCTCTTGACTAGATTTTTTAGATTCTGGCTCTAGGTTTTTCCCTATTTTTCTTTCACTGTTTTATCTTGCAATTCTGCAAGATCTACCATTTTGGTATCAGAGCCAAAAATCCTTGGACCTGACAAAATACCATGGTGAACACCAGAAACTCCTCTTATGAGAATGATCCATCCTTGGGTTAGAACTAGAACCTTGTCAATCCTACAGAAACACATCCTCGCAATGATCCTGTAGTGATACTGGTTCAACAGCCTGCACTACCCCCTACAGAAAATTCTTCACAACAACTTGCGGCAATACTCACAATTAAACCAAATGAGTTCAGAGATCAACAATTTAAAAAAGCAAAAAACTCCATTATTTACTCAAGGGCAATCCAGCCACACTCACCCACACAATTATATCGACATTGATGAAAAAGATTTAGGAGACTACTGTTGGAGTAGACACTCGTCCAAAAAGCCTCATTCAAAAATTGAATTCCCCAAGTATGATAGTGGGGATCCTCGGGGGTGGATGATGGAGGGTGAGAAGTACTTTAGGTACTATCAAACTCTAGAGGAACTCAAAGTAGATGTTGCTGTGATTAACTCAGAAGGGGATGCATTAGATATCTTTACTTGGGTCTCTTCGGGAAGGATTGTCCGATATTGGGAAGAGTTGGTGTAAATCATTTAGGAGCAATTTGGACCAGCAGAATTTGCAAACCCTGATGTTCATCTTTGCAGTATAAAGCAGAAGGGATTTGTTAGTGACTAGAAACAGGAATTTGTGAGGAGACAATCACGGGTTACTGGGTGGCCAGAGCACTGCCTTTTGGGCGTGTTTGTTAATGGATTAAAAGAGGAATTGCAAGTAGATGTCAAGATACAGAAAGCCTCGTACTGTATATAAAGCAGTTAGCTTGGCATTGGAATATGAAGCAAAGTTATAGGCCCAAGCCCTTCAACGACCAAGTGAGCGTTACACTTCTTCTTGCGGTAATGATAACGTTAATCAATGGTGAGATAATAAAGCCCTCGTGCCATGTCAGCCTTGGGGAGTAAATCAAATCAAACAGTTTCCTCTTTTGCACAACCGTTATCTACAGCAACTTCCTTTAATATTCCGGGTAATTCTCCCACATTAACTCACACAAACTTTGAGCGACAAAACTGAAGGGACAAAGGGTTATGCTATTGTTGTGGGGACAAATTTGCTCTTGGACATCGCTGCAAATCATCAACGTTGAGATTGATGGAAATTACAGAGGGAATGGTCGATGATAACGCCAATAATGATGAAGAATAGATTGTTGTCGCAAATTTGACAGAAATCTCCTTGCATGCCATCCTCGGCAACCTTTCTTCTACTACCATGAAAGTTCAAGGTTCTTTGGGTTCTGAGTTTGTACTTATTCTAATTGACAGCGGCTCTACACATAATTTTGTGTCAAGTAAAATAGTGGCAAACTTGAACATTCCTACGCTTCCTTTACCACCTTTTGGAGTTCAAGTTGGTGATGGATCCATGGTGACTTGCCGATCAATTTGTAACCAACTAGAAGTAAAGGTACAAGACCTAACAATTATAGATGATTTCTTTCCTTTTTCCTTGGGCAATGTTGATATGGTTTTAGGCATCAAATGGCTTGCATCTCTGAATACAGTGGAAACCAAATGGGCAGCTTGAAGTCTCATTTCTAGCCAGGGTGTAGCAGGTGACCTAGAAAAAATTTCTGCCAATACAGAATGGCAATTACCTCAGAATCTCACAGAATTACGAGGTTTCTCAGGCTTAATGGGGTACTATCAACATTTCGCCAAGCACTATGGTCAACTGGCTAAACCCCTCACAGTTATGACAAAAAGAGATGCTTTTTGTTGGTCACCAACATCCAAACAAGCTTTTTCAATTTGAAATCTGCCCTTGTTAACACTCCTATTCTCCAATTGCCTAACTTCTCTACATCTTTCATTGTGGAATGTGATGCATCTTCTTCTGGTATTGGAGCAATTTTGCAGCAAGGTGGACACCTGCTTGCATTCTATAGCAAAGGGTTATCTCTGTCAAAGAGGCATAAGTCAGTTTATGACCGAGAGTTGCTTGCTTTAGTGTTAGCCTTACAGAAGTGGAGACACTATCTTTTAGGACAGAAATTTGAGGTACATACGGATCACAATAGTTTAAAATTTTTGTTGGACCAATGTTTTACTACTCCTGAGCAACAAAGATTGATGATGAAGTTACTGCCGTATTATTTCAAGATCGTCTATAGAGCTGGTTCTTCTAATCAGGGTGTTGATGCCTTGTCTCGGTATCCTCATTCAGCAGCCTTTTTGTATTAGCAATTCCTCAGGCTTCTTCCCTGGAGAACATTCCTCAATTGTTGCAAGAAGACCCTTACACATCTTCTATAATGCGTTCTCTTCAGTCTGATCCTAATTCGGTTTCCTCACTTCGCTTTATCTGCGGGACGGTTATCCTACAAACACAAGTTGGTAATTCCAGCCAGATCTGACTTAAACAAATTACTCATGGAAGAAGCTCATTGCTCGCCTTTCGGAGGCCATGGTGGAGTTCTTAAAACTCTTAAACAACTCCAGCATCAATTTTTCAGGAGAAACATGAAGGAAGAGGTCAAAGAGTTTGTCATTCAATGTATTACTTGTCAGTGTGGAAAATACCTCCCTCAAGCTTTTGGGGGACTTCTTCACCCTCTTGATGTTCCTTAACAAGTGTGGGAAGATATTGCACTTGACTTCATCACAGGGTTGCCTTAATCTAATGGGTGGGAAGCAATTCTTGTAGTGGTTGATTGGCTGAGCAAATATGCTCATTAAATTGGGTTACCTAGACAAATTTGTTGCAGCAGCTTTTTGCAAGGATATTGTTCGGCTTCATGGCTTTTCAAATGTGTGTTTTCAGATCGGGATACTCTCTTCCTCAGTGTTTTTTGGTAGGAACTCTTTAAATTGAGTGGTACTAAACTTAGAATGAGCACTGCCTACCATCCTCAAACGGATGGCCAAATTGAAGTGGTTAATAGATGTTTGGAAACTTATCTCTATTGCTTTTCTCAGGAACATCCTAAGGCATGGGGTAGTTTTCTTCATTGGGCGGAATTGTCCTACAATACTGGCTTTCACGCATCTATCGGTTCTACCCCATTCAAGATTGTTTCTGGTCAGGATTCTCCCTCTCTCATTCCATACAATCAAGGTACTACTAATCTAGTTGAACCTCAAGATTATTTTGAAGAACGAGATGCAGTTTTGCATACTATTCAGGACAATTTGACTTGAGCACATACTCTAATGAAGAAGTATGCTGACAACCATTGAAGAGATGTTGAGTTTCAACCTGGTGATATGGTCTTCCTTCGGATTCAATATTACAAACAACGCTCTCTTGTAAGACAAATTTGAAAAACTTGCACCACAATTTTATGGGCCTTATCCTGTCATCAAATGTATTGTTGCAACAGCTTATGAACTTTAACTTCCTCCTGAAGCTCGCATTCATCTCGTTTTCCATGTTTCTTTACTTAAACCTGCTTATGGCTCTACTTCTCCTTGGGTCCACTGCCTGTTAGTAGTGATTGGGAGGCTTTATTGGAGCCTGAACAGATTCTGTCCTCTTTCGTTTCTACTTCAGAGTCAGATTCAATGGGCAATGAAGATGTTGAATTGCTGGTTCAATGGAAGGGCAGACCATGTGAAGAAGGCAATTGGGAGCAATAAGGTGCTATTGCTATACAGTTTCCTAATTTCAGCCTTGAGGACAAGGCTATTTTCTAAGGGAGGGGTAATGATAGGATGCCATGTCCTTTATTGGTTTACTCTAGGAAAAGGACACTTGGCAATAGGGAAACAAAATAAAGTTACAGAATAGAAGTTATTAGAGGGTTGGTTAGTTGGTTATTTGTCTTTATCTTGTTAGCAGCAATTATTATGCATTCGGTTATACCTTTCAGTTATGATAGATTCCATAAATATGTAACTCTTTCAATGGCAATGAATTATGAGAAGTTATCAGAATGTTATTGTCTCTTGACTAGAGTTTTCAGATATTTGGCTAGTATTTGATTTGATTTTTAAGTAAGGTGCAATGAGCTATTATTTTAACAATTATTTAAAATTACTATATCACACAAAGTCTATTTTACCCTTAATATAATCTTTGTAGAAAAAATAGTTAAGAGTCATCCCACTGTCTCATCATAACTTTCACATTATCTCGCCGATGATCGTCCAATGGCGATGGCTGTGGTGGTGGAGGATGGCAACGGTGCTATGGTTGTGGCGATGGTAGGCCGTGATAGTGACAACAGTAGAGGAGGAGGTAGTGGCGGCGGCAATGGCGGTGGAGGAAGAGGTACTAGTGGCGAGCGGCGGCAATGGTGGAGGTGGTGGCGACAGGGTTTGGCAGAGGAGGTTGTGGTGGTGATGGAAACGGCGGCAACAACGATGGAGGAGGAACAGGTAGTGGCGGCAATAGTGGGGGTGGTGGCGGCAGTAGTGGAGGAGGCGGCGGGTGGAGGCGACGGCTGTGGAGGCAGCGGCGGAGGAGGAGGTGGAGGCGACGGCGATGGAGGAGGTAGTGGTGGTGGTGGTTGTGGCAAGTGAAATGAGATAAGTGAAATAAAGACACATAAAACTAAAGGGTAAATTGGACTTTTTTAACCATGCAATGGGATGGTAATTAGGATTTATAGGAGGGAGGTATGAATGTGGATTACCAATTTTTTGGTAATCATCATTACTATGGTAAACCTTATTACCATGCTAAAGATTAACCAAACACTCTTTTCTAAGTAATGCAATCATGATTACCATTGCAGGCATGCAATGAGGTTGAAACAAATGGGCTCTTAATTTTTGCAGTCTTTTGAACATCTAATGGTAGCTCTTCTATTAATAGATAAATTTTTGGAATATATTTAATTATAAAACTTTTAATGGGTGTTTTGAATGTTTGGAAGTTTTTCTCATTTTCAATTTTTGGGGTAAGGTTTGTTGTTGTCTTTGTTGCTTGATGTCCAATGGCTTGGTTGCCTTGATTTGATTGTTATGCATTATGCAATCTTGTTTCTTTCTTTCTTTATTGATAAAATATGATACATGATATACAAGCCTACAAGGTATCTGTTACACTCTTGTATTCATTAGCAGTTTCCAGGTTATATCCAATTTCAATTGATACAAACTTGTTTAACTGGCTTTTACCTTGTTAATTGTGGTGCATATATATTTTCATTTTTCCATTGCTTATTATTAGTGCTTTCAAGTTTCAGGTACTCCGGCACCACCTCCAGCTGCTCCTGGTGACTTCGCAATCGGACAAGAGCAGCTTGCTTCAATTTCAAGGGATCATAACAGTGATGTCCTGCAGCAATATGGAGGGGTGAGTTTTCTGTGAAAGTTCCAAACTTTGTAAAGGCACTGATTATAGTCAAATATGCTCGTGCTTATTCTGAGCAATTTTATCAGGTTAGAGAGCTTGCAGAATCGTTGAAAACCAATTTAGAGAAGGGGATTCATGGTGATGATGGTGACTTAATGAAGCGGAGGAATGCCTATGGGTCAAACAATTATCCTCGGAAGAAGCCCAGGAGTTTTTTGGTAAGTTTTTCTGCAATTTCATTTATGTTATTGGCTTCTTTTGCTTATATATTAACTTTTCACTGGGGCCTCTTGTAATGATCACGTTTGGTTTTAATTGTTCCTTTCCACAGATGTTTGTGTGGGATGCTTGCAAGGATCTGACCCTGGTTATATTAATGGTCGCGGCGGTGGCTTCATTGGCACTAGGAATAAAATCTGAGGTGAGACTAGCTTAGATAGTTAGAATGCAATTCTCTGTGCTTATGCTTTAGAAACATGTAGGACAACGGCAAACAACCCACAGATAATAAATTAGTATGGTTAGATGGATATTTTTAATGAAATAGTGAACAAGTTGATATTTCCATTCCAGAGGAACACAGTTAAATTAAAAATTTACTATCCCTCCAAACTACACAAAACCGATAAAAAATTTGATCCTTTTCTTCTAAAGTTCAAACCTCTCATTTCTAGTCCCATTTTTACACGCATTATTGTTTACTTTGATCTGAATCCATGCATATAGTTATATGAATTCTTTTAATTTGGAAGAAAGGATATGTAGATTTTTAAGATTTGGGGCCTATTTATGGCTGTTGGGCATCAGTTCTGTCTCTTCTGCATTTTCGCAAATGTTTCTAGATCAAGAAAAGTTGAAGTAAATAGGCAGCTGTTTTGAAAACTAGTGAGCTATATGTTAGTGAACCAAATGCCCGGGTTTCAGCGATGCCCATCCACATTCTTGTTGAGTTGTTCAGCAAATGTACAAGACAACAAGCTTGCCTTCTTTGTCAAGTTTTAAACCCAGAAAATATGATCTCAAGAGATATTATATATCTAATTATCTAAATTTATCTTTACAGATTTAAATAAACAGAATAGATGATAAGATATTGTGAATAATAAAATCTAGCAATTAACAGCGTAATGGAAAATCACTTGCTCTATTGTGGTGGCTGCCAAAACTTCACGTGATTTTCAACAGTAAGCTTCACTATATTCCTTAGGTTCTCATGCTGTTTTCCATAGGCTTGCTAAGGTTTTTTTATTTTTGTTTTTTTTCCCTTCATTGTCTTTAATATGTCATAGGTAGTAATAAAAATTAGGCTTGTTCCACCTCAATGTTAATTTTCTATTTCAGGGTGTCAAGGAAGGATGGTATGATGGAGGGAGCATTGCATTTGCTGTTATTCTTGTTATTGTTGTTACAGGTGTGTACCTTAGTTCTCTTTGGGGGTAAATATCATGATGCGTTAGTTTTTGTACTCTTTCAAATTTTCTTGCGTACTTTTTTGGGGTGGAGTTTTACATATTAACCTGCTTTGTTTCCCCATGGATGACATCATAACTGTTGTTGTCTTCCCATTTGAGGAATTCCTGACTATTTCTCTTTCCTTCTTTTGTAGCTATAAGTGATTATAAGCAGTCTCTTCAGTTTCGTGATTTAAATGAGGAGAAGAGAAATATACATCTAGAGGTCTGTTTTTGTTTTCATTTTTTGGGGGGCTTCAAGCCTACTATTTTAATGCTTTTTCATATTTTTGGCCGGTTTTTTATCTTACATTCAAATTTGGCCACGGGCAGGTTATAAGAAACGGTAGAAGAGTTGAGATCTCAATCTATGATATTGTTGTCGGTGATGTTGTACCTCTGAATATTGGTGACCAGGTTATTGAGCATACCTTTAATAATTTTAATGTTCTCACTGGTAGATTTTAGCTAATTGTTATTGAGTTCTTAACTTCTATGTCGTAGGTCCCTGCTGATGGAATTTTGATCACTGGTCACTCTCTAGCAATTGATGAATCAAGTATGACTGGCGAGAGCAAGATTGTACGTGATTGTTTACATCTTGTGGGGATTGAGTGTGTTTGTTAGTTTTTGATTTTAGTAACTCGTTTCATTTCTCAGGTTCACAAGGACTCAAAGAATCCCTTTTTGATGTCTGGATGTAAAGTTGCAGATGGCAGTGGCACTATGCTGGTGAGTGTTGACTCACCTCTTTCTCTTAATATGTTTGTATCACGCTTTATTTTAGTTACTAATACAAACCTTTTCAAAGGACTATTCAGTAGTTAGTAACATGCTTAGCAGCTGCATTGATAGCAGTCGTGGGCAACATTTACACTAAGCTGCATTGTCCATGGATTTTATTTGTGGGTTACCTCCTTCTTACTCTAAGACAACTATCTTGGTGGCTGCGGACCATGGATTTTATTTGTGGGTTACCTCCTTCTTACTCTAAGACAACTATCTTGGTGACTGTGGATCGGCTGAGCTAAGCTGCTCATTTTATGTCTTTGAAGCATCCCTTTACTCCTACTTCTGTGGATTCGGTTTTCATGGATAACGTTGTGAAATTGCATGGCTTCCCTAAGACCATTGTCAATGACCACGACCCATTTTCTGTGGTAAATTCTGGAAGGAATTATTCCGGTTGTATGGTGTCACATTGAAATATTCCTCTGCTTACCACCCCCAAACAGATGGTCAAACCGAGGTCCTTAATCATTGCTTAGAATGTTATTTGCGTTGTATGACTGGGGATTTTCCCGAGCAATGGGCTAAGTGGCTATCTTTAGCTGAATTGTGGTATAACTCTACCTATCACTCTGCTATAGGCATGACCCCATTTGAGGCTGTCTATGGTGTTCCTCCTCCAGCTCACCTGCCTTATGCTGCTGGGGATTCTCCTAATGAGGTTGCTGATCGCATGTGCCTTTCTAGAGAGCTTACCTTGCCGTTGGTCAAGAACCATCTGCTCAAAGCCCAACATTGGATGTTGCAGCACTCCAATAAACACAGGTTTGAGAGGTCCTTTCAGGAGGGTGATTTGGTTTATCTTAAACTCCATCCCGTTCGGAAAAACTTGCTGAACAACTCCGCTTTACACAAACTGGCAGCCCGTTGCTTTGGTCCCTTCAAGATTCTGCCGAAAATTGGGTTAGTAACTTATGAGTTAGACCTTCCAGCCCATTCTCGCATGCACCCCGTCTTTCATGTGTCTCTTTTGAAAAAGTATGTTGGTCAAGGTTCCCTGGTGAGTTCTGCCCTTCTGTTGACTGATGCTGAGGGCCAATTTGTGCTCGAACCGCTGGTTATTCTTGGTAGAAAGATTGTTAAGTGGGGTAATCTGCCTGTGACCCAAGTCCTCGTCCAATGGACCCATATGAAACTTGAAGATGCCAATTGGGAAGATTTACATGTTATCCAACGGCGATGTCTTGGTTTTTCTACTGTCGCCCCTCCTTCTGACTCCATCCTTCTGGACAAGGATGTTTTTTAGGGGGGAAGTATTGTTACGTGGCAATGAGATTAGTTGTGCCACGTGATAGGTTGTTAGAGTATGGTTAGTAAAATACATCTGTAAACCAAATTGGTTAGGAGGTTAAAACTGATATATAAGCTACACGTGTACACCATAACTGCTGTTGAATAATAATCTCAGTTTGAATTTCTTTCTTCTCTCTCTCTCTCTCTCTCTCGGCTGCCACATTATCTCTGTACCAATGGTGGTGTCTGTCCTTGTTTTTGGTAATGAATAGAAAATACATACATTAAATTGATAATATTTGTCTGTCTTTTTCTCTGTTGAGATTTTTTTTTTGTTTTCTCACGTGTTGTTTGGTTCAATTTTCTTGCCAGGTTACAGGTGTTGGTATTAATACTGAGTGGGGGCTTTTAATGGCTAGTATATCTGAGGACACTGGTGAAGAAACACCCTTGCAGGTCCTCTATCTACATGTGGTCTCTAATAAAGCTTTTTTATATGCATCGTATGGTCACTCATTGAGTATTGAAATAGGTACGCTTAAATGGTGTCGCCACCTTCATTGGTATAGTTGGACTAACTGTGGCTGCTGTTGTTCTGGTTGTGCTACTGGTCAGGTAATTTAGCTGTTGACTGGTGGTGTTATGGACCTTTTGTCATTCAGTAATTGTTTTTATTATCTGAAATGCTTTGACTTGTGAACAGATATTTTACTGGGCATACTGAAAAATCAGATGGAAGCCCTCAGTTTAAGGCGGGCCATACAAAACTCGGTACTGCTATTAATGGAGCAATTAAGATAATCACAGTTGCTGTACGTATATTCATGTCAATTGGATTTTCATATTTATGGGGAATATGCAATTTCTTGCATTCATTTTCATACAGAGTTATGGGGTTTGAATAGAAGTTATATAGTGATATTGGCTCATCGTATCTGAATATGCAGGTCACCATTGTAGTGGTTGCTGTACCTGAAGGGCTTCCTTTAGCAGTTACCTTAACGTAAGTAGGCCGGTTTTGTTTAGAATTGTAAATTTTATTTGGTTTTTCTGATTGTTACAAGGTTTCCAGCTTATTTCATTCTACTCATCTTCGGTGATAGTTCTTGTAATTCCATATTGCATAAAACAATTAATTGACCTTATGAGAGGTCATACCTTCAATAGAGCTTTATGCTTTACTATCATGTATTCTTTTTATGCGGCTTCATATTATTTATTTATTTATTCATACTTTAAGCATTATCTGTACAACAGCAACAAGAATTCTCATCCCCTCAGTGTAGTCAGATATATGGATTGTATGACGCTATCATGTTCCAGCATTATCTATGCTGATTTTTTTAATATGCTCTTATTATGGTGTTATAGTATATAGTTTGTAGACTTCTATTTTTTTTTGAATATCATTCTGCTAACATTGTTCTTCAACTATATTGTAGACTTGCCTACTCAATGAGAAAAATGATGGCAGATAAAGCTTTGGTATGCCAATTGCTGCTTTTATTTTGATTGAATTTTTGTATATCAAAATGAAGAAATCATTTTGGTGTAGCTGAATGAATGACAGGTGAGGAGGCTTTCGGCTTGTGAGACAATGGGTTCTGCCACAATCATTTGCAGTGATAAGACTGGAACTTTGACTTTGAATAAGGTTAGTTGTAATGCGGCATGTGAACTTCTGATCTAGTTTTGTACTTTTTGTTGTAACTATTTCTTAGACCCTAGCTGTTGCAAGTGTTTTAACTTTATGATGGCTTCTAGTGCACTAACTTATTTAAAGTAGCCAACCTTTTAACCTCTGAGATAATTATGAGTTCCAAATTTTCATTAGCCTTGCTATTGAGGAATGTGACAAATCAGTACTGTTTAACTTGGGGAATGTTGTTTTTGAAGAAGGGTGTGTCTGTTGGCTGCGTCCGGCAGTTTCTAACATTTTTCTCTGGGAATTTAATAAGATATCATTTATTGACAGATGAGTGTGACAGAAGCTTACATTGGGGGTAAGAAGACTGATCCTCCTCACAACAAATCTGAGCTCTCTGATATGTACTGCTCTTTACTCGTTGAAGGCATTGCACAAAACACCAATGGCAGTGTTTATGTACCTGAGGTACTAAGAGTGATTTTCCTATATTCACAATTATAACGTAGGAGATGAAAGTTTAGCATTGCAACAACTGTGAGCTTTTTGTTTGTTACAGGGTGGTAACAATGTTGAGGTCTCTGGATCACCGACAGAAAAGGCAATTTTGAACTGGGGAATTCAGGTATATTTTGAAGCTTTTAGGCTCAAGTATACTTTTTATCCTTGTATACTTTCATGAGTTCCAATTTGGTCCCCCTAATTTCATGACAGTCATTGTTGTCTTCCTAAATTTTTAAACAATCGAGTCTTTCCCATTTGTTAAAATTTAATGCGGAGTTGCATGTTTTCTTGGACATCAAATTTTAGCCTGAGTTAAGGGAATCAATTAAATAAATAATGTTGAAGTCAGCAAATTGTTAGTTCGATATTAAATTTTTATGGCGGATTACAAGAGAGAGGAGCAATCCTGTGTCATTTTAAAATATAGGATAAGCAGATTGTCAATTTTTTAAACAAGGTGAATCAAATTGAAGCTTCTATGAAACCATAGGGACCTAACATGTTTTGAAGAAAAAAATTGATAACTAACTTTTTTGCTTTGAAAGTGGAATTATCATTTTATATTTTTAAAACTTATTGTGATGGTTGTGTAAATCTCAGCTGGGGATGAATTTTGAGGCTGTCAGATCAGAGTCATCAATTATACATGTCTTTCCATTCAATTCGGAGAGAAAACGTGGGGGAGTCGCAGTGACAAAGGTAATGTGTTTTTTACTTTTGCTTTCTCATTTTGTTTGCTTATTATGTTGGATGATCAAATATGTAGTTTGTACCATGTCATTTACTCAATAATATACTTTCTCATTTGATATTTGAGAGCTGAGATATAATGTATCATGCATTGTGTCTAACATAAATTACTCATAAATGTAATGTGCTCCTTCCCTGTCTTCTTTCAAGTTCAAATCTGTTTTGGTTCTATTCAAGGTAGTCAAAGTCGAAAGGCACCCTTAAGATGCTATCTTTGTAAAGCGCCTTAGGCGACTGGTGCTAGAATGGTACTCGCCAGAATGAATTAGGATTCTATGATTAAAAAAAAATGAGACTCCCTCCGGTCATTTTGATAAGGAACATTCTCTCTCATAGGGGTGGTCCTTAATGTAAGGAACAAATCCTATTTGTCTGAAATTTTATACTAGTTTTTCCAATTTACCCTCATTAAATTTGTCACTCTCTATCTATTTGCAATGAATTTCCACTCACTATCTCTAATGTACATTCTTTCTAAGCAAGGGTATAATTGGAAAGAAAGGTACATAAGTTACACATTTGTTGCTTTAACTAACATTTTGAACTGCATGATTTTGGTAGTTGTTCCTTATAAAAAGGACCGGAGGGAGTATATAGACAAAGAATAGTTAAAACACAATTTGAAATAAACCTTCAGATCATTGTTGAAAAATTATGACATGAACAAAGACTGAATAAACGTAATAGCCATGTCAATCATATGCTACTAGCAGAATGAGAAATACACAGCTCAAGTTCAAAAAATTGTTTGAAGACATAGTTGAACAGCCAAAAATGCCCCTCGTATTAGTTATTTGAATCAAAAGTCAAAACATGAGAAAGTGTAACCTAAATGGTATTTTAAATTTATAACCTGAAAAAGCATGCACTCCTCAAGATCCTCGTTGCTTTTTCAGCTTTGTTTACAGAACACTTAGAAATTAATAACCTAAATAATAGTTTAAATTTATAATGTCTTTTTTTTTTGTTTTAATCAAGTAACCATTTACAGTGTCAAGTGACTACTTCCCTCAGGAATAACTAGTTTGAAATTCTGGGAAGGGTTGTTCGGCTGATTATGCACCTCGGATGTATATCAACTTCTTGTGATACCTTTTGGTGCTATTGGAGAGAGTAAAGCCTAACTTATGAAGCTTTGTGGCTGTTTGTATTAGGTCGGATAGCAATGCAGACATCTTTATGGGTGCATTTTTGCCCCTTCAAATTTTATAGGATAGGATCATGTCTTCTCTTGGCAGCTTTTCTTGTTTTCAGCCTTACTTCTTTTGAAGCCGTTGCAGTTCTTTGTCTTCTCACATTCCCCCCCCCCCTCCAAAACTACAAGAAATATGGGGTTGGTTATTGGTTTTTCCTTGTGCGGTGTGACATGTGAAATTTTTAGCCTGTATTATATAACATGTTGGAAAATATGCTAAAAAGTAAAGTCTACATAGAAGTTGAATAAGATCCAGTTGCAACCCCAGATTTTTCAGGCGTGGAAGCAATATTAGTTGAGGGCTTTTGAGAGATTTATGCATTTAATTTTAGAAGTATGAGATAGGCTCAAGTTTTGTATCCTCTGATGGCTTTACTGACTTGATAATTTGTTACTGATAATTTAAGTTTGTCCTGCAGCCTGACTCTCCAGTTCATATACATTGGAAAGGTGCTGCTGAGATAGTATTGTCCTGTTGTACAGAATATTTGGATGCAATGGGCCAGCCAGTAGAGATGGATGAAGAGAAGGTTTGAGACAGTAGCCTTATATTTAGCTTTCAGAATGAGTTTAGACAAAATTTGTTCTTTGACTCCATTTTGAAAAGAGGTGTAAGTGAAAGTTTCGTGGTTTGCAGATGACATATTTCAAAAAGGCTATTGAAGACATGGCTGCTGAAAGCCTTCGCTGTGTTGCCATTGCATATAGATCTTATGAAATAGAGAAAGTTCCAACTACTGAAGAAGAACTTGCTTGCTGGTCATTACCTGAGGATCATCTTGTTTTATTGGCTATTGTTGGTCTGAAGGTATTTAATAACTAATAGCGGTCTTATATCTTGATTGTTATGTTGTCTCGTCTCATTTTATGCTCACTTGGGAGCTAAAGCTTCCTATTGTGGGATATGTTTATATCTGATTTAGAGTTAAAGCACTGAATAGCAGTGTTACGTACGCTTTGGAGGAAGTGAGAAATTTATTTGTTTGATGTATTTTTATTTACTGTCTCTTTCTACTGTGTCGTACTAAATCGCTACGCTATGTTGCACTTCTATCTATAAGGTGCTTTCTAATTAAAGGGTTGTGTTTTTAAGACTTGGATTTGTTGAAAGTTGAAAATCTGTAACTTGGTGGCATGCGTCACTTGAAATATGCTTCCACATGTTAACTTTTGCCATTTTGTTTGTCGTTGTTTCTCTCATCCTTCATGCATGGAATTGCAGGATCCTTGTCGACCTGGTGTCAAGGATGCAGTGCAACTTTGCCAAAAAGCTGGAGTGAAGGTATTATGTTTATGATGTGATCATGACAGCATGCGATGTAAATACTTAATTTTCAAGAATGTTCTATTAAACATGATTTAAATACAGGAGAGATAATGGACTAGATGGGATAATGGAGTTCTCTTTATGGAAACATGAAACTAATAGTTTGCTAGCCTCTAACCAATTATTTGTACAAATTGAGTAGTTGTTTACGAGAAATTTGGCATTTAGCATCCATTCATTGATAAAACAATGTTTTCTCAAAATAGGTTGAATGTGGTGGGGTGGATATTCATAATTGTATTTCCTTGTATAGTTGACGATTCAGGTATATAATTTCATATCATTGTATAGTTGATAATTTGGATGTATATTTTGATGGAGACTAAAGTGGTAAAGGATGCTTTGCTCTCACATTGATTAGTATGTGATACTTTTTGGTGGATTTAAGTGTTTTGGCAATCCCACGAGTGGCTAGCATATTTTGATATATTTAGTAGGGAAGATTGAGATTGAATGGTTGATATTAGATCCTTGTTAAGGTCGATGTAGTTTTATTAGTAGACCTATTTTTTTCTAGATCCATGTCACTTGTCAAAAAACTGTTGGTGAACCTTCGTGAATTATTTCTACTAAACCAAAAATATGTTTCATCCGAAGTTTTGTGCATGCTAGTTGCCGTCAAAATGAGTAGGTGGAAAGTGGTATTCTATCCTGACTTTATTGTGTCGATATGTGCCACTTTTTTCAGCATGTTCATTTTTACCTAGTATAGCCCTAGAACCATTTCTTTGCATGGCTCTAAGATTGCAAATGCTGAATTTTTAGTATTATTTTTATAAGCTTTGTTTTATTATCTATATCCTGCCAAATGAGCAATAGGTGTGAGAAATGCAATGTGCTTTCTAAACACTATTTTGTTTGGGCATCTATTGAAAATTTACAAAAATGATATTGGATGAGATTTATATTAAGAATAGAGTTTTTTTTTTTTTTGCAATTTCTGTTTTATTGACTTGTCACTCATTCAATTGGTTCTGGTTATCTGGATCAATTTTTGTGTGGGTAGAGTTTGCATTTTGATACCCCACTTTGGGTAGTTTAAGTATAGATATTTGGTTGGTGTTAGTTTTATCATATTAAGTTGGGTTAAGGGGCATTTTTGCCTTGGAAGTTTTCATGGAGGACCACGGGCACCTGGAAGTTTTTGTCCGTGCAATGTAGCCTCGGAAGTTTTAATTTCATAGCAATGTTGCCCTTTTTTACGGTCAACTGTTAGTTTTACCAAGTTTGCTGAGTTGGCTCTGCCACATCAGATTTCATGCCACATAGTATGCCACTTAATCATCATCCTTACTGAAATTATAACTAAAATCAGAAGAAAAGAATCAAAGAAAAGAGAACAGATGTAAAAAGAGTCAATCTAGAACAATAAGAAATGCAGAAAAAGGCTTAAAAGTAATCTGGAAAAAGAATCACCAGTCTGAAAAACAATCTGGAAAAAACACTTCATTGTCATTAGTGTCCATGAACAATAAAAAAAATTAGCAATTTGGAAAAAGAATCAATCTGAAATAAAAAACCTCGTCTAATTCATCATCAACAGTCAACAGAGTTAAAAAAAAATAACAACATGAAAAAAACAACTCTCCTCCTCCAATCATCATCAGCGTCCATGGATTGTGAAAAAGAGAAGGAACTATGAATTCTACAATCCCATATCCAATGGCACAGATCAAGGAACATGATGAAGCTTGAGTTCGAACCAAAAAAAAAATCCCTACTAGAAAATCCTCGGTTGACCAGCTTCTAATAGCACATGAAATTAAAGTTACATGGGCCAAATCTGAAGCATTGAAGAGGAAGAAGAGGTGACTCACCAAGGATTCTGCCGAGAGATTGATCCCAACGCACAAGAAGAAGTTTCATGCTTGTGTGCGGCAGCAGCAAGGAACTTGGTGTTCAGAGCTCACTTTTTCATCATTGCCTCCCTCCTCTCCCATATCCGCTCTGTGGCCACCCCTGACTCTATCCTCGTCACCACTGCCAACATTCGATTCTTCTCCAAAGGATTCCATCTCATTTGGTCCCAAGCCGCCGACTCTCCGTTTGTCGCCTGCGATTGGCTCTCTGATGCTCACAATCGCTGCCCTCCACAGCCACACCGCCGCCACACCGCCGCCGCTTTAAATCACTTTCCAGATCTGGTTTCTTCGATCTGAGAGATGAAGTGAGGGTTTTTTTTTTATCTGAGAGAGAAGATAAAGCAAAGAATTTCTCCAGCGGATTTCTTCGATCTGGTTGCTTTTCATCTTCTCACTCTTGACTTTTGCTTTCTGGATTCTTCTTCGATCTAGTGAGGGTGCTGAAAGGTAAGGAAAGGGTATGTTCGGTATTTCAAATTTTTTTAATTTTCTTTTGTGATGTGGCATAATATGTGGAATATCACGTGGCATAATATTTGATGTGGCAGAGTCTCAGCAATATTGGTCAAACTAACTCCGTTTGGTGGTGATAAAAAAGGGCGACATTGCTACGATATTAGAACTTCGGGGGAACATTGTCGCAGACAAAAATTTCCGGGTGCCCAGTGGTCCTTCGCGAAAACTTCCGGGGCAAAAATGCCCCTTAACCCTATTAAGTTTCTGTATGTTAAACCTTGTTGATATTTTGGTATTTTGATATGGTATTAACTGGGTTTCCTAGGTGCGAATGGTCACCGGGGACAATGTACAAACTGCAAAAGCAATTGCTCTGGAATGTGGAATACTCGGTTCGTCTGCAGATGCCAGGGAGCCAAACATTATTGAAGGCAAAAGATTTCGGGAGTTATCAGACTCAGATAGAGAGGCAATTGCAGAAAGGATATCAGTATTGTCTAACTACTGTGGCAACCTTTTCTTACCCGGCGTTCTCAATAATGCCTGATGTGTTCCATTGGTAATATGTAGGTTATGGGGCGATCTTCTCCTAATGACAAGCTTTTGCTTGTGCAAGTTTTGAGAAAGAAGGGGCATGTTGTTGCTGTAACTGGGGATGGAACTAATGATGCTCCTGCACTGCATGAGGTGTGCTTAGCTTTTTGTCATCATCTTTGGGTTTGTCCTTGTATGGTCAAGAGTCTTGTTACTGGCTATAATGATGGCAACACTTGTTATATTGTACTAAGTATTGTTTATTCTGTCTGTCATTATGGTGTCTATATTATCTGTGTTTTAGTATTATGTAATTTTATTATTTTTGACAAATCCTTATATACAACTACAAGAGCCTTTCCCCACCTATTAAGTGGCCATTAAGTGGGGGTGGTTACATGGATCGCACCAATCCCGTTCTTTAGATATACCATTAAGCAATAGGTTGGCTCAAAAATCCACAATCAACTCTTTAGATATACCATTAAGCAATAGGTCGGCTCAAAAATCCTTAAATGTTGCCAAATATTTATGTTACGACAATAACAAGCCTTATTCCAGCAAGTGAGGCTAGCTAAAGTCATGTAGCATGGTTTCTAATTTAATATTCGAGTCTCATGCTTTTAATAAGAGAATTACTTTCATATTAATTGTGTAAAATAGTTTTTGTTGTCCTAATTGTTCTAGTTTTTATCCCTTTTGGTGTTTAGGCTGATATAGGTCTTGCAATGGGTATCCAAGGGACAGAAGTTGCTAAAGAGAGCTCTGATATCATAATTTTGGATGACAATTTTGCTTCAGTTGTGAAGGTTAGTCCTTTTCTTTATTAACTTTTTCAAATTTTGAGGTAGTTATCTTTCCAATCCCTATGAATGCGCTTTTAACATATACCCCATATTTGTGAAATGTGGAATTTAAAGTTTCAAATAATATTTTGTGTTGAATCTCGAATATAGGGGCATTAGCTACCTGACATATGATCTTTGATTAAATAATTACTAGAATTGATTCTTGAAGCATAACTAGTTATGGCTAATGTCCACAAATCACAGGTTGTTAGATGGGGGCGGTCTGTATATGCAAATATCCAGAAATTTATCCAGTTTCAACTTACAGTAAATGTGGCAGCTCTTGTAATTAACGTTGTTGCTGCAATTTCTTCTGGTGATGTCCCACTGAATACAGTCCAGGTTTGTTTTATTTATCCCTTTTTCTCTGGCTCTTGCTCACTTGTATTTTTAAGAGATGTTGTAATGCTCTTGGTCCTTTCTCTACAGCTTCTCTGGGTAAATCTGATCATGGATACACTTGGTGCACTAGCCTTGGCAACAGAACCACCAACTGATCACCTAATGGATCGGTCTCCTGTGGGCAGAAGGGAACCTCTCGTAACAAATATCATGTGGAGGAATTTGCTCATACAAGCAATATACCAAATATCTGTTTTGCTTGTACTTAATTTCCGAGGAAGGGGCATACTGGGTCTAAAGCGTGAAGAGTTCACCCATTCTCTCAAAGTGAAGAACACTCTAATATTTAATGCTTTTGTGTTCTGTCAAGTAAGCCCTTTTCTCTATTAATTACATTTGATATCCGGCTCTTGTCATGATGGGGAAGGATTAGAGTTTATTTAACTAGCAATAGTTGCAAAGAATTTGAGATTTCACAATATTGGTTCGGCAAGTTTTGTTTTGGACTTTCGAATGAATGACAACTTTTACTTAGAATTAAAGTTCTACAGTAATGCTTATAATTTTGGCAACTTAGATAATTATTAAATGGGGTAGCTCTCATTTGAATCAAAATATGGAGGGAAAAGTGGTTACTCTTTTGTTTTCTTCTTTCGTTATTTTCTATCATTGAAATCTGAATATTTTCTTGGTCCCCCTTTCCCGAAAAAAAATGTTGTTGATTCATTCTTATACAACAGTTAAATATTTCCTAATGTCACAATGTATTTGGATACAAGCTCTT
Organism: Inga leiocalycina; assembly: GCA_963242795.1. Taxonomy (NCBI): domain Eukaryota; kingdom Viridiplantae; phylum Streptophyta; class Magnoliopsida; order Fabales; family Fabaceae; genus Inga; species Inga leiocalycina. The sequence goes on from OY725331.1 coordinate 14,432,414, forward strand.
CTTTTGATTTATGTGTTATTAATGGTCCTCTAATTAATAGAAGAGCTTATACCAATGGACCCAACTAGTAGTTGTATGCGAAAAGGAAGTTGAAAATGGCTTCTCTCTGCCTTAAAGAAGCTCCACCACTGCTCAATCTTCTGAACGCATTTTACTTCCTTCTAATTTGCATTAAGCTGATCATAAAAGAAGTATACTTTTGCTAATTGCAGATCTTTAATGAATTCAATGCTCGAAAGCCAGATGAGTACAACATCTTCAAGGGAGTCACAAGAAACTACCTCTTTATGGGGATTGTGGGAATAACTCTTGTGCTTCAGGTTACTCTCATCAATTGTCATTTCTCGTTTTGCAATATTAACACAACATCCCAAGTCACCATAACATTGCGCTATTATTTTTACTTCTTATAGATTGTCATCATTGAATTTCTGGGAAAATTCACCAAGACAGTCAGGCTTAATTGGAAGATGTGGATCATTTCCATCGTCATTGGATTAATCAGGTTAGTCGATAAGCGCACCCTATAAAAATGCTCAAAAACCTATTTTATAAGATGTTTGAACACAGCAAACATTAAAAAATTTATGCAAGCTCAACTCTTTACAAGTTTGTAGTTACTAGATTATATCTGGCCAAGGTCCACATGCTGGCTCAATTAGCCTTTTCATTTGAATAGGTTTGAGCTGTACATTTATCCCGCGAGTCAGTCAGTATAAGTATATTTGATAGTATACTAAAAAAAAGTAGATAGGATATGGTTAGAGGTTTGGGCTGGCCTAATGAACAACTAACTGTATTTTCCTGCCACCTCTTTCTCTGTTGTCATTATTTCAGCTGGCCTCTTGCTGCGGCTGGGAAGTTGATACCTTTGCCTGAAACCCCCTTTTCCGAGTTTTTTATGAGATGTTTTCGGCGACGACAACTAGAGCGTTGAGAAGTGTAAGTGATGATCGTCCCTGGAAATTTTGTTGGCATACTACTACTCAAGATCTCTCAGAGCATAGGCTACTCACTCACCCCAGTGCAAATAGTTTAACTAACCTAGTTTCACTTTTTTTTTCTAGGGCTTTGGATTGTTTATTGTTTCTTCAAATCTGGATAAGGAATTGCTCTTATTTTGAAGTACTTGAGGCTTTAGGTGTGCATGGAATTTTAGCTGGTTTCTTTTTGTTCAGCGTATTTGATGCTTACAGGACAAGTGAGCTGTTCATATTTCTAATTTTCTATACAGTTGAAAGGAAAAAACTTTAAATGGATGCATGGTTTTCCTATCTTTCACTTTAAATGGAAGCACTTGATTTTCTTCTGGCTACGAACCCCCTTTTTTGTTTTTTTTATAAGGGTGAGATTGAAGAAATCAGTAATAATATTACTCGTGTAGTATTGTTTTTCTCTATATAATGAAAAAATTAATAAATTATACTATTTATGAGATATCAACGACTTATTTTTTGAACATTATGCATCAAAAAGAAAAAGCTGGCAATGTTTATGGTGATTATCTTAGTTTGATGCTTTCTCAGTACTAGATGTTCTTATTCACCGTTAAAAACTTAATTACCTTAGTTTGTATGGCAACCTCAAAAAGTTATTTTTATCACTTTTTTGCAGGTCGAGGCAAAATTTTTTTTCACGTATTTATCTCAAATTCTAAAAAATTACTTCTAAAAAGCTAGAGCAAATCATGGAAGTTTATTGGTTCCATTTTGTGAGGTTTTTGGAAAGTTGACATTCAAGGAAGTATAGTTTCTATTTCTTATTTTAAGATGTCATAAGATTAAGAAAAATTGTTTCACGAATTTATTTATTTAAAAACACTCAAGTATTCAACCCACGCAACTGCTATTAAAATTTGGGGAAATTGGGAAAAAATCCCATATTAAAATTTTATTAGTAAGAAGGATTTGAAAATTTTGCACGCACAGCAACGTTGCTTTGATTTAGGTCATCCTCAGTAATAAAATTTTCAATGGGACTTCAAAATTTTAGAGATAAAAATAGAAAACCATTATTTGATATTTTAACAAATCACTGTATATTAATTTTATTATATATATATATATTGCTTTTTGGATGCCACTACAGAGGACTACAAGGATTTTGTAAAGACTTTCTGTTCATTACGTTTCGCAAAGAATGGCATAGAAACTTGTTAAAGTTCCATTAAAAAAAATCATGTTTAGTGGTCAAATGTCCTATAATTTTTTCCCAAAGTCTTGTTTTTTTTGCCGTGCCCAAAGTCTTTTGGACCTTAATTCTCTACTGCAGTAACATTACGCTACAAAGTAAGTTAGAGACACAAAGGGTGAGTGGGCTCCACGTTTCTATCTCTCCTTGTAGCATGATGTTACTCAATGGGAATCAAATTATTTGTTGTTGAATGAATGTATCCTACCTAGTCCACTGGCTTATGTTATTCCACAAAAAATGGGACCCACTGACATGGTAGATTACATTAACAGTAAAATAAACATTTCAATAAACTAATACAAACAATTCAAAATAGGTCATATATATCAAATCTTACCACTAAGCCTCTCAGGTTGTAAATATAGGATCTACTTATATTTCATTTTTCTTTGTTAATCTCATATAGTTATATTCACCCGAGGTTGTATATGATTATTGATATTATTGGCAAAAAAAAAAAAAAGATTATTGATATTGACGGTGGACTATTGATTACTTAGAATATAAGATGATACTGATTGCTTTTTCACTTGGAAATATGTCACCAATGGAAACTTTGACACATTAGAATTTGAACATGATTAATATGAAACAAGATGTGTTGGTTTCAGTGTATGTGCTTCTTAGATCTACTGAACAGTTTCTTTTGTTGTTGATATGTTCCTAAATCAGCCGCTGGCAATGCAGGAAGGAACATGACTACATTTTAGATTACATATAATCACTACTACAAGAAGTTAGATAAGTAGCGTACCTTATTTGTTATAGCACTTCCATAAGAAAGTGCTACAACTTTTATATTTTTTATTTTTCTAAAACATTAAACAGTCGTATTATTTAAATTCTTAAACGCTTTTTATAGCGCTTTCATAAGAAAGAGTTACATAAGACATTTTCTTTTTTTAATTTTTAAAACACTTTATGAGCAAACGTCATAAGAAGTCTTTTTTTATTTTTATTTTTTTGAAATCTGAAATCTTAATACTATTGTTTCTCCCTTTTACTTTTAACTTACCTCCATTTTTTCACTCTTTATCACTCTTCTACCCACGACACACTCTTCTTCTTCCTCACTCCCACTCCTCTCTGTTCTTGACTTCTACTTTTTCTTTGTTCACCACCCCACCCAACCCTACATCAGCATTCCCCCTCCACTCCGACACTTTTGGCTCTAACCTCCTCCTTTCTTCAGGTTTTCTCTCTTTTCTTTGCATCATTTTATATTTTATCTTTAAGAAAAATATTCTCTCTCCCTCGTATTTTGCTTCATCGATATGTTTTATTGGCTATTGATTGATTTTGGATTTTTATTTTCTTCTTAAATGTTACTTTCCTCTCATTCTTCAAATCTCCAACGAAGCAAGTCAACAGGGATATCTGGCTCTACTTCTTTTGAATCATTGGGACTTCAAGGTTAATTTCTTTGACGGCAAACTTGTAGATCTAACATGGATTCTTGTTGTTTTTTACTTTCTTGTTGTAGATTTTGTTGAGTTTGGATGTACTAAGCATGTACAATACATTTATGGTGTGCTTTTGTCCATAATTTTACATTTATATTGTTTCCTTAATTTTCTTATTGTCAACTAAGTTTGTTGTTTTGTTTAGCTTTTCTTTTATATTTTGGCAACACTTGAAAATATAACAAGTGTATAGTACTAGAAGTTCGTATGTGATTTGATTTAATATTCACAAGTGTAATCATGTTGTTAGTTGTTGTTTATTTTATTGTAAAATTGAAATAGATTGATTTCACTAAAAAGAGAAGTTTGCTGATATTTATGATAAGTTAATTAAGATGATGTTCTTCGGTGTGGATGGTCTGTAAATATTTTTTGAATTTTACTAGTGACAAGAAAGATTTATACGATTGATTCAGTTATAAAAAGTATAGGGTTAAGATGTAAATTTATTTTGGAAGTTTTCACTGAGGAGCAATGTTGCTCTAGAAGTTTTTTCAGGTTCAATGTCACCGCGAAAATTTCAAAACATAGCAATATTGACCAATACGATTAAAAAATTAACATTGACAGTTAAAAAATTGACATTAACCATTAAATTTTTAATGGAAAAGGGGAATATTACTCAATTTTAATACTTTCAGGGTAATATTAAACCTAAAAAACTTCCAAGATAATATTATTCCTCAGTAAAAATTTCCAAGATAAATTTACTCTTTAACTCAAAAATATATGCCAATTTGTTTTTTTTTTTTTAAAAAAAACATGTTCTATAGCATTTCCTTAAGAAAGTGCTACGGCATACAAAAATACACATGCCATAGCACTTTCTCAAGTGAATACTACAGAAAGTACTCACTTAATGTAGCGTTTTCTTAATGAAGTGCTACAACAAGTAATATTCTTTTAAAAAAAGCATATCTTCTGTAGCGCTTTTTATAGTGCTACATCTTCTTGTTATTGTGGTAGTATATGTAGCATTTTGAAAATGAAACAAAAATTAAAAGTAAGCACTACAAATCTTATTTTCTGTAGTAGTGAATGGGTGAAAAAAACAATTTTCCGAGGTCAGATCATACTAGTTAATAAATTGTTGCTTCCTTGTGGTATATTCTTTACCTTTAGATTTTATTCTCAATTTTGCTGCCATTTTTTTATTTTTTGGACTAGCTTATGTTAGATTTTTCTCATCATTCCCAAGTAATATAAGAATCCCGTCAACACAATAATTTAAAAAATATATAATATTATAAACTTTATCTGCATGATCATAACACCCAAACATATACAAGATGACAAGTAATAACTGCTTCAAGATTCTCCACAGGGAAACAAATCTGGATTTACAATTTTTGCAGATCAAACTTAATCCACAGACTTCTTAGTCTTTGTTCAGAAAATGAGTATCTTACTCAACGTAATTACTCAGAATTATTTTCTGATTTCTTCAGCAAAAGCATGAAAAAGCAAAGTGGGTCTTGTGGGACACATAAGGAGAGATGAAATCATCAGATGCTGCATTCTTATTATTTGCTGCTATTTCATGAGAAGGCACAATTATCTGATTCTTTCCTGAAGCAATTCTCATGGCAGCCATATTGGTATAGAAGAGACCATCATGTGAAGGCAAAAACACATCACTCTCTGAGCATATGTTGAAGTCAATCACTTTCTCACATTACTCATCTCTGAACTCAGAAATTTTCCACTCTTGTCTTCTGGGATTATGCTTTCCTGTATCAATGGCTCATGCTTGTAAATTAACCAAGAGCTTAACAAGTTGACCCATGTTTGTATAAAGTAAAAGAGATAATAATTTTGTTGTATAGTTTGTCATCAGAGTTGCATAACCTTAGTAGGTAACTTCAAATTTAGGGGAAGTTAATCTTTTAGTTCTTATAGGTTTGACTTGGTTGTAACGCAGTTCTAAAACTTTGACTCGATACAACTCAGCTCTTATGGTTTAACTATTTAAAATATTAGTCCTATATTTTAGAAAATAAAATTATATATCTATGAAGCTTAGAGACAAAAATTTTAAATAGTTAAAATTATTGGAACCGAGTTATAGTGAGTTAAGTTTGAAGACTGAGTTTCAATTGAGTTAAAACTATAGAGATTGAGTTGCACCGAAATCAAAAGATTGAAGCTCATTTGTTCTAGAGTTGGGCCTAAAACTATTGTGCTCGGCCCAATATCTTAGTCCAACTGCACCTAAACAACTATATAAAATAAAAATAAAAGGTTTGAGAATATGGTAGTCATAGAAAAACACCTTAGTATATGTGTGTAGGAAGATAATTTTAAGTGCATCAAGATCAGAATGCCATCTTGGTTGAGTCACATAAACCACAGTCTCTTGACTGAACCCTAGCTTCTTCAGAAACTCACCCACTTCCTTTACATTATAACAACTCTTTCTTCCTCTTTGAGCATTACACATCTCAGTCTTCAAATCCACTGCTATGAACTTGCCATTCAAGTACTGGCTCCAAGCTCTGAGCTTTTGAACCATGGAGGCCACAACTTCCTGTACCTCAGGTTGAAGCTGAAGAAGAGACCCAAACATGGCCTTACATGCAACTGGGTTCATCTTCTCCTTCTTGTCTGAAGAAGCCATTATTGTTGAGTTGATTAATGAAGAGGGAAAGGTTGTTTCAATCCTTAAAATTCCTTTTGTTTGGTAGGCTTCACCATCCTCTCAATGTAGTCTTCAGTTACCCTGTTTGGGACCTTCACAGTGGCAGCTTTCCATTGGAAGCTTGTGGAGGCTGAGTCCTTGTCACCTTCACTATCTCATTTAAGCTGTCTAGGAATTTCTGAACATCATAGATATCTCCAAAGTTCCTAAAGTTTAATTGATTCAGAGTTGGTTACCGCATGAGTTTTTTCAAGTGTGAAATGAAATCTATTTACAAATATCCAAGACATATCAATGTTCTTTTCCACTGTGTATGTGTTTCACAATATAGAATGATTATAGAAATCCACAACCAGTAGCCTGCAGTGAATGAAGATACAAGAAATGAATTTGATAAACGAATCTAGTCCTTCTTATAAGTCACCTCCAACCACTTCACTAGAACCAACGAAAGGTAGTTAAGTCATTGATTTGTTTGAAAATGAATAAAATTTCTAATTTACCCTTATATAAAACCATGAATTAATCTTGAGAAGTGGGAAAAAATTGCATCAAACCTTAAATAGGGGCAATATTGGAAAAATTTAATTAACATCTTACTTGATGACTTATAATAAGCACCACACACATTCATTCTAGAATGTGACTTGGTATATGGAAGAAATTAAAGCAAAGAAAAAGGAAGTCACATTCTATATCCTTGCTTGGTGCTTCTGATATGAGGAAGAACAAGAGTAGCACCCAGGTATGTGGCTACCACTACAGCATCAGCAATCTGTGCAGAAAAATCATCCAAGAAAAATGATGAGCCCAGGAAAAAAAGAATATATAAAAGCATAAACAAATTCGAAAAACTTGAAAAAGAAAATGAACCTGAGAGAGATGATACTCATGGCCCATTTGTTAAGGAGAATGTGATGAAGCCTTTAGACTGCTCTGATTCTTCTGCAGCTTGGTCCAAAACAAATATATATATATATATATAACTTGAATATTAGTGCAAAAATGGAAAAAACAATGTGTGAGAATGAAAGAGAGAAGCTTACTGAGCAAAGGAGTGTTCCAGCATGGTTTGAGGGGTTCACCAGTTTGTGTAGAAATCTCTTTGCTGAGATGTGAAACAGTGGCTAGGCTTTGTCCAGTCACTAATACAGTTCCTGAACTTGATACTGTTACCTCAACCTCAACCTAATCCTCACCATTAATCACCAACCAATACTTTATTATTTTATTCACTTTCACATTTGTGTGTATATATTTGCAATTCATAATCATACATATTAGAATTCACCGTTAGGAGCACCACTGACCCTTTTGTGAGGAGTAAAGGTTGTCAAAGTCATGAGCGTAAATAAATTTGTGATAGGGATGATGTAAAATTGTGTTCTAGATTCGAACAGTAAACTTCGTAAGAGTTTAATTTGATTAATAAATAGAGATTAATATTATATAATTAAATAATTAAAATATAAAACATGACAACAATTTGATTTAAATATATTTTAAATTTAAATATTTGAAATTAAATCTATCTAACATTTATAATTTATCATACTTAAAAAATAAATTTCTATAAATTTTATATATAAAACCACTGAATCTAATCAAATTGAAAAAGTTACCATGAGTGTAAGAGTGGGGCAACACAATTTTGTATAAAAACAGTAATCTTGTGTGAATTCATGAATTGAACTGAATTTATAATTAACATGATTTTAAGAGTGACTCGGCATGATTTTGTAAGCCAGATAAGTAAAAACACTAAACTCAAGGTCAACTTATAAGTTTGACAACAATGATAAGGAGTCATAGAGTTGGGAAAATGGGTTGGTTTGTTAAAAACGGGTTAGTTTGTTAGGACTCAAGAGTTATGGGTCGAGCAAGGCAGGCTGAATTGGCTTGCCTCTTGACAGATTGAAATTTTTTCCGACCCTACCGGTCATACGGGTTGACAAATTAACCCATCATCTCAATTTCTTGAATATATTTCAATTTTTTTATTTTAATTTAAAATTGAATTGCAAATTTTATGGTATTGATCATATAAATTCATGTTGTTTCTGTATTTTTATAAAGTTATATAATTAAATTGATCCCAAAATTTGCGAATACAAATATACAAAAGCAATTTTACATGGTTCTCTTACCAATATAAGAATGATAAACCAATATAAATGTAAGAGAAAAAAAATCAATCAAGGAACTATGCTGCCCATATAAGTGCCTATTTGGGTTGACGGTAGAAATTACTTTTATGATGGGATTTACGGTATATGAAGTAAGTATATGAGAAGGGTTTTGTCTTGACTTATGTGAACGTTTTTCTCCAACGTTAACCCAAATTGGCCCTAAAACAAATGCTATATATCTAAAAAAAAAGAATTTTTAATTAGAAATAAAAAAAAACAATTTTTTTTGGGAAAAAAAGCATTTTTAATTAGAAATTAATTAAAAAAATAAAAAAAAATTTTGGGGAAAAAAAAAAAGCAAGCCAGCCTGTGGTTGCTCTTCACCTTAACAGAAAGTTTTGAGTTATCATGTTAAATCCCCAAATAGCAACTCTACCATTTTGGGTCTATAAATGTTTTCTTTCAAATATTTAAAGAAAGATTAACCAAGAATTAAACATCTACTCACACAACTTATTAGGGTAAAGCAAGCAAATTAGGGCAACAAGATGTGAATGAGACTTACAGCAAAGTATGGATCGAAATGGTCTTTCTTGACCAAATTCCCCAACATTATGAACATTGAGAGAGTGAGAAGCCCTGCTAAAGCTTGCCTCAACTCCATGCTCGACATTGTTTCTCCCTCTCTCTCTCTTCTTCTTCTCCTCTGAAACTGTATATATGAACCAGAGAATAGTGATCATAACAAGTGCATATATATACACCAAAAGGGCTTAAATTTGCCGACCCATCCAGGTGGAAGAAAACCAAAGCTCAAAGGATGAATCGGACGACGCAGACTAAAATTGAGACAACCTAACATGCGTTTCCTTTGTGGAATTATATGCCCAAAATAATAAGCCATTCTTGCTTTCACGACAAGATTCCTTTAGCTTTTACTCTCTCTTTATTCATCCTTTTGTTTAAATATCTATCAACAGCTCACAAAGTGAACATACAACTCCACAAGTTAAGTACTTGTGTAAATTAGCTAGCTCTCCCATGGATTTGAACTCAAATAGCGCACACACACGCTATATGCATGTTTAAGTCTTCAAACGAAGAATCATATTAGCCTAATAACTTGATAGATACTTTTGTAAGATGAGAAAATGTCATGGTTATATAAGAGTGTTTGGTTTCATGTCGAAAACCATGGTTTAAAACGTAGCCATGATTTAATGAGAGCGTATTTGCGTATGTAATGAGAGAGAGAGACGGAGGGAGGGAGGGAGGGAGGGAGGGAGGGAAGAGTGATGGCATATATATAACGTGTTGTCTCTTGCTTAAGAACTTGCCTTATGGGACTTGACTTGCTTTGACGAGTCTTGGTGTCTTCCTAAATTTGGGAAATTCATACGTCATCTTCATTGTATCTATTGTCTTTTAACTCTTTTCTTGGCGGTCCAATTGATTCTAGCCGCCCAATATTGCTTTAATTTGTTTCTTCTTTTTCCTCTACAACTTGTAATTTACTATTCACACATGTTTAAATGCTTCACAATGGCTTCATGATGTGAATCTTTACGGCCGGCCATCAAATGTCTATCTTTTTTCTACACAAAAAAAGGGCAGTCCAAAGTGTACAAAGCTGCCATCAAGTGCGGTCCGAGAAAGGTCAGATGTATGTAGCTTTACCTACATAAGTGAAGTAACTGTTTCTAAAATCTAAACCCATGACTTCTAAATTACATTGTAGCAACCTTTATCAATTGCTGCAAGCCTCATCCTCTTTTTTCTACACATGGTTTAGTTTTATTTATTTGTTATAATAAATTGAAAACATTAACTTTCAACCGTCAAAGTGAGACAAAACTTTTTTCATATGCTTACTTTATACATAATAAATTTCTTCCAAAATGTTAATTCAAACACCCTCTTAACGAGGATGAAAATTTACATATACTTGTTTAATTTATAGCTACTACATAATTTCTACACATGGAGTGGAATTTTTGTCAATGGACCTTCATATCTACTCTTTTTTTTTTGTTGCCAAATTCCTTCATATCTACTCAATGTAATGGAAAGCATGCAATCAAAATAAAGAATATAATATACAGTTTGATAAAAACCTTATCCATACATAAATAGGATATGAATTAAATTTAATCTCAAAGATTTTAAATTTTTATATACATTTTTTAATATAAATGGATAATGGATCTTTCTTTTTTGTTACAATGGATAATGGAATTAAATAATGCTATTTCGTTTGCCATTCTATTCGTTGTTAGGCTTATGATGGGCTCACTAGAGTTCAATCGCGTCGAGCTGAGAAGTAGGCCCAAAGACTGCTAAGAGTTACTTAGCCAGTGTATTATAAATGTTTCATTCTGACGGAGTTAGATACTTCACTACCGCTATTTATAAGACCATCCTAACATGTTTTTTTTTTTTCATAATCAAGAAAAATTTTAAACCTTGTTAATTCTTCTTCTAAATTCAATAATTCTACAACTTCACCCTTATTTAAGGTGAAGTAATGAGTTAAAACTGAAAAGTCCAAACAATAAATTAGAGGTAAGATTATATATTTATATAATAAACTTAATAAGGTGACATATATTAACGGTGGAAAAATGCCCACTCTCTCTACCCTACTCAACTCAATCTGATGGATATAGCATTTGTAGTCTTGCCTCAACGTCTCTGGCTTTACATGTTGAATAAAGTGTTAAGCCAAAAAAAAAAAAAACAGCAACAACAAAGTGAGACAAAATCGTGAACAATCTGTCCAAAAAATGTTTGCTTTTTTTATTAAAACTCTTAAAAATTATAAGAGATAGTAAATGTTGACAATATAATTTATTTATTTATTATAAATATTGCCCCTAGGTTCGTCATTATTTAACGTGTGTGTTTGGTTGGGCTTATTTTGAATAATAAGTCCTTATTACGTAAATCGAGATAAAACTCCTCTTACATATTTACTTCGTATACCGTAAATCATAATTTATAAATATTTATTATTTAAAAATAAACTATTTCAAACAAACACAGATATATGTAACACAATCGATGGTTTTAGTCTGTGGTCAGAAAACGCAATCGATGTTTAGTCTGTGGTCAGAAAACGCAATCGATGTTTATATTATAATAATCTTTCTTCCGTACTACTCTGTATTTAATATTATTATTTACTATATCGTTTTTTTGGGTAATTTTCTATTGAAATTGGACAAAATGTAGGATTAAAATGTAAATTTATTAATGAAATTTTGTCCGAGAAACATCTGACATAAATATCTTTTAAAAGGGATAAAAATACTAATAAATAATTAAAAAGAGGCATCAATCACAAAAACCGTTAAATCTGTACTAACGACGTTAAATTATAAGAGAAGAAAACCCTAATCGTGTTAGTGCGGATTTAACGGTTTTTATGGTGGATATCCTTTTTTAATTGTTTATTGATATTTTTACTTTTTCTAAAAAATATTTATACCAAACACTCCTCAGATAAAACTTCGATGGTAAATTTTCACCTACACCCCAAAATGAATGTGAAAACTGATGAAAACAAGCCGCCGTACGAACGAGGACATACGAACATAAAACAATGTATTAAAATAAAAATGGTCATCCCATTAAAGTCACATTATCTCTCTTGTATATGTTACGGTGGTTTAGTCCTTATCTAGTAGAAGATAAGTTTTGTGTTTTATTTATTATTTAGATTAGATGGTTTAAACTGTATTTAAAGTAATATTAACATCAAATATATAGCAATTCATGCTAGTAGAAGATGTGTGGATTCAGCTTGCGTCCTTTTCTCTAAAGAAAAGGATGTTCCTTTTCTTTATATTAGCCGTCGGATCGAGATCTCAACGGTCCAGATTTAATATATTATAAAATATTATTTTATATTAAAAATATTAAAAAATAATATTTTATAATATATTAAATCTGGACCGTTGAGATCTCGATCCGACGGCTTAACTAAAGAAAAGGAGCGTCCTTTTCTGCAAGCCAATTCTGAAGAGGAGTGATGTCTCCACTCAATAATTTTTTGAAAAAAAAAATTAAAAAATATAATATAAAGGTAATTTTTCAACAGTCAAAATTTCAAAATAAGGCTAAAATCTATAAAATCTCCCTTAACTTCAGTTCATTGCATATAATCCCTGATGTTTTGAAGTTCAAATTTATCCTCATAGATGTTATAATTTTTGACATTAAATCTTGCTGTTAAGTCAGTGACAAAAGCTATCATGTTAGGACGGATGCTTGGGATTTGTCGGTGGTGTATGGCCATCCGAACTCGATACAACGGAGGGAATTGTGGAACCAACTTCGAGTTATATAGGATATGGGAGTGGCGTGCTGGTGTATTGGAGGAGATTTTAAGGCTATTCTCTGGCCAAATGATTATCGGTCGAGGAGTCGAAGAAAAGATGGTACATACTGAGCGTTTAGTAATTAGTTCAAGGATCATGGTTTGGGAGAGCTTGCGTTTCAGGGGCCGATTCACACCTGGAACCAAAGTTCTTCTAGTAGTCGAATTGAAGATCCGTGGCGAATGCTGCTTGGTTGGACAAGTATAATTCGGCGTCAGTGTTATATCTACCAAGTTAAAATTGGATCATTGCCCACTGCTATTGCATTTAAATATGGGTGAAAGGAGGGAGAGAAAAGAGCAAGATTCTTTGCGCTATGGGTTATGAATGATGGATCCTCGGATGTGGTTAGGAGAGCCTGGCGGCATGGGTCTGAATGGGAGAGTAATGTGCAGTGTTTTAAGAGGGATGTATGGAGATGAAATAAAAATGTTTTTGGGAATATTAATTTAAGAAAAGCAGCGTTGCTTCGTGAGCTAGAACAGATTAATGAGAAAGATATGAATAGCTTTTTTGGGATAAGAAACGGAGAAAGGTCTGGCTGGAGTTGGAGAATTGCCAGCTTCAGGAAGAACTTATGTGGTTACAGAAGTCATACCCTTATTTTATTTTCCATATTTTCAGAGTGTTTCCACGCAATTCAGTGGGCAACACAAGAATAACATAAAAATACCAATATACAGTACATGATTATATTAAGGAATTCCCTTCAGCATTAGATAATATATACAATTTCGTGAAAATATTCAAAATTAAAGACTAGTTATAACCACAATCTTCGTATTGGGAAACGTGCTCTCCACTTTCCCGTATCCTCATCTTTGCCTTTCGAGCTGCTGGCACCCGCTATGGTATTTTATTTAGAAAAAGGGGTGAAATTCAAAGGAATCTTAGTAGAAACATATTATCGTTCACATTACATGCGATAAGTAAATATGATATGCACCATGAATGCACTAATTAATAAACAATATAACACATCATCATGTATACATGAGTAGGGCTCCAGCCTAACTACTCGCACACCAGTTAGATTCTTATCCAATCCCTCAGGTGTAAGTGCACTTACCGCACTAACTGCCCTCTCGAAGCATACCATGTTAATTAATAAAAGCACAAACCATGGTAACCACACATTCATATAGACTAAGGCATGAAGTATGAAGGACAATGTTCCTACCTCAAGTCTCTTTCACCTCATTTTACGTGCCTCACAAAGCGTGCCAAGCTCATGCTTCCAATTCAGTTCTAAAATATCAAATGTACAAGAATTAGGTTCAAACCCATTCTTGTACCATTTTAGGCACTTCCATAGTGTTTATTGTGCTTATATTATCTTATAGTGAAAATTTATTAAAATGCCCTCGGGACCCTGGCCCGGCCCCGCTGTACCCAGTCCGACTTTACTTTTTCTAAAATTCTGACTGGGGCTATTTTGACATATTTTCACCCAAGGAGTCCATTTCTGGATTCAAAATTACCAAATTCACTTCCAAATTACAAAAATACCCTTGACAGCCCCGCTTTAAGGGTTTCAGGGTCGTTTTCATAATTATACTTTTCAAGCTTTTCCGAAAAAGTGACCAACTGTAACCCTACCTAATTTTCTCTCTTGAACTCAATGAAACCATCAAATCATTGCAAATCCAACTCTAAGGCTCATTTCTAGAGTTGGCTGAAACTTACAGGAACTTTGAGGAAAATCAGGGTTTTGTGATTTTGGCTCCGTAAATGCGTTCCTTTAGACTCCTAACCACTTTATTGACTATTCCATTAGGTTACAACTACCATTTAGTACCAATTTAGGCAGCATAACCCTTAAGGAAACCCATTTCCAAAAATTACAAATAAAGATCATCCGACGAAATCTCACCGATTAAATTGTCCAGTATCCATAATAGTCAATTTACAAGAGTTTGGAAGTTACGTTAAGCTCCCACTAGCTTTTCACTTGATATGGCTGAAACCCTAGATGTTCTCACACCAAAATATGAGCTTCCAAACCGTACAAGATCTCTTCTCCTTTCTCTCTCTACAATGTTGAGCTCTTCCTCCCTCTCTAAAACTAATCTGGCATCATTTTATGGCAGCCAAGGAAAGAGGATGAAGCTTTTATTATTTTAATTTATGGTATTTTAATCATTTTCCAATTTTCGGATTTTTTACAAAATTTTGGTAGATTTCTACCCAAACTTTGAAAAATCATAACTAATTCTAGAAAATTGAATTGGAGTGATTCTAAAGGCTATAGAACCCTTATTTGAGTCTAGTTTCAAGAAAAAAAAATATAGTCTCTCACCAGTTGGAAGCACAAAATCCCCAGATTTTAAATCTTTACTTGTTGTTCCACAAAATTCATAGTTTTTCTGGGCTAACTTCAAAAATTCATAACTCTTTGTATATAGTTTCAAATGAGTCATATAACTGTCAATTTAAAGCTTAGGATGTCTACTTCCACCCTGTAAAATATCATAATTTTTAGACATCATTTGATCATCTAAAATCCCAAGACATTCTCACTGCCTTGCAGGAAATTTCACTGAAAGCATAATCACTTCCTTCAAAATTCACTATTTTATTTTCTTTAATGCTCCAAAGATATAAAAAATATTAGGGAATAGATTTGGGACACCTGTTAAACCGGGACTTAGCAGTTCGCTTAATTTAAGCTTATTCCCAAGCCTCAAATCCCAAAATTCGGGATATTACATTTCTCCCCCTGTTCAATAAATTTCATCCTTGAAATTTGAACGTCTACAACTTGGGGATTAATCCTACCTTACTGTGCAACTCATCCCTAGGTTATAAATACTTATAAAGCGTGCACCACAATTCACTTGATATGTGTGGTTGAACTACATATCAACTCTTACATAATCAACACGTTCTATAGTTATAGGTCACCAACCCTTTATTGTACTGATTGTCCACATAATGCTCAGTATATTATCCTAGGCATTATTGCCTTGATGGAACACTGCCCCAATTTACTTAGCCTTATAACGTATCTCATTCTATTATCACGTGCAAGCTCACAAGCCTTGCAATACCATAGTCATATTCCTATTACTAATCTCAGCTAGTATTTAGCATTCATTATCCATCATCCATTCCGTACGTAGTAAGTAGCGTGCAATCAAACACAGGACCCACTAGTCATTTCTCACAACGATTGGTTCCGTAGGCCTCACAGCTTATTCGGGATTTCACCCGGATTCACACAATCACCTTTTTATTGTCACACCCTAGTCCAGTCCTTCGGGTAATCAGGACACTCACACCCCAGTCCAACCCATTGGGTAATCGGGTGTGTGACTCGTGGCACTCCCAGTCTGGCCCATTTCAGGGTAGTCAGGAGCCCAAAGGATATCCGCCCTTTTATGTAACGACCCAATCCTCACCCCACCTAACGAGGTATATTGGGCTGGTGAGTCAGCCATGGTTTACTTCGTTAGATTCCTCCTATGGTAGAATATTGAGCCTCATGTGAGACATGGTACCATTGGACAATAAAATGCTTGGTCACATTGATATTACTTCCTCGGCTACAACCTGGTACAGTTTGAATATTTTGTCAACCTCAAAATATTACCTTGGACACATTGGTCCAATGTCATCATACCAGGCATCAACTATAGTGCTAGACATACAGGTCTTACAGCCTAGGGACACTACCCTATGCAACCTTACACATCAGGTCTTACCGCCTTGAGCCTTGGCTCGTCAAAATTTTCAAACATATCATATTCTGTTGGCCTAAGGACTTACTAGTCTATCAGGTATTATGGCTTAAGTACATATAATTCATTATCTTTTGCTGAATACATATCGAGACTAACAACCTCAAACAAATCATCGGTGCCTAAAGATTAAGCATAAATTAACCATGCTTCTGCTGCCCCTTCTAAGGTTTATCTTCTCATATGAGCTTTAATAATATCAGGATGATTTAATAGGAGTCCTACAGGAACCTCCTATAATACCTGACTACACCCAAAATTTGTGTTTCTTTGTGCCAGACCTTGGTCCAATTCAACTTGAATCATTTTGAGCCATATAAACTCTTATCTCAAGAAAACTCATTCAATATGAGATCCATTACAATGCACCACCGTTGAGAGCCAACGTTCCCGTAGTTCTACTCTACGATTCAACGTCATGGCGGCTGCACTCTATGGTTCGTCATCAAGGTGGCTGCACATTAGGGTTCGTCGTCACGGTAGCTCCATACTAGGATTTGTCGTCATGGTGGCTCCACACTACGGTACTGTATTTGTTGCTTCACTCAGTCAACTGACTGGTTAGCCCCCTGTCAGAACTCTCCGTAGGTAGCCCTTTCCGATCAGATTTCATCTTAGGTAGCCCTCTCTAATCAAAACTCTCCATAGGTAGCCCTCTTTGATCCGAATCCTCCGCAAATAGCTCTTGGCATATTCACAAACTTTACTTCCCTTATCGGGATACTCTACCTACGTTATACAGGGAATTCAAAAGCCACCAGTATATTCTATTCTCTGTCTCAACCTTGAAACCATATCTCGTGGCTACTTATTATTCTATCAGGAACTATTCTTATTCAATAAGAGAATACTCTATTATCAAGATATTTCCCTATGCTAAATTAGCAACTAGCAACCTCGAGATATCTCATACACATTTTGATTCATTTTAGTACCATGTTCTAGTACCTCAGACCATCCAGGTTAAATCAAATTCCTAAGAATTAGTTCAACTATTTCATTTGATCCTTGGATCACAATTCAACTCTTAGAACCTCAACATTAACTGAGCCAGGAAATCACTTGCCTAATTTCCATGGATCATCACTAACCCAACATAAATCTGAGTATATTTGCCAACCTAAGAGCATACTGGTCCCCTAGGTCTGAGGGCCTTTGAACACATAGGTCCATTACAACATATGCGGCTTGTAAGATCATACAACCTAGATTCTCTAATCCAAAACATCCTCAAAACATTACTGAAGGTTCAACACTATCCATAAGGTTGAAACTTCTGTCATGCAACAAAACTATAGTGCAACCTGATTCACATTTCGACCTAAGCACTATTTCAGCTTAGACATGATTCAAGCCTATCCCCAACTTTCAGTATTATTAAATCGGATCCTCTACGATCAACATACAGCATAATCATCATGCCTCATATATCACCGTACATCATTCCTACACTCCTTTGTCACAATGGTGTTTCTAGGGATCACCACTTAACATGGATAAACCTCAAAACATTTGCTATGCCTCGAGTTCCCATAACCTCATCAAATGAACCTTTTTGGCAGAACTCACTGCAACAGAAATGTTCCATATTAAAATCAATACTTACATAATCACATTGTACATTTAAACATTCTTCATATTGTCTAATTAAGATGATTATTAATCATGGAGAAACCTTAAGACAATTCACTATTCCTTAAGTCTCCATGACCTTACCTACTCAACTTCCCAAGGGTCACCCATTCTAGATTACCCTAGGTCGATCATGCTTAACTTTCGTGTACCCGTGCCAAAATGCAGATATTGGCTCTATATGCTCTTGACAACCTGTACTTTGAGACTGCCTTTGCTTCATGAGTTATGCTGACTGTTTTCGGCTGTCAAAATACTATGTGTGGACTACACTTGGCCTTTGTTGTACCCGCCTCCTCAGGTTTGACAACATCCTTAGACCATTCTCATCTAATATTGCACTATTAGCTGCCCTTCAGTACTCGCCATTTCTCAGGGTTGATTCATAAATCGAGAAGATACCCACCTTTGGTACCTCCTGTCCATGTATATTTCCTAGTACTGTGTAATCAAGACCATATCAGTATACCATCCTGTTGCCAGAACTACCCCTCTACCAAAACCTCTTGGGATCTTCCAGAACCGCTTGAAGCTCTGATGCCAAAATGTCATTCCCTTATTTTATTTTCCACATTTTCAGAGTGTTTCCATGCAGTTTGGTGGGCAACACAGGAATAATATAAAAATACCAATATATAGTACATAATTACATTAAGGAATTCCCTTCAGCATTAGGTAGTATATACAATTTCTTGAAATATTTAAAATTAAAGACTAGTTATAACCATAATCTTCATCTTGGGAAAGGTGCTCTCCACTTTCCCGTATCCTCATCTTTGCCTTTTGAGCCGTTGGCACCCGCTGTGGTATTTTATTTAGAAAAAGGGGTGAGATTCCAAGGAATCTTAATAGAAACATATTATCGTTCACATAACATGCGATAAGTAAATATGATATGCACCTTGAATGCACCAATTAATAAATAATATAACACATCATCATATATACATGAGTAGGGCTCCAGCCCCACTACTCGTACACCAGTTAGATTCTTATCCAATCCCTCAGGTGTAAGTGCACTTGCGGTACTAACTGCCCTCTCTAAGCATACCATGTTAATTAATAAAAGCACAAACCATGGTAACCACACATTCATATAGACTAAGGCATGAAGTATGAAGGAGTCCCTACCTCAAGTCTCTTTCACCCCATTTTACGTGCCTTGCAAAGTGTGCCAAGCTCAGGCTTCCAATTAAGTTCTAAAATATCAAATGTACAAGAATTAGGTTCAAACCCATTCTTGTACCATTTTAGACACTTCCATGTGTTTATTGTGCTTATATTATCTTATGGTGAAAATTTACTAAAATGCCCTCGGGACCCCGGCCCGATCCCGTCGTACTCAGTCCGACTTTACTTTTTCTAAAATTCTGACAGGGGATATTCTGACATATTTTCACCCAAGGAATCCATTTCTAGATTCAAAATTATCAAATTCACTTCCAAATTATAAAAGTACCCTTGACAGCCTCGCTTTAAGGGTTTCAAGGTTGTTTTCGTAATTATCCTTTTTTGAGCTTTTCTGAAAAAGTGAACAACTGTAACCCCATCTAATTTTCCATCCTGAACTCAATGAAACCATAAAATCATTTCAAATACAACTCTAAGGCTCATTTATTGAGCAGCCAAAATAGTTAATTTACAAGAGTTTGGAAGTTATCTCAAGCTCCCACTAGCTTTTCCCTTGATATGGCTGAAATACTAGCTGTTCTCACACCAAAATATGAGCTTCCAAACCGTACAAGATCTCTTCTCCTTTCTCTCTCTACAATGTTGAGCTCTTCCTCCCTCTCTAAAACTGATATGGTATCAGTTTATGGCAGCCAAGGGAAGAGGATGAAGCTTTTATTATTTTACTTTATGGTATTTTAATCATTTTCCAATTTTCATAGTTTTTACAAAATTATGGTAGATTTCTACCCAAACTTTGAAAAATCATATCTAATTCTAGAAAAATCAAATTGGAGTGATTCTAAAGGCTATAGAACCCTTATTGAGTATAGTTTCAAGAAAAAAATAGCCTTTCACTAGTTGGAAGCACAAAATCCCCAGATTTTAAATCTTTACTTGCTATTCCAAAAAATTCACAGTTTTTCTGGGTTAACTTCAAAAATTCATAACTCTTTGTATATAGTTTCAAATGAGTCATATGACCTATCAATTTAAAGCTTAGGATGTCTACTCCCACCTTATAAAATATCATATTTTTGGACATCATTTGATCATTCAAAATCCTAAGATCTTCTCACTGCCTCATAGGAAATTTCACTCAAAGCATAATCACTTCCTTCAAAATTCACCATTTTATTTTCTTTAATGCCCTAAAGATATAAGAAATATTAGGGAATAGATTTGGGACACATGCTAAACCGGGGTTTAGCAGTCTGCTTAATTTAAGCTTATTCCCAAGCCTCAAATCCCAAAATTCAGGATATTACAATAGAGATTTAGATGTGATTAGCATCTTCATGGAGATAAAAATACAAGATATTTCCATGGAATAACCAATCAACGTAGAAGGAGGAAGAATATAGAAGATTTACTGGGAGAAGATGGAGAGTGGTTCTATGATTTTGAAAAATTAAAATCGGTTGGTACTAGTTATTTTCAAAGATTGTATACGGTTGAGAAGGAGGTATGTTGTAATATTAACTTTAGAGATCGTTTTCCTCAGGTTGGTGAGCTTATATTGAATTCTCTTGGATGGGTTACTACAGAATAGGAAATTAACCAAGCTCTTTTTAGTATGGGTACCTTAAAGGCTCCTTGGCCGGATGGCTTGAACCCACTATTTTTCCAAAGGCAATAGGAAATTATGGGAAAGTCTTTTGTTTCCATGGTTCAAGATATTTTTAATCATCCGGAGAGGGTTCATCAAATTAATGGGACAATTATAATCTTATTTTGAAATTGGAAGTGCCACAAAACTTTAAAAATTTCTGGCTTATTAGTCGATATAATGTGATTTATAAAGTGGTTATGAGAGTTCTTGCTAATAGGTAGAAGCGTCCGATGGCAAAAGTTGCTGCTGCTAACCAGTGCAGCTTTATTCTTGGAAGATTGAGTTCTGACAACTTTATCATGCTCAGGAGGTTATTCATTCTATGCAGACTGTGAAGACGAAAAAGAGTTTTATGGCTCTGAAAATTAATTTGGAAAATGCTTATGATAGAGTTTGATAGGAGTTTGTGAATGATTGTTTGGTTGAATAGGGGTACCGGCGAAGTTTAATGAGATTATGAAGTTCTATTTGTCTAAGGTAGAGATGCAAATTTTGTGGAATGGTTCCAGAGGCCCAAGTTTTAAATCGAGCAGGGCTATTATTAGACAAGGGCATCTTTTGTCTCCTTATTTGTTTGTCTTGGTTATGGAGAAATTGGCCTATCTTATTCAATGTGTGGTGCGATTGGGCCATTAGAGGCCTTTCAGGTTGAAGAAGAATGGCACGGCTATTTCTTACCTGATTTTTGAAGATGATTTGATCTTATTTGCTGAGGCTAGAATTGAACAAATAGGGTTAGTCAAGGCATGTCTAGATAATTTTTGTTTGGCTTCTGGGGAAAAGGTAAATGCTGCCAAGTCTAGAATTTTTTTCTCCGATAATGTTAATCACCAAGGAAGGCAAGAGATTAGTGAATTCTTGGGTCTTATTCCTACAAAGGATTTGAGTATGTATCTATGTGTTACCTTGTATCATAAGCAAGTCACTAAGTGTGTGTTTGAGATAGCGGTAGGAAAAATGACTTATTTTGAATTTGACTTATACAAAATGACTTTATAGAAAAGTCATTTTGGGTAATATGATTTATGTTTGGATGAACAATTGAATAAGTGCCTTTATATAAGTCAAAACTTATTTGGATTGATGATTGCATAAGTTCTTTTTTAAAAGTAAAAAATTGTTACAGCAGATTCATTACGAAAACAAAAATGGCAGGAAAAATATTTACACATGTGAGGGTGTAAATATACATATTTGGGAAAATGCTATTTTTAAGGCTGTAATGAACTACTTATAATGTTCTGTTATATAATCTTCATCATCAATCATTGAAATAGAAAAAGCCATTACAACCTGAGCCTTATGTCTTCCCTCTACATGCTCAAATTTGATTGCATTTCAAAACACAATGGATCAAATTACTGATAATAAGGGAAACTAACATGAAGCAAAGACCACATTACATACACCCAAACAGATGTGAGAACAGAGATCACAAAAACATAAAACAAAGCAGCAAGAAGGGGAAAATGATAGCTTTTCTATTTGTGACATAACTCTATATTACACAAGAACGAAGGGATTTGTGATACAATTTTTGAATGCTTTAGTACTGTTTTCTTAATGAAAATGATAGCTTTTCTAGTGCTAATGCAAGAAGTTAAACCAAGGATTACACCTTTTATTTTCCTGTTTGTATCTAAAACCTACTGCAACAAGAATTTTCAGGCATTCAAATTAGTTATCAAATCTCAGTAAAAACTTGAAAGTAATCTAAAGTCTCAGTCATTCAGCATTCCTGATACAGAGGTATTTTCATACATATGAGCTGCATTTTGATTTTATTTAAACACTTGTTCAGGATGGACAAAGTTATTGAAAAAAACAAAACAAAACTTACACTACAACTCTAGATATCCTACTTCCTAGCAATTCCAACGTAATATTAACAGAGGAATTGGCTGAAGTGAGCAATCAATGGCATGACTACATATACCCACCCACGACCGGAGGAGACACCGACCCAGGACCAGAAACCACATATCCGCTTGTGTCTTTGGATCAAAGCAAGTTTTGGAGCTTACCTTGCATATGCTAGCGAAAGCCGAGAGCATATCGCTGAAAAGAGGCACCCACCCATGTCCGGACGAGAAATAGCACATAACACCAACTACATACTTTGAAATTTCTGACATTAAACAGATTCGCCACTGTAGGTGACAAAAGCCGCTGACCGGACTCCCCAAGACACCGTCGGACTTTACCTCCAGCAACGGTCAGCTGTAGATTGTGTTAATGAGCTACATTGGTACAGCCCACTACTGGCCATAGCACCGCACACACTACACACAACCTTAGCCTGACGAACACCACCTCTCCACCACTCTCCGGTGGCCGACCGAAAGAGGGAGAAAGCAGAGAGTTTTAAGGTGTCTGGGTGGGAGAGGGCCGATAAATAAGAAAGAGAAGAGAGGAGAGGAGAGAGAAAAAATAATTGTTGGTCATACAACATTTATTGCATTTTAATGGTCAAAAATCGATATTCAATAAGCTATAAGTCGGTTGCTCTACCTTATTGAAAAAGCCATTAAATTCAGCCAACTGCCTATTCAATTTAAGCTCAACCAAACACTCATTTATTTGAGTTACATCATGTACTGTAAAATCGGGCTTATTAGGCCCAAATAAGCCAAACTAAACACTCTCTAAACAAACATATGACTATGTGTTGAAGAAAATGGATGTCCGGCTTACTAATTGGAAAATGAATAATTTATCAATGGCGGCTAGGCATACATCAGTTTACTCTGTTACTTCTGCTATTCCGGCATACACGATACAAATAACCTTATTACATGTGTCTACGTGCAATGAGATTGATAAGAAGTGCATGTGTTTCTTGTGGGGAAGGGGAGGGAGTTCAAATAAAATACACCTGGTTGCTTGGGATGATGTATATAGGTGGAAAGAGGATGGAGGCCTTGGCTTGCGTCATTTAAGAAAACAGAATGTTGCATTTATGAAGTTAGGGTGGGGTTTGGTGAGACGTAGGGATGCTTTGTGGGTGAAGTTTTTGAGGGAGAAACATAAATCCCTAAGCTTGGTAAATGAAGGGAGGAGTCGCAAGTATGGAAGGCAATAAATATGAATAGGGAGAGATGTTGTAGGGAATTGGTAGCAAAGTAGGTGATAGGTCACGTACTTAGTTTTGGGAAGATGTTTGGCTTCCTAATCATGATGAACCGAATAGATGTGCACTTGTGAATGTCAACGAGAGCCAACAGAATTTGATAGTTGCATATTTTTCGACTGCGTTGGGGGAGTGGGAATAGAGTAAACTGAAGGGTATTCTTCCTCACTCGATTCTCAAGTGGACGGAGGTGGCTGCTAGGTTGTCTTGGATAGAAGCGTGTAGGATATACCGGTTTGGAAGTTAGCGAATCATGGTGACTTCACACCCAAGTCAGAGTATACTCAGTTGTGTGGGTGTAAGACGATTTCTTACTAATTTATCAAGAGTTCAGAGGGTTTGCAAGCTGAGACAAATTGTGTGCTTTTCTCAGAGATTGTTAAGGATACTTTGCAAGTTTGCATGCTTTAAGATATTGTAAGTATGCGAAGGCTGTTTGGAGGGTTATTTTGCCACCTTAGATGTGTCATAGATTTTTTTTTTGTGAGTTAAGTTGATTCTTGGGTAGATTGGAATCTTACCCTATGACACATGGTGCTAGGTGTAAGCTAGCCGACATGGTTTGCAGTTGCAATTCGACAAATTTAGTTGAATAGAAATTCTAGAGTGCATGAGGATAAAGTGAAGAGTCATTTATAGGTTATGGCTCAGGTGCGGGCGATTGTGGCTTGTTGAACTAGGGCCTATTTGGTTCGATCCCATTACACCCTGCAATACAGTGCAATGGTAATGCAATGTAATATTAATTACAGAGCTAGTGTTTAGTTTGATTTTTAAGTAAGGTGCAATGAACTTTTATTTTAATAATTATTTAAAATTAATATATTATGCAAAGTCTATTTTACCTTTAATATTGCAGTGGAGGAGGAGGTCGTGGCGATGATGGCAACGGCGGCGGTGGCAACAGTGGTGGAGGAGGAAGAGGTAGTGGCGCAGTAACGGTGGGGTGCCGAGGGGTGGAGGAGGAGGAGGAGGTAGTAGTGGAGGCAATAGTGGGGGTGGCGAAGGAGGAGGTGGAGGAGGTAGCAGCAGCGGGTGGAGGACGAGGAGGAGGTGACGGTAGGTGGAGGCGGCAGCAGTGGACGGGGAGGAGCTGGTGACAGGTGGAGGTGGCAGCAGTGGACGGGGAGGAGCTGGTGACGGGTGGAGGTAGCGGCAGTGGGGCTGGGAGGCAGCAGCGACGGCGATGGAGGAGGTAGTGGTGGTGGTGGTTGTGGTTGTGGTAAGTAAAATGAAATAAGTGAAACAAAGACACATAAAACTAAAGGATAAATTGAACTTTTTTAACCATACAATGGGATGGTAATAAGGATTCATAGGGTGGGAGGTATAAATGTGGATTATCAATTTTTTTGTAATCATTATTACCATGGTAAACTTATTGCCATACTAAAGAGCATCAAAACACTCTTCTCATGGTAATACAATCATGATTACCATTGTAGGCATGTAATGGGGTTGAATCAAATGGGCTTTAAGTCTTTGCGTAAGGAGCAGCTTGTAGTTGGGAATAAGGGCCGGCTCTTCACGGGCTCGGACCTAAATTGACCTAAACTTATTTTAATTCAAATAAAATTCACTTTCAAGATTTACAATTTAGTTCTTTTTTTTTGTTTTAAATTGAGATACATTATTTTTAAAACTCAAATTTCTAATTAAAATCATTATCTAATATTCAAATTAGCCTATTTTTTTAAAGTTTAAATAAATAAACCATTATGGAAAACCATAGAAATCAAACCATTTAATAAAATTCAATTTTTAAAAAGGATAATAAGAACTAAATATTTATAACATCGTTAATAATATAAAAATTCTAGTATTATGTGAATAATTTTTTAAAAATAAAAATAAAATGATCTAAACGAGCTGGCCTTCAACCCTTTTAGGCCCTCGGCCCATTAGAGCTGACCTTTTTAGGCTTGCAATTTGATAGACAAATTTACAAACTCAGCCCTCATAATAAAAGGGGCTAAACGGGCCAGCTCTAGAGCACCTTGAGGTTTCTCCTCGGTGGCAGGTTCCTTCTGTGGGTTATATAAAATATAATGTGGATGGTTACTATGGTTACTAGTAAAGGTAGTGGTGCGATGGCGTCGTGCAGAGGAATAGTGCAAGACCATGATGGAACAATTCATAAACGGTTTACGTTTAATAAAGGTCATGGGAACAACCTCCATGTAGAGCTATGGGCTGTATTGTGGTCTCTGAAATGAGCATGGGAGCAGAAGTGGGCAAAGGTTATCATTAAGACTGATTGTTGGGATATTGTTAAGTTGATCTCTGCTGGTTGGTCTGATGTTCATCCAGAATCATATTTGCTGACAAAAGGGGTAAGGTGGATGGATCGGGATTGGGAAGCGACGTTGAACTGGTGATGTTGAGAGTCGAATGGTGTTGTGGATCATAAGCCCCTTGCGAGTTTTTACTACTGTTCCTCATTATCTGACAGAGCTCTTATGCGCTGACATAATTTCGGTGTGGTATTGGGTTTTTCTATTTGATCGAAAAAAAGAAACTATCATGTAAAACTAAAGGGGACGATGTGTCATCCAACAATTAAAAAGAATTTAAATTTTGCCATTAAAAAAATTTTAATTTTGAAATGTCGAAGATTATATATAATTTTTTTTAAAATTAAGATGTTTTGTATATTATAATCTAAATTTTTTAATTCATGCATCCTCATTGTTATGACATGACAATTTCTGTCAGTGACTTAATAACAAAATTATGTCAAATTAAAACATGAAAGAGGTTTATTTTAAACTTTCAAATGTCGCAAGTGACCTAAAATTCATGTTTTTTTTTTTATAGATTTTAGCCTTAATATAATAATAATACTAGTAAAAATTTAAAATTCTAATACTTTTAATCAAGACTACATAATTAATCTGAGAATTTTTTTAACTGAGTTTCTTGTCTTATTAACTTTGTTTATATGCTTCATGTTTTGTCATCATTCCCAACTCAACCATCACACTATTTTCTTTTTCTATTTTTAATAAAAATCGACTGCTACAGATTAGTTTAGATTTAAGTGTTGTTAGATTGAGTTCTACTCCATTCAATAGCCATTAATAAGTAACCATTTGAATAAGTCCAAATTAAATATATTTAAATTAATTGACGGATAAGAATGGACAAGAAACCAGCAGCTCAGCGCCTAATTGATCAGTTTTCATCAAAATTTTATACGACCCTGCTTTTTTCGGCTATCACTAAACGAAATGCTTATTTTAATGAAAGGGCTTTTTCTAGTCAGAATAAACAAAAGACACATTAATATAATATATTCATTATGGTCAAAAAAAGTAAGCAGTGTTTAAGTGGTTAGGGTTGACTAATATTGGCAGCCAGCAAGGACTATTATTAAAATTATGATTGTTTTTTTTTTTATGGCTGTCCACTTTATTAATCGAAATTAACATCATTGACAAATTACGATATTTTTCCAATTATAATTAAATAGCTTCTCAAACTTGGAAGAAATTATTTTCCTATATGGGGATATTATATATATGTGCCTAACTTCACCAAAATAATTTTCAATCTGATCGGATATAATTTAGAGATTTTCACATTAAACATCGGTATATTTTATTGTAGGAATATATATGTACAGTTGTACGCACAAAAAACAGTTAAATTCAAAAGATTATTTTAAAACATTAAACTCTGCATAATTTTTTAAAGAAAATTTGGAATCTTGTTAAGTTAAAATTGATAGCTATACCTTCCGAAAAATATATATACACAGACACACATTTTCTGTACTTATTTTTTATTTACCGAGTAATTGATTTTGAAATCGTTGTATATGCCAACCGTATTTAATGTAATGTCAAACAATCTTTGTTGAATAATCTACTTTTAGCGTTATTTGTTGCATTATAAAATTAATATTAAAATACAATTTGGCCAGGAAAGAACAATTTGGCATTTAAATGGCTAACCAACAATGACAATCTTTTTTTTTTTTTTGGACTGACAACTATGACAATCTATTCGCATATACCACTTTGGTCCTATTTATAAGTCCTTTTTAACAAAAAAATTTAGTCTTATTTATAAGTCAAGTTTCAGTATAGTAAACGAGATTGTGACAATTTTCCCTCTATATATTGTGCCAATGAAGAAATAATTTAAAGATAGATAAAGAAGAAAAAGTTGAAAATCACCCATTCATAAATGAGGGTATAGTTAGAAATTTATCCTTAATCATTAAGTTAATTACCTCTCCTTAGTATGTGAGATTTAGTTAAAAGGGATTTATAAATAGGACCTGAGTGGTATTTATAGAATGGCTCAGGTGTCGATGAGCATGTGATGCAAGATTAAATACTGCTCTGATCCTATTTATAAATTCATTTAATTTTGACCAAAAATTTTGGTCATTATTATAAGTCTAATTTTAGAGTAATAAATGTGTTTTTACTTTTTTGCCCTTATTAATTATAATAAATAAAAAGAATTTATTCATGTTGACTTTTGAAACCAATCATAAATAAGGGCACAATTGAAAATTTAGTCATTAATTAATGAGTTAACTAACTCTCATTGGTGTGTGATAATTAGTTAACTTAGACTTATAAATAGAACCGGAGTGGTACACTATCTTGTGCTTCAAATTCATCATTATTTATTTCTTAAGTCAAACTTTAGGGGGATTTAAATAAAGGAAAATTTCATTTAAATATCATTTGAATTTTCAAAACCCCAGAAGGTCTGTTAAGAAATTGAAATGACACAGAGGTGATTGGAGGAATCTGGGATTTTGAAGTTTAAGTGATTTTACTAAAATGCCCCCCTCACATAACATAAATCCCACTCCTATTTCTCTCTTCATCTCTTCCTCTTCCCTTGTCAACTCCCCACTTTAGGTCTTGCCATCTCTAGCTTCCTCCCTCTTCGTCATCAATGAAGACAGCACTGGTGATGACCAGAAGCCCCTTGATAGCCTTTGTGGAAAAATCCCCTTGCTAGCCCTCTTGCACTGGCACTTGTTACTCAGGACTCGCTAGCACAGCCATGTCAGAACCTTGTAGAGTGTGAGTGCTAGCAGATTGATGAGCATGCAGGGGCAGTAGCAGTAGCACACCACGGCGTGCTCCGTCAAGGTGCCTCCCACGACCTCGTTTGGGAGGTCAATTTTCGAACGAAAGGGAGGAAAGAGCTACTATCGACCACTCACGGCCACCGTCTCGTGCCGTTGTCTTCCTTAACCCCAACTCATTGTTGTTGCTTCACTTTCCCATTGTGCCTGCAATTTCTCTCACCCTCGACCAACAATCAAAGTGTGGAAATTTGATTCGTGGACAACATCCTCTGTAATACAAATTTGGTATTTCTATGAAACACTTGCTGTCTTGGTGGTTTTAGGAAACTACATTATAAAAAATTACAATCAAAATCTCTTTATTTCTATTGATATTTTGGATTGATGCATGAGCTAAGATTCATAGGAATTTGGTGAATGTGTGGTTGTGGCTAAGATCAAAATCTCTTTCTCATCACCTTCTGAGTCAATTCAGTCATAGCCACCATCGGAATCACTGCTCATCCATCGATTCACTGCTCACTGTTCATATGTCAATTTCAGTCATCTTTTTTCTCATAATCTTCTCCATAGATTATTCATGTTGTTGGTGATGGTGAGGATGTTTAAGATGAAGCAGCTATGTGTCTCTGTTTGCTTATTGAGGGAAGAAAATAAAATAGGATGTTTTTTATGTATAGACTGCAGGAATTTCTAGCAGGCTTTGAATTTTGAGTTTATTGGAGGTTTTGGCCTTGATTCTTATCTGTAGAAAGTAGCCTTGATTTTTATTGTGTGAAAGAATTTAGTAAGAGTTTTGGTTGTGTCCAATTGAGTAATGAGATTGACTAAAAGAGTAATGATTTTGATAAAATCAGTAAGTACTGACAATATGTATAAAAAGATTGAGAAAGAGTCTTGAGTTATGGCCAATTAAGTAATGGGTTTGACGAAATGAATGGTGGTGTTAACGAAATCTGTAATGATTTTGACTAAATTAATAAGTACAGACAAAATGTATAAAATGATTGAATATAAGTTTTGGTTTGTGACCAATTGAGTAATGAGATTGATTAAAAGAGTAATAGTTTTGACAAAATTCGTAATGGTTTTGATCAAATCAATAACTATTGACAATATGTGTAAAAGGATTGAGTAATGGGGGCTTTTTGGTCTTTTCTCCTAAACATGAAAAATCTAGATTCCCACCCCATCTCCTCTTTGTCATTTGCATGTGTTAAGGGACTTTTCTGAATTTTGGACGTTGAAATGATATTTATATGTCATTTTCCCTTTAAATAATTAGTCTTTATCCGATGAGATGAGGTGAGTCACAATTGGATAGCGCCAACTTGAATTGAGATCAAAATCCTTTTTTTTAGTTTTGTTCTTTTTTCATTTATTCAATGCCCCTTTTTTAATTATGTGACCCAGAGTAGAGTACTTCAAAATTTATGATAAGAAGAAACCAAATATTTCTCACAAACTATTGAAATAAATAAATTTTAACTCAAGTATAACATCTTACATATCTTTTAATAATTATACTTCATCTCATCTACTCCGGTAAAAAAAAAAAAAAACCTTCATCTCATCTACAACACAAGTCATTTGAACTAATTCATCAAAACAACAAAATGACAGTTAAGTAATTAAATTTATCTTAAATTCAAAAATTTCAACTTTGCCCATATTAAATAGGCTTTTAAATAAGAAATAAAAATACAATAAGGTATGTTTAAGCATTAATTATAAAGGTAAAGTTGATAACTAAATATTAATTACCTTCAAAATTCAGATGACTGATATTATAGTTCAGAAGGAGTATTGTGGAAGTGTAAAATTATTTTCTATGTTTAAAATTTTGTCTTATTTTTGTTCTTTACTATAAACTCATCTTACAAACTCTTCTCAGTAGTGTGTGTGTGAAGGAAATCTTGTAAAATTCATACACATATATAACTTATGGAATCCTTTAACATGAAGCAAGTCTTCTCAAGTCTCAACTATTCTTTTCCATTATAATTCGTCATTATTTTTTAAAATAAAAACATCAATTAACAAATAACTGGGGATGCTAAACGTCTAAGCCCCCAGGAAAATATATATTTATTCACCGATTTTTAATTTGCATGTTGAAATTGTACTACACGTGTGTTTGGACTTTGGATGAGGAGTAAACTAATGTATCAATATGTAATTCTACCTAACATTACGATCACCTGACGTCAACCTCAGATAATGAACCAAATTTTGATTAAAAAAAAAAAGTTGATGAAAATCTACTTACCGATTAAGAAGAGTTATAGGAGATTGCTCTTTTCGTCTATTACCAAGCAAAAGGCTCACCTCAGAAGAGAAAAGACATTAATTTAAATGTGCTTAAAAAGTTTAAGCTAATACAAATGAAAGTTGATCCACTTAATAATATAGATTCCACATACTTGATATAAGAACATAGGTTTATATTTAATTTCATTATCAATGTGAGAATTTTATTATAACAAGAAATTTATTATAAATACTTATGTAAATTTTTTTTTTTAAAATACCCATAATTCTTCAATATATTATTGAATTATATAAATAAGTTGTTGGCCAAACAAATTATACTCTCTCATATCCTTAATATAAGACTTATTTGTTTAATTTGATTAGATTAAGAGAGTTTTTTTTGTTTGTTTGAAGAAAGTTAGTTAATATGACATGTATTTTTTAAAATATTCTAAACATCTTTTTTATTTTCCTTCTTCCTTCTCCTCTTTGATTATTATTGAGAGATCATCAATAAGGGTAAATTAAGAAATGAATAAAAAAGATGAAAAGTATTTGACATCAAGATTAACTTCCTGAATATGTCCTATGTTAAGGATAAGAGGGAGTATTACGTAAATTGTATGTCTTTTATCTATCGCCACATTAATTCACTACAAAAAAGCACTCAATTTATGAGGAATCAGCCACGATTTCTTTTTTGGCTAGGTTCGATTGGAAATCCAAGGCAAATTAATTAGCCACGGAATTGACCAAGTAAAAAGGAATTCTGTGGCAATTTTTTTTGTCACAGAATTAGCTGTCAAATTTTTGTGTGACTAAATTAATAATAATTTTATATTAAAAATAATATTTATAATATTATAATATTAGTTATTTATTAATGTTAATTCAAAATAAATGATTAATTATTAGTATTATATTATTAGTTATTAATAATATATTAAAAATTTATATTAAAATTAATATTTATAATATGAAATTATTAGTTATTAATTAATGTTAATTAAAAATGAAATTCAATTTGAAAAATTGTCTAAAATTTATTTAAAATTTTGATTATTTAAGATGTAAATTTTTTTAATTTGAAATTAATTTATATTAAAAATTATAATAAATATATAAAAATCATTTCAAATTATTATTTAATTAATTTATTATTTTTTAATAATTATATATACAGAAAATATATATTTATATACAATGGATGATTTATGATCATATGAGGCAAATTAATTAGCCACAGAATTAACCACATAAAAAGGAATGCTATGGCAAATTTTTTTGTCACAGAATTAGCCGTGAAAGTTTTGTGTGACTACATTAAAAATAAATTTATATTGAAAATAATATTTATAAAATTATAATATTAGTTATTAATTAATTTTAATTAAAAATCAATTATTAATTATTAATATTATATTATTATTTATTAATAATATATTAAAAATTTATATGAAAATTAATATTTATAATATGAAATTATTAGTTATTAATTAATTTTAATTAGAAATAAAATTTAATTTGAAAAATTGGATAAAAATTTATTAAAATTTTGATTATTTAAGATGTAAAATTTTTTTAATTG
Source organism: Inga leiocalycina (assembly GCA_963242795.1). NCBI lineage: Eukaryota > Viridiplantae > Streptophyta > Magnoliopsida > Fabales > Fabaceae > Inga > Inga leiocalycina. The sequence continues at coordinate 14,465,400 of OY725331.1, forward strand.
GAAATTAATTTATATTAAAAAATATAATAAATATATAAAATCATTTCAAATTTTTATTTATTTATTTATTATTTTTTTATAATTATACACAACAAATATATATTTATATACAATGGATTATGTATGATAATATTTTATATATATATATATAAATATAATTTTATAATAAAATAATGCAACTGCATATATTGCAGCTCAACTGGCAAAAGCTCCCCTCATATACGAAGTCGTGGATTCCAGATGTGGCCCACTGGTACCAGGGGACATGTAGGGGAAGGTCCATGATTTTGTTTGAAACTTAATATATCAAGGGCATATATAACAATTCTTTGTTATATTAGCTTTATTTTTTATTATATACTTAACGGTTCTTTGTGAAGAATCGTAATGTATTTTCAATGTTTCTTAGAATCTTGTATTCTAATATATGATATCTTTCAGAATCTCACTTTTATTTATATTAAAGAATTACTTAATAGATCTTTGTGAAGAACCGTAATATATCATCAAATTATATTTTTTAGGATCTTGCTCTCTTACATTTGATATCTTCCAGAATCCTACATTTATTACTATTAAGATATTTGTAAATGAGGGTATAGTTGGAAATTTAATGATATTATAAAAAGAGGTAGTTAACACTATAATTATTGAGTACTTTTATCATTTATGAATGAGTACTTTTAATTAATACTTAACAAATATTTGTAAAGAATTGTAATGTATTGTTACATAATTTTTTTACTGTTAGGTATTCTTAAAGAATATATAACAGTTAATTGTGAAGAATTGTCAAATATTATCAGATAATTTTTTTTTCCAAAATCTTGCCTTCTTATATATGATAGTTATCATTTTTAACTGTTAAGCATTCTTAAAAAGGACAAGTAATTAGGGATTATACTTTATGGTTAGTTATTATAACAGTTATATATTTATTTTTGTTGATATAAAGTTGTTAAAACAAATCTTTTAAAAGTGTTACATGACTATTTTTTTATAAGAACTGTCCTTTTTGTTAGTAAATACATGGCTGTTAATAATTGCAACTTTTATATTTTTAATTTTCCGTGATAAATTCCGTCAAAAATTCATTGTTTTTTTTGTTGTTGTGTTATGTACTAAAAGGCTTAACTAGATATTTCATCAACTCATGCAAATATAAATTACTATTATTCAATAGGATAGACTCCAACATCTCAAATTCAAGAAGCTTTTACATTAATATTTGATCTTTCGAGAATTGAGAAATGATGGAGCTAGTCCCGGGACTAATTGTGCATCAACAAAAGGTACATGCAAAGGGTTTGGCTCCTCACCGAGAGGGAATGACCCTGAAACATATGAAGGTTGTGGCTCCTCACCAAGTGGGAATGACTCAAAAAAAATGTGATGGTTTTGGCTCCTCACCGAGAGGGAATGACTCTGAAACATGTGAAGGTTTTGGTTCCTCACCAAGTGGGAATAAAAAGGTGGAAGGTTTTGGCTCCTCACAAAGTAGGAACAAAGTTTTGCTATTCATAGCTGAAGCACCACTCAAACAAATGAAAGCCAACCAGACAAGATGGAAAGCTATGGTGATGAAGAAGATAGCCAATACCATCCTAATCCTATTTATAAGTCTTTTTTGACCAACAAAAATTGATCCTATTTGTAAGTCTAGTTTCAGTGTAGTAAATGAGATTGTGACAATTTTGCCCCTATTTATTATACCAATGAAGAAATAATTTAAAAATAGATAGAGAAGAAAGAGTTGAAAAGTACTCATTCATAAATGAGGGTATAGTTGGAAATTTATCCTATAATTATTGAGTTAACTACCTCTTTTTAGTACGTGAACTTTAATTAAAAAGAATTTATAAATATGACCAGAGTGGTATATGATAATTAACTAGCTACTTCTGTGTGTGTTCTGCAACAAATTAAAATGAGCTTTGGTATTTATAGGAGAATGCCACAACCACTCCTTGATGGCCCAAAGCTGAAGCGGTTGAAAAAGAGATCACATGTCTCATGAGTTTTCATTCCTTGTATCCGACAATATTAATTCTTAATAAGTGTGAATAATCTAGGTGAGATGTCTGAGGCCATTTGATTAGGCCAAATAAGCAAAGAACAAAAAACTGGACCGGACCATCTAGTTCGACTGGTTAAATTGGGAACTAGTCAGTAGTCTGATCTAGTTTGATCATTAAACCGTCAGACCAGTTGAACCGGTCTAAAACAAATTGGACCGGTTTCTTTTTTTTTTTTAATTTTGTGCTTTTTTAGGGGAAAATGGAAGGTTGAAGACTAAAATGAAGAAAAAAGTAGGTAAAGAAAGAACAAATCTTAAAAAAAAAAAGATGATGAAAAAAATTATTTAAAAAGATATGATAATTATAGAAAAGGAGATATCATTACATAAGTATAGGCGTTATAACTAATACTAATAGATTTTAAGCATTTTTTCCCTAAAAATATAATCTTCATTTTTATCTATAGAAATTTAAAAATATATTAATATATATTACCACTAATAAATTATAATATTTTAATATGATCGGTTCAACTACCGGTTAGACCTCGATTGACCCATTAATCCTTAAATCTGTACTATGACTAATTCATTACCCAATCCGTTTTTGGTTCCTTGCAAATAAGTGACAAGGTGTGAAGCAAGAAAGAGCATATTGTTGAATGCCATGCAGCTGGAGGAGTGTCCTCAACGCAACCTGCAAAGCCAATGAATGAGGAGAATTTTAATTAGCTTTTGCAATGATGCCATTCACATTTTAAGTCATGTATGCACCTAATTAATAGGTACATTTCATTTAATCTAAAAAACTAAAGTTAAAATAATGCTTAATTTTAGTCCTAAATGTATGATCTAATTTATATATCAAATAATTCCTCAGAACTAAGAAATATTAATTAACTCATTAAATATGTCTTGAATTAATTTTTTTTTCAACTTTACCCATATTAAATTAGGTTTCATATGAGAAAAAAATACCAAAAGCTACAATTAAGCATTAACTACATGGGTAAAATTGATAAATAAATATTAATTACTCTCCAAGTAACTTATATTATGGACCAAAACATTTTTCTAGAAATGACTTAAATTGTAGATTGGAGGGAATAGTACAAATTACATTACAAATTAAGTCATACATTTATGGTAGGAGTATTATTTTCCATAAAAGGTTTGGGTAGTGAGTTTTGAAATTTCACAAGACTAGAGTATCTCTCTAGATTTAAAAAACTTTTACAGAGAGTACTTACATATCATTAATCACATCTGCGGTGGAATTTAAATAGAAGAGGATCCTCTCATAACTTTTTTTCTTTTTAGAATCTCATCTCCATCCTTAGACTAAAAAATGGATGGTTCAGATTTAACATTTTTTAAAACTATGATTATAGTGTTTTATAAATTAATTTTTTTAATTAATTTTGTTTATATTACAACTATAAATTGTGTAGATCATATTTTAGTAGTATAAGTTTACTTATTTATATTTAAAATAATAGTTTCATAAAATATAAAATCTAAACCATCTATTTTTTTTTTAAATATGAGGGTGGATATGAGATTTTGAGAAGAAAATGAGAAAAAGAATTCTAAGGGAATTCAGACCCAATTTAAACATAGGACTTTCTAAGTTATGAATTAAATCCTTATTAACTGAGTTAATAATTTTTATATATAATTATAAAAAATAATTAAATAATAAGATGTTAACAAAAATATATAAAATAGTCTTTTTTTTCAAGGATTACATTTATCCATCATTTTCATTCACGGTTAGAGGCTTTGGAGTTTTTCCAACTTTTTTGACCTTTGAAATTTTTCCACCTTGAAGTTTGCTTAATCATATCTCATGTCAAGCTATTTCTATCACGTATACACTTTTATATAGTATTGGTTACGGTATATTAGTAATTACAATTAATATCTTAATAACAGTATTTAAACATAAATCTGTTATTAAAAATTAAAACAGGTTAATCGCTAATAACTGAGTCACACTACCGAAAAAACATCAAAGTAATGCTAAATTTTAGCGTGGCAAATTTGTTTACCATCAAAATTATCCCTCCATGCCGCCGCCATGTGTTGTGTCCCTACCAACTTGACGTCATTGATTTTGGTCTTTTGTTATTAGTCTTGGGGTCCACAATCAAAATTCAACTAAAGATTGCGTATAGGTAAACTTAGGATCGTTCTCTCTTCTCGAAGAGTCTTTTATTGAATCATAAGTGATCTGAATGCCATAAAAATGCAATGAAACAAGGGGAAATTGGTTTTCCAAATTAATACCTAAAGGAAGAATGCAATTTAATTAAATCTTAAAGCTACTATTTTTGGTATTTTCGTTATCAAATGGAATGATTAATGGAACATGAATGAAGTGAATTCTCTTTAGAAATGGGTTCAATGACCATTCTTGCTCACCAAATGATATGAGAGTTTGAAATCCATCAAGTTTTAATTAAAAACCCCAAGTAACCACATTAGGTTTAACACTCCTAATCAATAGTTACTCCTATGATCCATTCATAGCTATTTCTTATAAATATTATTTAAGAATCACTTGATGTGTGAAATAGATTGAATTAATGAAAATGTTTCCTCTAATATAAATGCATAATCACGTTACTCAAATTAACTCAAATTGACTACACAAACTAGTAATCATATAGCAAGCATAATCTCATTGAATTAAAAAGAAATACATAATTATAAATCATCCAATGATAATAATTCCAATCCAAACACAATATAAGCAATCTTAGTCCAACAATATAGACTCCAAATAACTCACAATAAAATTCTACAGAAACAACCTTTGAACATAACTAGGAATTACGATAATAATAGGAAATTCACAAAGAAATTAAGAAAAACTCCCCATTGAAGCTCTTAAACTCAAATCAAATCCCCAATCCTCAAGAGTTGAAAGCTTAGTCACTCATTGGAGCTTCAGTAGTATTGGCGGCAACTTGTTTGGAACTCTGAAAATCCATGGAAACTACGATCGTCGGAATCTGGAAATCTTCATCAAAAACCTCAAACACTTCGCCGGAAACTGCAGAAAGTTGGCCAAAAGAACACAAAGTTCATTGGAAAATCAAGTTCTCACCGAAAATAACAAGAAGCTTGGCGAAACTCACAAATAACACCGAAAATTGATGGAAAGAGAGGGATTGAGGGTGGAAGAAAAAGTTGGAGATGGTGGAATGAGAAGACGCTGGTGCTGTCAAAACTGAGGTCTCAAGGTTCGCTGACGCTACTCTGTCTTCTTTGAACTAGATGGCGTCAATCACTACAAAAAAAAAATGATTTAGTAGCGGTTAGGTAAACCGCTACTAAATCGTATGTTGCAAGCGATTTTGTAGCGGTTATACAAAACCACTACGCAAGGAACATAACCGCTACATACTTTGTAGCGATTACAAAAAACCACTACAACATCCCCATGAACGAAATTTTTTTTCAGAGATATTTGTAGCGGTTATATAACCGCTACAAATATAAAAAATTGAAATTTTCAAGACGGGAAAAAAATGACATTTTTTCAATTTCGTAGAGATTAAAAAACCGCAACTAATTTTGAATTTTTATAAAATTTGTAGCGGTTATAAAACCGCTACTAATTTTATGAAATTCAAATTTAGCGCCAAAAAATTTAATTTGAGTTTAAAAATGCGCGTTTGTTAGTAGCGGTTTAATAACCGCTACAAATATTTAAAAATTTTTTTAAAAATATACAATCATTTGTTTCTTTTCTTTTAATATTAAATTAATTAGTTCCTTTTTTTTATTAGTTTATCTAATTTAATTAGCTTATTAATAAATTAAAAGGATAAATTTAATTTAATTGGATTAGTATAAAAATTATATTAATAATATTATGAAGGATACGTAGGTAATAAGGAATTATTATGTTGTTTAATATAATGTAATTGTGTATGAAAAATAGATGAAAATGAGATATAGTTCTAATATATCTGAAAAAAAATGGTGAGAATAAATTTTATATAAAGGAAAGAAGTATTGTAAAAAAAATAAAAAAACTTGTTACCATATGTGATCGTATTATTCAGCTCCTTTACTCATACAAAAGAAGTTGTAAATGAGAGAAAATGAAAGAAAGGTAAGGTAAAAAGAAATTGGAGAGTGTTTGAAATGAGTTGTGGTAAGGGTATTTATAGGGATCAATGTACTATTTGTAGCGGTTAATGTGTCGATTTTGTAGCGGATATTGTTACTTTTGTAGCGGTTTAATAACCGCTACAAATATTATTATTATTTTTTTAAAAATCTTGTTTTTTAAATTTTATTTTAAAATTTTTTTCCAGTTGTTTTTAAAGAGAAAAGTATAATTTGAATTTGATCACTCATCGTCGCCATCGCTACAGAAATTATGTAGAAAAATTATTGTTATGGATGTTTTATTAAATTTAAAAAATTTAATTTAAATGACGTGGACTTAAAAAAACTCACCGCAGTAGAGGTAAATTATCATCGCCTTCAGGGAAGTAGTTTTCAAAATCGGCTGGCTGAAATGGCTCACTCTCGTAGGCGATGTTATCGCCTTCACCCATGTCGTAAAGGTTTTGTGGCTTTAGATGAACAACCATGTGCCAATCCCTGTGCCTCTCGTCCTCGACATAATAAACCTGATGTGCCTCTGAAGCTAGAATATACGGCTCATCATCTTGAGAAATACCAATATGAATCGGCCGTGAGAAATTGACTGATGTGATCCTTAAGTCGTCAGTTGTCAGTCCCCGAGAAGTAGTGGTATTTGCCCACAAACACTTGAACAACGTCACGGTGAAACGGCCTTGATAATTAAGTTCGACTACATCAAGAAGCTTGCCATAGTAAGGGACGGCTCTGAACTGCATGTTGGCGTCACTGCTGCTCGCATAACTCCTTGTCCCAAATGTGCCATAAGCACCTGAATTCTGAGTTTGCAATCCTTGATCCCGTGAAACCGTGTAAAACTTAAAACCATTGACATTGTATGTTGTAAACCTTTTTGCATAATTAAGAGGGCCGATTGCGAGAGCTCTGAAATCTGGTGAGTGTGGGTTGTGGTCATTTAGTATTCTGTGTGCAAACTAGCTCGGGAATTCTCTGTGGACCCTCCTATCAACTTCCAAGGATGTCTGTGTACAGATCCTGAGTTGACGCTTCACATGACTTCTGAATTCCCTGCAATTAATAATGGAAAGACGATAGTGAAATGAAAGTGAGAAATATTATGAAAGATATAGATCGAATAACATGTGAGTGTACAATTCTTACCGTATGAAAGGTTCAACTTGAGTGCAATTAATCAAGACATGTTTATGTGCTTGCAACTTCTCAGTTGCCGTTAGTTTGAAGTTCTCAGTTGCTCCAACTGGTTTACCAACACGAGGGATAAATTCTCCTGATGTCGGCGCAGGATCAGGACAATCGTCAACACGGGGTGGGCGATTGAAAGCCGTCTCAAGATCATCAAAGTACCTTGAGCAAAAATATAGCACCTTATCCCCTATATAGCCTTCAGCTATAGAACCTTCTGGCCACGCCTTATTCCTTACGTAAGATTTTAATTTCCCAAGGAACCTACGAAGTACAGATGAGAAAATTGATATAAAATGCTGAAAAGGACGACTAGCAAACATTAAATACGGAGAATAAATTACATATTTAAAATGAGTACCTCTCAATCAGATACATCCAACGATATTATACTGGTCCAACGAGCTTTGTTTCATGAATGAGGTGGACTGTAAGGTGAACCATCACAGTAAAAAAGGACGGAGGAAAGATCATCTCCAAATGACAAAGCGTAAGAATAATTTTGGACTGCAGCTGATCGAGCTCCTCAACGATCAAAACATTAGAACACAACTTCCGAAAGAAAGAACAAAGTTCCACCAAAACGATGGAAATATCGGGAGTAAGTGTATTCTTTATAGCCAGAGGGAGTAACTGCTGCATAAGAACAAGTGAGTCATGACTCTTTAGGCCAGCAACCTTTCGAGCCTGCAAGTCAACACATCGAGAAATGTTGCTTGAATACCCATCAGGAACTTTTAATTTCTTCAACGTCACGAGGAAGACTTCCTTGTTCGGTTTTGTGAGGGTAAACTTTGCCGGTTAAAATCTGTCATGCTCATCTGGCCAAGCGTCTTCACGAACTCCCATGTCGCGTAAATCTTTCCTCGCTTGAAGGTGATCTTTTGTCTTGCTTGGTTCGTAAAACAACGTATACAACACATTGTCGCAAACAATCTTTTCAATGTGTATTACATCAAGACTGTGGCGAAGTAAATTAGATCTCCAATATGGAAGAGTGAATAAAATACTTATCTTCTTCCACTGCTGAGGCGCCGAAGTCCTGCGCGTCTTTTGGCGAGTTTGTGCTGAATCGTCGCTTTTTCCAAACTCGAAGTCAAAATGTTCAAGCTGCTGTAAGATATCTATACCGGAAAAAGTATGAGGAGGTCCTCTTTTTTCTGGTTTCCCATTGAAGCGATTCCGTTGCAATTTGAACTTATGCGTTCCATTGAGAAACCTCCGATGCCCCATAAAGCACCACTTTCGGCTGTGAGGAAGGCGTATTGCGTCAGAGTCAAAATTGCAAGCTGGACACGCCGACCCAGTATGCACATTCCAAGCAGATAATGTGCGAAGGCCAGGAAAGTCACTAATCGTTCACATCAAGGCTGCGCGCAAGTTGAACAAAGTCTTGCCGTAAGTGTCGTACGTCTCCAAGCCGACATTCCACAGGTCAAGCAATTCCGCAATAAGTGGTTGGAGATACACATCGATGTCATTGCCCGGTGCCTTTTTGCCTGGAATGATCATAGACATGATGAAAGAGCTTTGTTTCATACACATCCAGGGGTAAGTTGTAGGGAACTAAGACTACCGGCCAAATACTGTAACTTGTGCTAAGATTCCCGAAAGGATTGAAACCGTCGGTCGCCAACGCAAGCCGAACATTTCTGGGGTCAGTCGCAAAATCTAGAAAGTCGTTGTCAAACGTTTTCCAAGTAGCTGCATCCCGGGAATGTCTTAATTTACCGTCTTCGTTGTTATCAACGGCATGCCACCTCATGTGCTCTACAGTTTTAGACGACATAAATAATTTTTGTAGACGAGGTTTCAAAGGGAAGTACCTGAGAATCTTTGCAGGTTTCTTCTTCTGATTTTTCCCCTTCCGAATTGTCTTATACCTCAATGTGTGACATCTCTTACAAGTCTCCTTGCTGGAGTCGTCTCCCCAATACAGCATACAATCATTTGGGCATGCATCAATCTTTTGATAATTCAACCCCAACCTGTTGATAATCTTCTTGGCCTCGTAGAACGTTGTGGGAATCTCAGCGTTGGGGAATGCATCTTGTAATAAGTCGAGCAACATCGACATTTCCTTATCTGTGATCCCACACAAGCACTTGATATGATACAATTTGATCAAGAAAGATAATTTAGAATATTTGCGACAACCTTGATATAAAGGACGATCTGCTTCATTCATCAAGCTGAAAAAATCCCGAGCTGCTTCATTCCTCATAAAAACCAGCTTAGAACTGTGCACTTCTTCGTTGAAGTTGTCGCCTTGAAATCCAAACCCATTACGCACAGCATCATTCACAGGATCATCTTCATATACTTGAACGCCTATTTGAGAACTTCGAGGAAGAGCATCGTCATATCTAATGCCGGCCTTCTCACCATGAACTGCCCAGAATTTATAGTCCTCAGGGAAAGGCTTCACAAGAAAATGTTCCTTCACAACATTTCGTGCATGCCACTTCTTGAACTTGCATTTTCGATACGGACAAACGATCTTGCCGTTACAGCTGGCGTGAGTGAATGCAAAATCCAAGAAACTGTTTAATCCGTACAAATATTCAGGAGAATTGCGTGGCAACCTGATCCATGATTTATCCATAGTTACTAATGAGAGAGAAAAAAGTATAGAGAAGAAGATGAGTGAAAAGAGAATGACGAATGCCAAGAACCTTATACTCTGAAATTCTAACGTTTATAATTTTGTAGCGGTTTTTAAACCGCTACACTAACCACTACAGTTATAAAATATTAGTAACGGTTATATATATAAAACCGTTACTAATTTTTAAGCCGTTACACATTGGTGGGAAATTCAAAATATACACGTTGAGTATTTGTAGTGGTTATATGTATACAACCGCTACTAACATTAAAGCCGTTGGACAGAAAATTTAAAAATAATTTTTAATTTGTAGCGGTTATACATAACATAACTGCAACAAATGTACACAAAAGCGGCAAATTTCAAAATTTAAATGATGAGTATTTGTAGCGGTTTTTAAATTTCTATTGTAGAACCGCTACAAAAATATAAACTTTTGTAGCGGTTTCTATTGTAGAACCGCTACAAATATATATATTGTTGTAGCGGTTTTTCTTGTAGAACGGCTACAACTATATATATTTGTAGCGGTTTTTATTTAAAACCGCTACAAATATATATATGCTTTATTATTTTAATTTAGAAATATAAATAATATTGTTGCAATTAATTCATAAATTCAACAACGCGATCTAATAATATAAATATAATTATATTAAACACAATAAGAATTTAAGTTCTGAAATACAAACTCATATATATTTACAAATGTTTCAACAACAAATAAAAAAAAAGATGTCCTAAACTAAGTAGCTGGGGGCTGATCATCTGGTGCTCCCTCAGGTGCTGCTGGATCGGGCCGCTGCCCAGAGTGAACCGCACCATCATCATCAGCAGGAGATGGCGCAGGAGGAGGAGGAGTAGTAGTCTGGACGATGTACCGAGGGACAGGGGGAACCTGTGGATGTTGCTCGTCCGGGAATAGGTGACTCCATGACCGCTCGAGCATGTTGTTCGCGATATCACACCACTGCGTCTACTGAGCGTAGATCATATCAGCCTGCAGCTGCATCTGCTGCATATGCTGCAGATGCAGCTGGTACATCTGCTGCTGCTGTGCCATCTGTTGCTCCAAATTTGACCACAGCTGGTTAATAGACTCGTCCCTCGGACGTCTGACCCCTCTAGAGCTGCCAGCCTCAGAGGCCGCACTCCTGCCGTAGACTATGCTAGGTCTGGCACCTATCCCCATCCCCCGCACCCGTCCGGGGTGCTCAGTCTGAGCCAGACCCACCTTCAAAGGAGCTGTCGGGTCCACTGACCCCTGTGACTCCTCGGCCTGGGTCTGTCGCAGCTTAGCCTGCGACTGCTGCATCCGCTCCTGCCATTTTATGAAACAAGTATTAATTAGCATTTTTCAGTATTAAGTTGGTTTTATAAAAATTATAATAATAAAATTACTTACAATGGCCGCCTCTGTCTGCTGAGAGGTCACAGTCCCGTCACGGTGTCTGTGTGTGATGGCGTACAACTCCCCATAGTCTGTCTAACGGTTCTCCTGCCGTGCCTTCTTCTCCTAAAACAATTACAAAATTCAATTAATTAGTATTATAAAATAACCAACTAAAAGTCAGTGATATTTTGAAAAGTTACCAGCTCGTTATAGGTGACAGCAAAGGTCTTCGATCCTGCTGTGTGGTAGATCGTCTGCTGCACACGGATCCTAGTGTTCCTCTGAGAAAGCTCCTGGAAAAAAAATAATATTAAATATATTAAAAAAATAAAAACATTTAAAATTAATAAAGTTCAAATTAAAAATAATTAAATTGAAATTATAATTTAATAATTAACAATTAAAAAAAGTATATAAATAATCTAATAAATACATTACGTGCCCCTCAGCGCTCTTCCTGAACTGGACGAAACCTGCCCAGTCGTTCGGCGGCACGCCGTCCGGGACGCTTTCGATCAACTGCTCCAGTGGCATTGTCCCGTCCTTATCCACCCTGCGGAAGAGACGGTTCCTCCTGTTCCTCCATCCGTCACCCATTTTCACTAGGGTGTACCTCTTCCGGTTGGCCCGGATGGTAAACCACAGCTATAAAAAAATCATTTAAATATCATTAATTACAAAAATCCTATTAAAAAATATTAATTAAATATAATTAATTACAAAAAATATTAATTAAATACTATTAATTACCTGAACCACGTCCTCCTAAGCCTGGTCCTTCGGCCCCTTCGAAACGTGCCTCCACGTCCTGAAGTGAAGGGGGAACCGCATCCAATTGGCGCCCGGATCGTTCAGGAAGCGGTTGAACAGGTGACCCCCATTGTCGATGGGCTGGTCAGTGCCGTCATTCCACAGCACTATAATCGCAGGGTCCGGTCCATGCTGTTCACACCGGCCACGTCTAGCCTCCTCGTCAAAACGTTCCCCTGCTCATCTGCACAGTTTATTGCACGTTAGATAAATTGTAATTCAAAGTTAACATTTCGAATTTAAATAAATAATTTATTAAATTAAAAAATTTATTTACCTTGGACCTGCACCTCAAACCCAGTGGACCGCAAAGATGACCCTCGTGGGTTGTTCTGCTCCCGAGCCTCCTCCTCATCGAGGAACTGCTCCATCTCCCTGATCCCAATCGGAATCTTGAACTCCTCCTCGTCGTAGTCCTCTACGCTCATATCTGCCCCCCAAACTCAGGCACCTCTGGTGCGGTCGTCTCCTATACAGACTTCTGAACGCTCAAATCTTGAAGAAACCACTCAGAGAAACCCCAGGAAACAAAATGAGCAAACGGAGAAATGAGGAAGGCGCCTCCTTAAATAGGCCAGACATTTGTAGCGGTTATTCCAATAACCGCTACCATAACCGCTACAAATTACAAGAACTTTTGAAATTTTGTAGTGGTTATGGCCTAGAACCGCTACAAACGTGGAGACTCTTGAAATTCTGTAGGGGTTATATCCCTATAACCGCTACAAATAGCTGACGTTTGGTATTTTGTAGCGGTTTTGTTGCTGTAACCGCTACAAATAACCGCTACACTGTTGGCGGGACTTGGTCGCACCAAGTGGCGGGAATATTGTAGCGGTTTCTGTGTATTAACCGCTACAACTTAACCGCTACAAGTTTTGGCAGGATTTTCACGCCAAATTTCTAGCGGTTTTGTTTACTTAACCGCTACAAGAAACGCTGCTAATTTGTCTCGCCACTTGGCGCGTAGCTTGCCGCTACAATTTTGTAGTGATTTAGGTTAAAACCGCTACAAATACTATAATTTGTAGCGGTTTGATATAACCGCTACAATTCCACCGCTACAGAATACCATTTGTTTGTAGTGAATGGTGATTTGCAACTCGGGCCTTTTGAAGAAGAAGAGCTTCTTAGGTCCTTCCTCCGGTGGAAATCATAAGGACAAAAGTGATGGTAGTTCAAGGAAGAAGGTTACTGGTTTGGTTCAGTTCTCTCTTCTCTCTTTCTCGCGTGGTGCTTTGCTTGGCGGACAATAAAGGAGGGTCACCAACGCTGGTAAAGAAAGTGAAAGTCGCCGGCAACCGAGAAGAAATGGCTATGCATGGTCTGGTTCTGAGGTTGAACTTTAGTCCACGGCACGAATCCATATTCCCTGCTGCTCAGGGAATGCCCATCCTCAAATAAAAGGTTTTTTTTAATTTTTTTTCCAAAAATACTCTATGTACTAAAATTTAATTAGCTTAAGATACTGGGTATTGAAAAAATATTTCAGATTTTGGGTGCTACTGGAAAAATAGGATACTGGTGTTATAGGAAAAATATTTCTGAATGCAGAACCAAAACTTAATTAATTTGAGATACCGGGTGTTAAAAATATTTCAGGGTGCAGCATATAATTTAATTTAAATAAATAAGAATACATAAAAAAAACAAAAAAATGGTCCCCTCCCCAAAATTGGGGGGTGGGCATACACTGCTTATCACATCATCCCCTGCTCATAGATGCGATAAGCAAGGCATACGGAGCACTCTTGTAACAGCCTAGGACCACACACAGTACCCGCGGCTAGTCGGGACTACACATAGCATCCGGCAGGATTTGTCCCCTCCTCTAGGGGATTTTCCTCTTGGGTACTCCTAATTTCCCCAAGAGTCGTCTCCTTAAGGACTCGAACTTTGGACCTGAGGGATAAGTCCAAAGCCTAAGAGCTCCTTGGTAATCAAGTGCGCTAGCACGACGTTGCCCTCGACGAGGTCCCTAGCAGTGCTGGACAGGTGTCATTGAGACCCCTTGCCAAGATTTGTCCCCCCCTCCACCCACCGAAGGCTTAAGGATTTTGCTCTAGGTGCCACCGAGACCCCCCAGAGTCACCTCCCAAAGGATCGAACCTTAGACCTAAGGCATAAGTCCAAAGTCTATGAGCTCCTTGGTAACCAAGTGCGCTATAGCGCACTTGGCTACCAAGTGGCTCTTAGGCTTTGAACTTATCCTCAGGTTCAGAGTTCCAGTCCTTAGGGAGGCATATTCCTTCCTTTGCGTTGGAATAAATTCCCAAGAAGGGGGAACAGTTTCTGCCATGGGAGGGACCAAGCTTGTGTGGCGGTGGACGGGCCGTTACAACTCTCAAGGTCTTGAGGAAGAAGGAGAATTTGAAACATGCATAACCTAATTTGGAGGGACCAATCTAAAAGGTTTAAAAGTTCGTTGTGGGGTTAAGTGCAAATTTTTGAAATGTTTGTGGAGCGAAACTCAATTTTCAAAAACTCTGGGTGCTTTCTGTAATATTCTCTGGCCCTTTTCTTCAGTAATTTTTAGAAATTTTGGAGACCTTTTCTATAATTTTCCCCAGTAATAAAAAATATTAATTCTAACCCCAACTGTCATTTTCCAAATTCTTCAATTTTCTTTCAAAATACTTGCAATGTAAGATTAAGCACAAATGTAGTATTAAAAGTCTAAGAAGTCATTTGTGTGAATAATTAACAAATTATGACCATTTTGCCCCTAATTATCCTTAATTCAATACAAATGTCTCTAACTTAAATTAGGGCTTAATCATATAATAACATCCTAAAAAATGCATTAAAAATCCCAAATTAATCATGAAAAAATATATATAAACATGGTTTAATCAGCCATGTCAGATAATGGTTGAGTTTTGTGACGAAGGAAGGAATCGAACCCTAGACTTATATGCATTCTTGATGCTTTTGTTGTTTGAGCTATTTGGAACTTGCGTTATTTATTCACATTATTTATTCACAAAATTATATATATAATATAACAATTAAAAAACTATATAATATTAAATAAATATATATAATATTGAATGTATATACAAATATATGTATATATATATTTCGTTTTTTATATTATATTATTTAATATTTTTATTTTCTTATTTCATTTATATATTTATTATATCATATTAAATATTAATTTTTTTTAACATATATGTATTTATATTTATATCTACAATTTTCATTATATACTATTTTTATTATTTATTATTTTATTATTTTACATAAATTATTATTAAATTAGAATAAAGGAGCAAATTTATTTATAAATTTTTCTCAAAAATACAACAGACATCACAAACTTTTCTTAGTTGTAAAAATACAAAGAACTTTTTTTTTAGTTGTAAAAGGTGGCGAAATACCATTTTTATCATCTTCCATAAACGTTCGTTACTTTTAATTTTTGAGGGTCCCCTGCGTATCTAAGTGTCAGCCATCTGAGTGCTAGTCAACTCTCCCCCTACCCTTCCTCTTTCTCTCTCCCTCTTTCTTCCCTCTCTCTCACCACCGGCAACCACCCTTCCTTTCTCCTTCTCTTTTCTACCTGCAAGACAAGAATCTCTCTCGCCATGAACTTCACTCTCTCGCGCTCCAGATTATCAACCCTAACTTTCTTTAAAGCTAATATCTTTCCAGAATGAAGGTCTCTCGCTTCATAATATATACATTGCCATATGTTCTTTGTCCAATCTAAAATCCCAAGACACAAAAAATGCATACCAACACTCTCAAACTTCCAATTTTTGAAAAAAAAAAAAAAGGAAAAGAGAGTTGCAATCACAGAAATAAATTCGATATCTCTAATCACCTTCGCTAGTGTTTCGAATGTGTGTGGGCGCGCCGAGGAGTCCGATCCCGGATAGCGTCGCCCGCCACAGCCATCAAGCAAGACGGCCATCCCTCTGGGGTTTAAGCTTATGGAACAAGACTAGGCTTCTGGCGTTTCGGTCCTAGGAGACTATAAACAAATTCGCCGCCATGCTGCCGAGTGCCGAGTCCTTTTCTTCTTCTTCACCTTCCCTCCGTTCCCAACTCTAACAGCATTACCTTCGTCAGCAGCAAAGTTTTGCTCACGACCGTTCCAAGCTCCAGAACCCAACCTTCGGGCTGCATAATTTTTCTCCGCTCCGAGCACACAATCACATGGGAATTAATAAACGAGGGACCTTGCAGTGATGACGAAACGCCAGAACTGGCAGCAGATCTGGATAAAGCAGGGGTCGCAGAAAGGAAAGACAAGGACCAGCTCTCTTGGAAGGAACGGGCCATTGAATGAGTGGGCTTCGCCCCTACGTGTTTTGATAGATTTGTAGGCGAAAAAGAGAGAGAAAGGAGGGAGAGTAGGCGCCGGAGAGGGAGGGACGGAAGAAAGAGAGAGAGAGAGGGTGGGAGGGAGAGAGGGAGAGTTGACTACGGTGACTCAGTATTCAGATGGCCGACACTTGGACATGTGTAGGACCCCAAAAATTTATGGCAAGATGTTTATAAAAGATGACGGAAATGGTATTCTAACATCTTTTTATTTGGGTTAGTTTGGAATAATTTATTTTTAGGTGATAAATATTTATAAATCGTGATTTAAGGTATACGAGGTAAATATATGAGAGAATTTTTATCTTAATTTGTGTAATAAGGATTTATTATCCAAATATAAGTTATACCAAACACAAGCTAAGTTCATACGTATTTTTACATTTTAAAAAAAATTATGATGCTTAGCGCATTTCAGAAAAAACTCAGCCATAAATTTATCTTTTTACCCATTAAAATGTAATAATAAAAAAATTATAAATTCAGTCCCAATATTTATGTTTTTTGTCGGTGATTACTAACAGAAAAAATTTCTGTAAGTGAGAGCATGCTTTTTTTAGTGCCTATGACCTTCTTATTAGCTTATACTGAGCATTATCAGCAAACAATTGGTTCAAATATGATGCAAAATTAAATACACTATCTTGCTTTTGCTTTTCAATGTGATCATTATTTATTTCCTCAGTGAAATTAAGACGCAATTTTTTCAATTCATTAATTAAGTGATTACATAAATAATTTTATCTTGCTTCACTCAAAAATAATTTTATCTCTAGCTTATGAAGACAACTGTGTCACAATAGTATATTGATAATAAAATTCCTTTTTACCTCTAATTTATTAACAAAATTCAAGGCATTAAGTTGAGACCATCTGATCGAACTGACATGAAACCCATCCTTAATTAAAGTTTTTTTAAACATGAGTTTGTGAGTTTGACCCGTGCATGGGTTCTTTCTATAGAGTAAAAAATGACATAAAAACCTTCAAGGCATTAAGAGTAAACTTCAGACTTAAATGAGAGTACATACTATCAATAAGCTGATAGTTGAGATAGCAAATTATTTTATCCTTTTAAGAAAAAAATTACAAGTTCAAATTTTGAAAGGAGCACTTATTGAAGGAGGCACAAATTTGCAACGATTCTCCAATCCGATTCATAATTTGAAACGGTTTTGGGCGCCCGCAAACAATCTTAACTCCTACGCCATTTATTAGAGTGGGTGGCAATATAATTGAACTAGTCTAATCTTCCGGTGTATTCTGATTAATTCTAAAAATAGCGAAAGAGGCATGAATACAAAAAGTACTGATCAACAATTTAGCCATATTTTGGTCTTAATTACATAATAACCTTTTTTAAATTTTTTTCTCCATCACAACCCTTGCGCCAAAAATGGAGTGATTATTACGGGATATAACTATAATCAATTAATAATATAACGAAAGTGTTTAATTTCTCAACAACATGGATATTTTAGAATTAAAATATGTATAATCTAGGGTAGGTATATTCAAGAGCATATGATTACAAGGTGGATAAAGAAAATAGCCTAAACACTAATATTGCTTAAAGATGCCACAACGCCGCCACCCCCATCATATATAATAATAATGAACTAAATTTAATGTTTTTTATTGCTAAAGAAAGCATAATTAAATAAGTAATTATAATTATCTTTTCATCAAAAGGAAATGGAGGGTTGACTTGCGGCGAGGCAAATGGGGCAGTACGCCCACCAGAATATACGGTGGCTGTACTTTTGTTTGAAAAACCGAACGTTGTCCCTTCCTCTCTCTCCTTTCTCTCTCCCCTTTCCGTACGTCTTGTCTCTCCCACATTATAAAAAGTTAAAAACACGAACCATCTCTCTCTCTCTCTATCTTCCACCTTCAAAGTTCAGACCTTTCTCTCCTAACCTGATCACAACCTCAATCTCTCCGGTCTCTCGCTCTCTGTGAATGATCATCAGTCAACTCAAATCTCTGTAGAAAAGATGATGTTTGAAAAGCAAGGAGTGGATGGTCTTCTTAACAATCATGTTCATGGTCAGCCATTAATGACCACAAAGTAAGACGAAGAAAAGTGATTATAATCGGAAATCAAAGGCGACGATGCAGCAACAAAAACAAGAGAAGCTTGGGATTGTTGATCTCAGTGGCTTGTCCTTAGACTCTCTTCCTAATCCTTCTCTTAATCTAGCCATCATCACCAACTTAAACCTCTCCAACAACAATCTTCAGGTACCTATATATATATATATATATATATATATATTTCTTTATTTGGTTTTTTTTGGATGATAAGTACTTATATTTCTCTTAGTCATATTCATATATTCATATACTCATTACATACAGTATATTACTTTCTTTTAAATAGAGATCCATGTGCTCATTTCCATCGATCTTCTGGCTTTTTATTGAAACGTTGCTTCTGGATCTGGTTTAATTTGCTGATTAGTTAGTTTCATTATTGAAAAATTATAAAAGAATAGATCAGCAGTTTACCTAGATGATATTCATAATTTCTTATTTTGCAATTATCGCATTTGAATGAATATCATCTAGTTAAACTGATGATCTATTCTTTTATAATTGAGGCGATGACTTTTTGTTGCCGTTGATGTGTGGCTGATGGTTAATTGTTTTTAGCATGTATGATTCCATTTTCATACTAAATATATTTTTGAAATTCAATTTTAGTCCAATTCTAAGTTTTTTTTTAAAAAAACTCTTCCATCATACTAAATATCTATATATAATGATAACTCATTCAAAATTTTGCAGTAAAAAATGAAGGCTCAAAACCAAACTTAGTTTTCATCCCTAGCTAGCACGCACTTATCCCTCTATTACAAGCTTCTTATCATAAGTACCTTTCGATTATATACAAGAGTATTTTTACATTATATATAAACCTATTTCGTTGAACTTGTGCGTATGTAATATTATCTAATCTTTTTTCTATATGTACACGCATACGCAATACATTGTTGACATGAACTTGTGTGTGTGTGTGTGTAAATGGCATCATGATGATAAGCCAAGAGAAAAAAGACACTTTTGGTGGAAGATGTTGAAAAAAAACTACGGATATATCATATTATATATATATATAGTACGTCACAGCAAAAAAGAATAAAAAGACTCATTTGCCCTTCACATGCCGTCTTTAATTAAAATACCATTTTGCATATACATTACTTATTTCTGCCTGTTTGTCATGGTTGCGTTGTGAGAATTAATGATTTTTTTAATATATTCAATCTGTTGGTAACTATATGATGTTATCAACAGTAATTAATTATATTCATCTCTATCTAGTATCATTTTTTTAAGAATCTTTAACCGTACGATGATAATAAGTATCAAATATAGCATTTTTATAATTATAATAGCATTTAATATCTTGGTAACCTTTTGCTTTATTTGGTGGACTCTACCTTCTGGGAGAGGGGTGTCTTCATTGATTTTCCTCTTCATTTACTCTTCATTCAGGGTATCTACCATTAGATCAACTTTTAATTGTTGAGATTTAATAATATGTAAAGAATATCATTATAATAAACATCTATAATGATAAATCTCAACCATTGAAAGTTGATCTAATGATAGATACATTTAATGGAGAGTAAATGGAGAGAGAAATTAATGGAGACACCCCACTTCCCTACCTTCTGTATTAGAAATCTCTATGGTTGTATTTGTATATTTGGTGACACATCGATCCAGCCTCTTAAATTTCTTAGAAAGTCTATACATATATTGAAGAAGTCAACACTTCTCATATATCATAAACAACAGTCTTCAAATTCTATATACACACAGTCCCACATCTAGTTAGTTACCGCTAAAAAAAAAATGCATGTGCACATAAATACACTAATTTCATCATATGTGAAATGAATATAATGACCTTCATGAACTTGAAGAGGCAAATAAGCGTCCTTACACACACACACACACACCCTTCTGCCCATGTGTGTGTGTGTGTGTGTGGATACATTAATTAGTGGTATTAATTGTTAAAAATAATGATAAGTGTTGACACTCATGTGACAGAGCATACCGGAGTCATTTACGGCGAGATTGCTGAATGTGGCGGTGTTGGACGTTCACTCAAATCAACTAACATCGCTTCCAAACTCTGTCGGTTGCCTCTCTAAGCTAAAGATCTTGGACGTCTCCGGTAACTTCCTTGAGTCCTTACCCAAGACCATTGAGAATTGCAGGTAATACTCTCCTCTCTAGATCTGATTATGATATATAGTATTTGGTAAATATTAATATAATTATCAAAGGTCATGTAGCCTAGTGTATAAAAGCTACCCACAAAGTGCGAGGGTTCAATCCTGTTTGTAACCTCAGGTTGTTAGTGCATGTCCCTTCAATTAAAAAATTGTTAACATAATTAATTGAAATTTAAATTCAAGTGTTGTCTCTTTTTTTAAAGAGAACTCACTTTCTTTCTGCTCTCATCTTTTCTTCCTTTTTGATTATTTAGACGTGATGTCAAGATTTGAATGATTAAAATTATAAGCCATATTATTCTTTTTTTTTTTTAAAGCTAGAGGTATAGTTAGCATACCAACTCTTTTAATTAACAGGAAAAGTTGGGGCTGTTTCAAAAATTTAAGTGAAATTGATAAATATTAATTGACTCTGTAAATTATATTAATTCCATAGGGGCGGATCTAAATGGGAAGATTTTTCCAAAAATTAATTTATAGACATCTTTACGTGTGTTTTCTTTTACTGGAACCTAATTCAACAAATTTTTGTAGGTTTAGGTTATATTGTAATTAAAATTAATATATTTATTCAAATTATATTTATTAATCATTATATCTGGACAAAAGGAAAAGAATACTATTCTAGAAGAAAGCGCAATGTCATAAGTGTTACTTTTTAAAAGAACATATCTAGGATAGATTTCTTGATACTATTGAAAGATGGACTTTCGTTGGAATCCAATAAAAGCAAAAGTGGGGGAAACAGTGTGAAACACTTGAATAATGTTGTGTCCAATATTAATTAATGATAATAATAATAATAATAGTTATTTGACTAAGATACACACACAAGATTGTCAAACTCACGAGTTTAAATAAATTTGTGACAGTGATGCAAACTCATATCGTAAATTCAAATTGTAAACTTGAAGAGTTTACTTTTATCATTAAATAAGTATTAATAGTATATAATTAAATAATTAAAATATAAAATATGACAACAATTTTATTTAAATATATTTTAAATCCAAATAATTGAAATTAAATTCATCAACAATTATAATTTGTTATATTTAATAAAGACTTTTTTTATAAAATTCATATATAAAGCCACTGGGCATGATTAAATGAAAAAGTTAACACAAATTTAAAAATAAGTTAACATAATTTTGTAAGTTAGAAACGTAAAAATAGTAAACTCGGTGTGTAAACTCGTGAGTTTAACCGAGTTTACAACTGGTATTAGTTTACCTACTACTTGACTCGATTTAGTCTAGTAGGAATGTAAAAATGGTAAATTTGAAGAGTCAACTAGTGAGTTTGATAACAATATATATATATATATGTGTATATATATATATATATATATATATGTTCCTACTTTATATGTGTGGCTGTCCCATTGTTGAATTATTCAGTCTACTTAATTTTAATATACCAAAAAAGTATATAAAAATTTCTCCAGCTCAACAGAGATGAGGTTGGGAAAGATTTAGAATCTTTTGAAATTCAAGTTTGATATATATATATATATATATATGCGCGCGCGCGAGAGAGATAAATTGCAGACTAGAGACACGTTTTGATGAAAAAAAATGAAATGGAAAAAAATGCTTTATTTAAGCTTGAAAAGAAAAAGTAAGAAAAGAAAAAAAAAATTGAGAAAGCATATTCTACCATTAACAAACAAATTCAACCTCTAACAAAGCCACCGTTTACACAATAGTGTAATTAATTAATGCACATCATTTCACTTAACGGGCAAGCTATATATATATAGAGTGCTAGATGAAAGTAACAATACATATTGTTTAACTATGTATATTATACTCCCTCTTGTCCTTAATATAAGACATATTTACTTAATTAATTTGATTAGATATTTTTGTCCACAATTTTTCTTCTTCTCATTTTCATGAAAAATAAAGAGTGACAACTAGGATTAAAGCTAGTCTAAGTGTTGCATTTTAATTGGCCAGAGTAGAGATGATGTGGCACTCTGAGAGTATGTAAGTATTTCACTTATAAAAAACTGATAAATATGAAAACTTTGCTTATATTTATGACCCAATTAATATGTCCTATATTAAATGCTGGAGGGAGTATATATTTTTATCTTCAATTAATTCATTATATTTTCCTAGTTGTTACATCAAGGACTAAAAAAAATAAACTATATATTCTAACTACTTTATGTTTTGATTTATCTTCACCAGAGCATTAGAAGAACTGAATGCCAACTTCAATAAGCTAACCAAGCTCCCAGAAACCCTAGGGTTTGAGCTCGTCCACCTCAAGAAGCTATCAGTGAATGCCAACAAGCTCGTGTTCCTTCCTCACTCCACCTCGCACCTCACCGAACTCCATGTTCTCGACGTGAGCCTAAATTGCCTCCGATCCCTACCGGACGACCTCGAGAATCTCATCAACCTCAAAACCCTAGATGTGAGCCAAAACTTTCAATACCTAGAGACCCTACCTTACTCAGTAGGGCTCCTCTTGTCCCTCGTAGAACTCGACGTCAGCTACAACAGAATCAAGTCCTTGCCGGAGTCCATCGGCTGCCTCAAGAGGTTAGAGAAGCTAACCGTCGAAGGAAACCCCCTAACATCGCCGCCAAAGGAGGTGGTGAAGCAAGGGATTGATAAAGTGAAGGAATATATGTGTCACAAGTTGAACTCAATGCATGAGAGTCCAAAGAAGAAATCTTGGGTAGGTAAGTTGGTTAGGTGTGGAACCATAAACAGACGATGTACGAGGAATAATAATGGTCATACAGATCATGATTTTGCTCTTGGTCCTCAGTATCGTACCATGGAAGGTATTGGATCTCCAACGTTAATGGCCATGTTCTCTCCAAAGCGTCTCTTTTCACCTCGTCGTTCTTTGTAATTCCCTGGCAATATTAATATTGTGTATCCCTAGCTTTGTGTAAATTTTGCAGTAGACATTTTGTTGCAGGTTGATAAGTTAGGTCTGGTTTCCAGTTAGATTTAGAAAGAGTGATGATGGTTCTGTAAAGCGCTCTCTCTCTCTATATATATATATATATATATGCCTCTCTAGTTCTTGCTTCTTCTCTTGGTGCTGTTTGTAACTAGTTACATGTGCATATATATAGTCCTATTTATTTTTCATGGATTGATATAGGACCTATTAGATCGTAATGAAGGAGAAGTTCAATGGGTTTAAATGATATATAAATTTAATAACATCATCAACTACCAATGTTAATATTGTAATATAAGGTGCATTTCAAAATTCTAATAAGAAAAGAAAAGGCCAATACCAATCAATTGATCAAACCTTATGATGACTAGCTCTATTCAAAATAAATAATTTGTCTGCATCGGTAAATCAACATAAATGCATTCAATGGGTTAATGAAAAACTTACAAAAAAATTAGGAAGAGAATAAAAATAAATATATACATTTTCATGATTATATTTAATTAAAGATATCATAAATTATAACCTTTTGATAAACAAATAATCTTTATTTAAAAGATATATTGTAATCTAAGTGGAAGGGCTAGTCCCTCAACATGACGGATTAATGTTTGAATATATGTTGGAGGAGGTACCCACATTTAGTGTCCAACAATACCATAAATAAGGCTAATTTCAATAGGAAGATACATGTACCTAGTCAAAATTAATGGTTTTTTAGGACCAAATGAGATATATCTTAAGGACAGTTTTCTTTTCTGAATGATTATATATGCTTATTGTTAAATTTCATAGGGCACAACCAAAGAGTTGTTGATTAAAATGGTAAGTGGCATCACCTCCACAAGAAAGATAACACAATTTCGCTTCATGAGAAGTGTAATCGTTTGAAGAGGTGAAAACGCTTTATACTCCAAGTCACGAAAGGAGGAACTTTTTGATCAATTCAATGAATTTCGCATGGCACAAGAAAGGACTCTTAATGGTTTTTTTTTGTTTGTAAGCAACACTTAATGTTATATTGTTACTATATTATTTTTTAATCTTTAATTTCTGTAATGTAACAAATAATTTCACTTTATTATTTCAATTATTCTTTGATCCCATAATATTATCTCTTAGGCACTGTTTGATACATGGTGTTGGACGAGTTGGTATTGGACTTGACACTTGAAACCCATCACCTCGCCCATGGTATTGGAGATCTAATCGGGGGATTGGAAAATTTTAGGACAAAATTATCCTTTCTCCCTCATTCTTCTTCTTACAAAGCCCCTATCTCTCATCATCTCCCATTCTTTTGAGTACCCCTCTGAAATTTTCCGGCATTAAACTTGTGACTGTTCTAATTAATCTCCATTGTCGCTTTCTCAGTCGTGTGTTTTCTCTCTCAATCGCACTTTGACAAATCCCTATTTATTATATATTTTCATATTTTATTTAGGGGTTTTGTCATGATAATTAAGCTTAAAATGCATTTCTTAAGATAAAAAGAGCTATTAAGAGTAAATACATTAAATTAGGCTAAAAAAGATAAAATTGTCAAAATATTTGTAATTACTCTTAATCATTGATTTTTGAGAGGATTTGATATTGGTTTAATTTTTTTCATTTGAAAATACTTGAAAATTTGGATTAAATCTGAAAATGGCAATTTGGGTTTGAATTTAAAAAATACCAGAAAAGGATCAGAATTTATTACTGCTAAGGACCTGAAATAGTAGAATGACAAAAAGAGAACAATTGAAACTTTGCGTTTTTGTGCTGCTAGGTCAGATCTGGAATGAGTTTCAGATTTTAATGAGACCATTAAGACAGCTTCCACGATATAAGCAACAGCAGCGGCGGAAAGAAGAGCTTTGTCTTTCACTCTCGAATCTCGCTTCCATCTCCTTCGCCTTCTTCGTCCCCTCTCGCCGGCGGCGTCACTCACCACCATAGGCCGCCGGCGATCGTCATCCCATCCTCACCACCACAGAAACTGACGCAAACCAGAACAGAGCAGAGGAGATCAGAGAAGCAGAGCTGCCGCCAGTTGGAGGGAGCTGGATTGGAGAGTAGAGTGAGCTGAGATTGGAGAGAAAGAGAGAGGCTATTGCAGAGCTCATCCGGTCGACCACGACCGCCAACATTCGCTTCCCTTCATCGCCCCAACTCTCAAGTTCCAGTTTCAGATCAGAATAGAGTGCCACAGATCAGAGAGCTGGACTTCACCATCAACTATCGCCTTCTTCTTCTCCATTTCACCATATCACCTTCGAAAGCAACCTGGAGAGAGCCTTTGTGATCTGGGCAATCTCCAAACTCAAGGAGTCTAGCTTCATCACTTACCATCATCTGGGCATCTGCATCTCCTTCCATTCCAACGTGGTCTTCCTCTGCTTCTTTTCTAACATGCCTCTTGGTCATAATTTCATGAATTGCAGCAGCTAAAGTTCTCATTTGCTAGAGTAATGAATTGATTATTGATGCTTGGAGCTACTAAAGGGGAGTTTTATTAGCTTGATTATATATTTATGATTTCTTTGGTTTAAGGAGTTGTAATTTATAGTTAAAACTAATATATTTGGTTTAATCTTTAGTTGAACCAATTTGTGATTTGAATTAGTTTACGTTGAACATTGTGCTTATCAATATACGTGGTTGCATCTCAGAATTTGCATCTCGTGGATATGGAAGCTCTGGTGTCCTTCTTCACTTCTACTTCCGGTCATTGGGACAGGGCGAAATGGGAGGCTTTCCTTCCTACCTGGGTTGTGGATAAAATCACGATGCTCCCCCCTCCCTCGGGTACTGTTGATGACTTGTTTTGTTGGCGCAATGCTCCTGATGGTACCTTCAGCGTGAAATCTGCCTACGAGTGTATCTACCATCAGCAGCCCCTCCTTCACCAACGTCCCTGGCGGCAACTCTGGCACTGGGATGTTCCTGAGAGAATTACACTTTTTATGTGGCAGGTTTTCCATGAGAAACTCCTGACAAATGAGATCAGAGCGAGATACAACCCGAGTGCCCTAAACACTTGCCCTTTTCAGTGTGAGAGTGAAGAAACCATCCTTCATGTTCTGAGAGACTGTGAGCAGGCCCAGAGAGTTTGGTTTTCCTTAACTAACCATTTATATTATACTATGTTTGCTTCTGGTAATTTGCAGGATTGGCTCACACGGAACTCACAGCTTTCCCCTGGAAACAAGAGAATGGCTAGATGGACTTGGCAGAAAGTATTTAGTACAACATGCTGGCTCCTCTGGAAAAACCGGTGCTGTCAGGCATTCGAAGGTAAAGCTGATAAACCAATACAGCTTGTTCACAGATGCATTTTTCATCTCTCAGCATCGGTAGAGGCTGGCCGCTTTCATCACCAGCTCTTCCAAGTTCCGGAGAGAGGTCGCCTTGATTGGCTTCCCCCGGAAGAGGGTTATATTAGAATTGACGTTGATGGTTCGACCGCCAGCGATGGTCTATCAGCCTGTGGAGGATTCATCCGCGATCACCAGGGTAATTGGGTGTGTGGATTTCAACGGAAGTTAGGTCCCTCTTACCCAACTGCTGCCAAAATCCACGCAATCCATAGAGGGCTCCGCCTTTGCAAACAGTTGGGTTTCAAGAAAATCAGACTGTTCACAGACTCACTTCAAGCCGTCCACTTACTGTCAACTCATTGTGAGATAGATCACCCTTTGCATGAAGCCATCTCTGATACCAAATCCCTAATCTATGCAGACTGGGACTTGAAGATTTCCCATACACATAGGGAGAATACTCGTTGTGTAGATTACCTTGCACGATCGGCTCACTACAACGCCCAGAGCTATTCCGAACTACGCTCACCGCCGGTGGAATGTATTAGTCTTTTT
This sequence comes from Inga leiocalycina, assembly GCA_963242795.1. Taxonomy (NCBI): domain Eukaryota; kingdom Viridiplantae; phylum Streptophyta; class Magnoliopsida; order Fabales; family Fabaceae; genus Inga; species Inga leiocalycina. The sequence goes on from OY725331.1 coordinate 14,492,929, forward strand.
GTGTTAGAACGTGGTATGCAGCCACATGAACAATCTTCGGGGTCTTACCCATGATCTTGTAACTTTTCAAGCTTTGCTTGCCTTTGTATCACAAAAAAAAAAATACGTGGTTGCATATGTTTCATTATAATTCTCTTGATTCTCTATTATCTTGCATCGTATTGTTTGGATATTGAATTGATTTTGGATTACTTTGGAACTAATTGCATAAATTAATTCATAATCACATACTAAGAGCGATTAATTGCATCTCTAGAGTAGGGGTTCCTCTCTTTTGGTACTAGATTCATCGGTTGATGGGGTTTAGTATTCTAGAAAACTTAGTGATTTAATAAATTGCATACAAAGTAGTTTCTAATAGTGTTTTAAGAAGTGATTATTTTTTAGGTTTAGGAATAATCATTGATTATTGCACTAGACTCAACGGTGTCTGAGGTTTTGTATTTTAAGGGACTTTGATTGCAATTGCTAGAGTTTTGTATTGAGTTTCGGTTAGAGGGATTAAGTCTTACCCGGTGTGGGGGATTTAATTCACCTAACTCAAGCTAGCTCAAAGGGTTTTTTGGACATTTTTGTCAAACTAGCACACTTCCATTATCTTTTGAAATAAATGATAGATGAAATTCATTGTTCTAAGAAGCTTTATTACACTCTTCAAAACTCATTTCCATTGCAATCCTCTTTTATTCCAAAAAATCCAAAAATATTAGTTTTTAAAACATTTTAGTTTAATTGCAATTTAGTTACCACATAATTTCTAGCTACCACATAATTCATACACATGGAGTGGAAGTTTTGCCAATGGACCATCATATCTATTCTTAGCTATGGAAAGCATGCAGTCAAAATAAAAAAGAATGGTATATGGTTTGATAAAACCTTATCCATACATAAATGGGATATGGATTAAAGTTAATATCAAAGATATTAAAGTTTTATACACACACACACATAATGGATAATGGAATTAAATATAGCTATTGTGTTAGCTACTTTTTTTTGGTTGCATATTGTGTTACTATTTTTTTCTTTGGTACATATATATTAAAGCATCAATATACATGAGGGCTTAAAGCCTATAGACTAATAAATTAAGCTACTGGGGAAATAAATCCCATACAATCATTTGTAACCAAGGTCCACAGAAAATTAGGACAATTCTGAAATAGAGCAGTAGATGACAGTCCATGTTTTGCTAGTGAATCGGCCACAATGTTGTGCTCTCTGGGAATTTAAAACAGCAGCATCCATTTCCTGGGTCTAATGACATCATAGGGATCTGAAGGTGTTATAAAATCATCTTCAAACAGATTTCTTTTCCTCCATTTCTATAGGTCCCATGCATATAGAGACATCCCATATCAATTGCCAATTATCTCTCCATCTTTAATTCCCAGTTCTCTCTTTAAATTCAAAGCAAACCAATCACGTAATGAGGCAGCATAGAAAACCGTTAAATAACTAGTCGGGTCCAGAGTTGTCTAGCATAAGTACAATCACGTAATGAAGCAGCATCGAATGCATTCTGCTCCCCCCCAACTTCCAACAAGTTAGTTTCATTCCTTTTGCAATTTTTTGACCATCTATCTTGTATAATTATTGACTATTATATTATACTATTTAATTTTTGAATTAAATATGTGATTTTCAACTAACTATTTATTCTTCAATCTTTTAAAAGATCACATATCATACTATCACATTGCGCGGGTTTTTGAGCTCGTAATTGATAAAGGGGCTGTCGGCTGTCGCCTAGCGAGCTATACTTCACTTTTCTATTTATGAGACAGCCTTAACATAGTAACATGCATGTTTTCTCAGAATAGTGAAGAAAAACTTTAAAACTTGTTAATTTCTTTCCCAAAATTTAATAACCTTATAACTACACCCTTATTTAACGTGAAGAAATGAATTTAAATTGAGAAGTCCAGGCGATAAATTAGAGATAAAATTATGTATTTGTAAAATAAACTTATATTCATGACAGAAAAATATACCCTCTCTCTACCCTACTCAACTCAATTTGATCGATATAGCATTTGTAGTCTTGCATCAGCGTCTCTGGTTTTACATGCCGAATAAAGTGTTAGGCCCAAAAAAAAAAAAAAAAAACGAACACAAAGTGAGAAAAAAATCCAGAACAATCTGTCTAAAAGATATATGTTTTTTTATTGAAACTCGTACAAATTGTAAGAGATAGTGAATGTTGACAACATTTATTTATTTTTTTAAATATTGCCGCCATTGCTTAAATATAACCCAATCTAAATGGTTGTAGTCTTTGGTCAGAAGTCTCAATCGATGGTTTAAACTTATTATAATAAGTAAGCTTTCTTCCGTATTACTTTTGTGTTTTACATTTATTATTTACTATCGCTCTCTCTGTTTTGTTTTTTTGGTAATTTTCTATTGAAATTGTACAAAATGTAAGTTAAACCTGATGAGAACTAGCCGCGCGCCGTACGAACGAGGACATACGAACATAAAAAATGTGTCTTAAAATTAAATTAATGGCCATCCCATGAAAGTCATATTATCTCTATTGTATATATTACGTTGGTTTAGTCCTTATCTAGAGTACGTAGAAGATAAGTTTTGTGTTTATTTATTATTATGATTAGAAGGTTTAAACTATATTTAAAGTAATATACACATTAAAGCTAAGGGAATAAAATGGTGAATTAAAAGTATGAGAAATTTGTATACAAAAATAGAATTAACTCTTGTGTTTTCTAGAAAGCCCAATATTGAGGTCCAAAGTAGAGGAATACAAGAAAATAATATTTGGCCAATACTAATGTTAAAGGTAAACAATGTTTTTGGTGAAATTGCCTATGAGGCAGTGAGCTTGTCATGTGATTTTGTACGATCAAATGATCAACAAACACTACAAAAAAAATATGTTATTACCCACAGAATTATTTCCGTTGGTAATTTCCGACGGATTTTTGACGAAAAAATTTTGTCTGTAAATAATAAATTTTCTGACGGAATTACCAATGGAAAAAAATTCCGTCTCTAATTACCAACGGATTACATATGGAAAAAATTCCGTCGGTAAATACTAACGGATTACCCATAGAATTTTTTCTGTCGGTAATTACCGACGCTTAGTTCCGTGGGTAATTTGAATGAGAAATTAGCGACGGAATTCCATGGGTAATGCGTAGCTAATTGCCGATGGATTAAAGACACAAAAAATTCCGTCGATAATTACCGACAATTTACCCAAGGAATTCCGTGGGTAATTTTAATGAGAAATTACCGACGGAATTCTGTGGGTAATCCGTAGATAAAACTAATAATTTTTTTTATTTTAGAAATAAAAATAATATTGTTGCAATTAATTCATAAATTCAACAACGCAGTCTAATGATATAAATATAATTATATTAAACACAATAAGAATTTAAGTTCTGAAATACAAACTTATATATATATATATATATTTACAAATGTTTCAACAACAAATAAAAAAAAAAGATGTCCTAAACTAAGTAGCTGGGGGCTGATCATCTGGTGCTCCCTTAGGTGGGGGTCTCTCAGGTGCTGCTGGATCGGGCCGCTGCGTAGAGTGAACAGCACCATCATCATCAGCAGGAGGAGGAGGAGGAGGAGGAGTAGTAGTCGAGACGACGTACCGAGGGACAAGGGGAACCTGTGGATGCGGCTCGTCCGGGAACAGGAGACTCCATGACTGCTCGAGCATGTTGTTCACGATATCACGCCACTGTGTCTGCTGAGCATAGATCATATCAGCTTGCAGCTGCATCTGTTGCAGATGCAGCTGGTGCATCTACTGCTGCTGCTGCTGTGCCATCTGCTGGTCCAAATCCGACCGCAGTTGGTCAATAGACTCGTCCCTTTGACGTCTGACCCCTTTAGAGCTGCCAGCCTTAGAGGCGGTGCTCCTGCCGTAGACCATGCTAGGTTTGGCTTCTATCCCCATCCCCCCGCACGCGTCCGGGGTGCTCAACTTGAGCCAGACCCGCCTTTAAAGGAGCCGTCGGGTCCACTGACCCCAGTGACTCCTCGGCCTGGGTCTGTCGCAGCTCAGCTTGCGACTGCTGCACCCGCTCCTGCCATTTTATGAAACAATTACTAATTAGCATTTTTCATTATTAAGTTGGCTTTATAAAAATTATAATAATAAAATTACTTATAATGGCCGCCTCTGCCTACTAAAAGGTAGCAGTCCCTTCACGGTGTCTGTGTGTGATGGTGTACAATTCCTCATAGTCCGTCTGACGGTTCTCCTGCTGTGCCTTCTTCTCCTAAAATAATTACAAAATTCAATTAATTAGTATTATGAAATAACCAACTAAAAGTCAGTGATATTTTGAAAAGTTACCAGCTCGCTGTAGGTGACAGCAAAGGTCTTCGATCCTGCTGTGTGGTGGATCGTCTGCTGTGTACGGATCCTGATGTTCCTCTAAGAAAGCTCCTGGAAAAAAAATAATATTAAATATATTAAAACAATAAAAACATTTAAAATTAATAAAGTTCAAATTAAAAATAATTAAATTGAAATTATAATTTAATAATTAACAATTAAAAAAAGTATATAAATAATCTAATAAATATATTACCTGCTCCTCAGCGCTCTTCCTGAACTGGACGAAATCTGCCCAGTCGTTCGACAGCATGCCGTCCGGGACGCTCTCGATCAGCTGCTCCAGAGGCATCGTCCTGTCCTTATCCACCCTGCAGAATAGATGGTTCCTCCTGTTCCTCCAGCCATTACCCATCTTTCACGAGGTGGTACCTCTTCTGGTTGGGCCGGACGGCAAACCGCAGCTGCAAAAAAATCATTTGAATATCATTAATTACAAAAAACCTATTAAAAAATATTAATTAAATATAATTAATTAAAAAATATATTAATTAAATACTGTTAATTACCTGAACCACCTCATTCCAAGCCTAGTCCTTCGGCCCCTTCAGGACGTGTCTTCACGTTCTGAAGTGAAGGGGGAACCGCATCCAATTCGCACCTAGGTCGTTCAGGAAGAGGTTGAATAGGTGATCCCCATTGTCGATGGGCTGGTCAGTGCCCTCATTCCACGGCACTATAACTCGCAGGGTCCGGTCCATGCTATTCAGACCGGCCACGTCCAGCCTCCTCGTCGACACGTTCCCCTACTCATCTGCACAGTTTACCGCATGTTAGATAAATTGTAATTCAAAGTTAATATTTTGAATTTAAAAAAATAATTTATTAAATTACAAAATTTATTTACCTTGGACCTGCACTTCAAACCCAGTGGACCGTGAAGACGACCCTCGTGGATTGTTCTGCTCCTGAGCCTCCTCCTCATTGAGGAACTGCTCCATCTCCTTGAGCCTAATCGGGATCTCGAAGTCCTCCTCGTCGTAGTCCTCAACGCTGATATCTGCCCCCAAACTCAGGCACCTCTGGTGCGGTCATCTCCTGTGGGATAGTCTACGGTGCCTGTGGTAGGGCCGACTCCTGTGGGGGGATGGGCTGAAATGCCGTGGTCGCCCTGCCTCCGCACTGCCCCCTCCCTCTGCCCCCTGCTCTGCTGCTGCCACCCCGCAAAATCGGTCTGGGGAGCTCAGGGGCCTTCCCCTTATCCTCTCTTGAAGCCATATCAATTGTAAAAATCCAAAAAAAAAATATTTTAGTCACATTATTATGCAAAAATCTAATAAAAATACAAATACAAATAAAATACGTGTTATCTACGTACCTCAAGTGCAAATACTGAGAAATACTGTAGTCAAAACTCCTTCACAGACGTCTGAACGCTCAAATCTAAAAGAAACCACTTAGAGAAATCCCAGGAAACAAAATGAGCAAACGGAAAAATGAGGGAGGCGGCCTTCTTAAATAGGCCAGCAATTTGTTGCGGTTATTCCAATAACCGCTACCATAACTGCTACAAATCACCCAGGGCACCTTAAATTTGTAGTGGTTTTATAATAACCGCTACAAATTACAAGAACCTTTGAAATTCCATAGCGGTTATGGCCTAGAACCGCTACACACTTGAAGACTGCTGAAATTCTGTAGCGGTTATATCCCTATAACCGCTACAAATAGTTGACGTTTGGCATTTTGTAGCGGTTTTGTTGCTATAACCGCTACAATGTTGGCGGGTCTTGGTCGCGCCAAGTGGCGGGAATATTATAGCGGTTTTTGTTTATTAACCGCTATAAGTTTTAGCGGGAATTTCGCTCCAAATTTCTAGCGGTTTTGTCTACCTAACCGCTACAAAAAAACGTTGTTAATCTATCGCGCCACTTGGCGCGTATCTTGCCGCTACAAATTTGTAGCGGTTTAGATTAAAACCACTACAAATACTATAATTTGTAACAGTTTGATATAACCTCTACAATACCACCGCTACAGAATGCCATTTTTTTGTAGTATGAACGGCTACCACACCAACAAACGGCGATGAGATTTCCAGACTCTGACTGGACTGACGGTCAACAACTGGAACCGAGATATGAGGTTGGCCATAGTTGATGAGGGCATAGAAAGAGATGACAAATGCAGAGGATCGGTTGGGAAAAATTTTAATGGCATTTAACTTTTCCACCGTGAATCCCTGCGTTGCCATGAAAAGTAGGTATTTGTGGCTTTTTTTCTTGAAGCCGTTTTTAGGTTAGAAGCTCATTAATGCAAACGCTAAGCCAAACACCATCTGTTATGCTTACTGTGCTTTTTCCCCTTGAACCGCACCTTAATAAGGTGACTTATATTCACAGAAAAATACCCTCTCTCTACCCTACTCAACTCGATTTGATGGATATAGCATTTGTAGTCTTGCCTCAGCGTCTCTGGTTTTACATGCTGAATAAAGTGTTAGGCCAAAAGAAAAACAAAGTGAGACAAAATCTAGAACAATCTGTCTAAAAGATATATGTTTTTAGAAAAATCCCTTAAAAAGAACTTTAAAAATGTCAAAAGAAAGATTGTGTTTTGGATATTCATAATACTAAAGAGGTGTTAGGACCTAATTCATTCTTTTTAAAATTAAAAAGAAATAATAGAATTGTACCTCTAAATTTAAAATTAAGAACAAGGGGGGGAGACATGATTTCACAAGTTCTAATAACATTTTTTACAAGTTTAGATAATGTTTTCACAATTTCTCATAAGAATTTCACAACTTCTTTAAAGAACTTCACAAGTTTCAAATCTGAATTTACAAGATCTTATAATGGTTTCATAAGTTTGAATAAAGTTTCCACAATGTCTCAAAATAATTTCACAACTTCCTTAAAGAATTTCACAGGTTGCAAATTTTAATTCACAATATCTTATAAGAGTTTCAAATTCTGATAAAGGTTTCACAAGTTTGGGGAAGGTTTTCGCAAGTTCTTAAAAGAATTTCACAATTCCTTAAAGAATTTCACAAATTGCAAATTTTGATTCACAAAAGCTAATAAGGGTTTCACAAGTTCTGATAAAAATTTCACAAATTTGGGCACGGATTTCATAAGTTCTGAAAATAATTTCACAATTTCCTTATATAATTTTACAATTTGCAAATCAAAATTCACAAGATTAAATAAGAGTTTCAATAGTTTTGATAAAGTTTTCACAAGTTTGTTCGCATAAGGTTTTTACAATTAATTTTGTTAAAATAAAAATTAAACTCCGAGGGACAATTCTATCTTTTCTAAAAAAAAATTTGAAAATGACAAATTAAATCATAGCACCTCTTTAGGATTATGAATATTTGGAACACTTTTTTGTCCTTTGCATTTTTAAAGTTCTTTTTAAGGGATTTTTCCTGTATTTTTTTTATTGAAACTCTTAAAAATTATAAGAGATTGTAAATTTTGACAATAATTATTCATTTTTTTAAAAAAATATTGCCGTCATTGCTTAAATATAACACAATGGATGGTTTTAGTCTTTGGTAAGAAGACTCAATCGATGGTTTACTCTTATTATAATTATGCTTTCTTCCGTATTACTTTTTTGTTTTACATTTATTATTTACTATCTCTTTCTTTTGGGTAATTTTCTTTTGAAATTGTACAAAATGTAGGTGAAACCTGATGTAAACTAGCCGCCAGACGAACATAAAACAATGTGTCTTAAAATAAAAATGGCCATCCCATTAAAGTCAAATTATCTCTCTTGTATATTTTACGTTGGTTTAGTCCTTATCAATATCTAGAGTAGAAGATAAGTTTTGTATTTATTTATTATTATGATTAGATGGTTTACTCTATATTTAAAGTAATATAAACATAAAAGATATAGCAATTCATACTAGTAGATGATGTGTGATGTGTCCACCTAATAATTTTTTTTCAAATTTAAAAAATATATAAAGGTAATTTTTCAACTGTCAAAATTTAAAATACAGCTAAAATCTATAAAATCCCCCTAAATTTCAGTTCATTGCATATAATCCCTCATGTTTCAAAGTTCAAATGTAACTTCAAAGACGTTTTAATTTTTGATATTAAATCTTGTCGTCGTTAAGTTACTAGTAGACACTGCCATGTTAAACTAAAGAGGATGATGTGTGATCCTACCATTAAAAAGAATTTAAATTTTGCCACTAAAAATTTTAATTTTGAAGTGTCAAGGATTATAAACAATTGTTTAATTAAAATTCAAGGGTTTTGTATATTGTAATCTAAATTTTTTAATTCATACATCGTCATTATTATGATCTGACAGTTTTTATCAGTGACTTAATAGCAAAATTATGTCAAAAATTAAAACGTTGATTACGTTAACTTTTAAACGTTCAAATAATTTATGGCTTTTTTTTTTTCATAGATTTTAGCCTTAATATAATAATAATGCTAGTAAAAATTTTAAATTCAAATACTTTTAATCAAGTCTAGATAATTACTCTGGCAAAGTCTTTTTACTGAGTTTCTTGTCTTATTAACTCTGTTTATATGCTCCATGATGTCATCATTTCCGACTCAACCATCACTATTTTTCTCTTTGATAATAATAGGCTGCTACATATTCATTTAGATTTAAGGGTTGCTGGATTGAGTGCTACTCCATCCAATAGCCATTAATAATTAACCATTTGAATAAGTCGAAAGTAAATATATTTAAATTAATTAACGGATAAGAATGGACAACAAACCAGCAGCTCATCAGTCAGCACCTATTGATCAGATTTTATCAAAATTTTATAGGACACTGCTCTTTTCGGCCATCACGAAACAAAATGCTTATTTTTTCGACCAGTAAAAACAAAATGCTTATTTTAAAGAAAGGTCTTTTTCTAGTCACAATAAACAAAAGACATATTAATATAATATATTTATTATGGCCAAAAAAAATTAAGCAGTGTTCAAGTGGTTAGGGTTGACTAATATTGGCAGCCAGCAAGAACAATTAAAAAATTATGATTTTTTTTTTGTGGCAGTCTACTTTATTAATCGTAATTTACATCATTGATAAATTACGATATTTTCTTCCCATTAAAAATAGCTTCTCTGTTAAGTTGTTAAAAAACAATGAAGATCAACTAATCTTATTTACAAAGATCATCAATGTATACAATGAATTTTTCTTTTTTTGGAAGTAATGACTAAAACCCTAAGATTTCTTGGTGGCTTATGAGGTAGGAAACCATGTTAACCCTCCTACTTTGATGGTTTATAAGGTAGGGACTTATGTTAACCCTCCTCCTTTGGGTGAGGACTTAATTCTCCTTCACACTTCTAAATCTCATATAAAGTCCTCTATTTATAGAACTTTAACCAACTAAAGCATTTTAACTCTTCAACATTCTCAAAAGTGGAAGAAATAATTTTCCTACAAGGGTATATTGTATATATACATACATACATACATATATATATATATATATATATATATGTATATATGTATATATGTGCCAAACTTGACCAAAATAATTTTCAATCTGATCGGATATTCTTGAGAGTTTTTCAAATTAAACATCATTATTTTTTATTGTAGGAATATAAATACACGCACACACAAAAAACTGCTAAATTCGAAAACGTTAAATCTACATATTTTTTTAAAAAAATTTGGAATCTTGTGAAGTTAAAATTGATAGAAAAAATATAAATAATTTTTAATTATACAAAGACACACACATTTCTGTATTTTTTTAATTTTCCGCGTAATTGATTTTAAAAACGTGGTATATCGTTTACGACCATATGCTTTTAATGTCAAACAATCTTTGCTGGCAAAAATATATGTGTAATATATATACATATATACATATACTCCGTTCGATCATTAATATAAGATATATTACCTAATCTGATTAGATTAAAGATGTTAGTTAAGTTAGTTAATATGATATATATTTTTTAAAACACCATATTCATCTTCTTTAATTCCCTTATTCCCCCTTCTCCTTGTTTATTGTTGAGGGAAAAACAATATGGGTAAATTATAAAAAAGTTGAAAATATAAACTTTGTCTTATGTTTAGAACTAGATCAACTCCTCAAATATGTTTTATCTTAAGGACTGGAGGAGTATATATATACTTTTAATGTTATTATTTTGTTGCATTATAAAATTAATATCAACATATACAATTTGGCTAGGAAAAAACACACCATCTATATTTAAATGGCTAAGCAACTATGACAATTAGCATATATTTATAGATTGGCTCAGACATCGATGAGCATGCGATGCAAGATTAAACACACCATCTTGTGCTTCAAATTTATCATTATTTATTTCTTAAGTCAAATTTTAAGGGGGATTTAAATTTAAATAATTTGTCTTTATCCGATATGGGATGAGATGAGTCGCGCCAACTTGAATTTAACAGCAAAATCCTTTTTTAGTTTTGTTTAGTTTTGTTCTTTTTTCATTTATTCAATGTCCCTTTGTTAAATTATGTGACCCAAAAGAATACTTCAAAATTTATGATAAGAAGAAAACCAAATATTACTCACAAATTATTGAAATAAATACATTTTAATTCAAGTATGACATCTTACTTATCTTTTAGCAATAGTTATATTTCATCTTATTTATCATATAAGTCACTTTAACAAATTCACCTGAACAGAAAGAATGACAGTTAAGTAAAATTTGTCTTAATAAAATAAACAAATTGTCCACATTAACTAAGGTTTTGAATGAGAAATAAAAATACAATGAGTTATATTCGACCATTAATTATAGAGACAAAGTTGATATAGTATTGTAGAAGTGTAAAATTATTTTCTATGTTTAAAATTTTATCTTACTTTAGTTCTTTATTAAAGTCATCTTATAACCTCTTCTCAAATGTGGGTGTGACGGCAATCTAGTAAAATTCATGCACATAGATAACTTATGGGATCCTTTTACATGAAGCAAATCCTCTCAAGTCTCAAATATTATTTTCTATTATAATTTGTCATTATTTTTTAAAATAGAAAGATCAATTAAACAAATAATTGGGGATGCTAAGCGCCTAAGCCACCAGGAAAATATATATTTATTCACTGACTTTTAATTTGCACGTTGAAATTGTTCTATACATGTGTATGCGTGTGTTTGGATGAAGAGTAAATTAATGAATATGTATCAATTTGTAATTCTACATAAGATTACAATCATCGGACGTCAACCTCAGACAATGAACCAAATTTTAATTAAAAAATAAAACTTGAGAAAAATTTACTTTCCGAAGATTGCTCTTTTCGGCTGGCAAAAAAAAAAAAAAAAAGATTGCTCTTTTCGGCTATTACTTAGCAAAAGGCTTACCTCAGAAAAGAAAAGACATTAATTTAAAAAGTGCTTAAATAGTTAACGTTAATACAAATGAAAGTTGATCCACTTAATAATATAGATTCCACATACAGGATATAAGAACATAGGTTTAAATTTCATTATCAATGTCAGTATTTAATTCTAACAAGAAACTTATAAATACTTCTTGGCAAAAAAACAAAAAAAGAAACTTATAAATACTTATGTAAACATTTTTTAAAAAAATACCCATAACTTCTTCAACATATCATTGAATTATAGAAATAAATTTTTGGCCAAGTATGTCTTTTACTTATCACGACATTCATTTAGACTTTGGAGTTTTTCCACCTTGAAGTTTTGTTTATGCCAATTAATCATATCTAATGTCAAGCTATTTTTGTCACGTATACAATTTTAATAGTATTGTTTACGGCATAGTAATTATAATTAATATATTGATAATGGTATTAAAACATCAATCTGTTAATGAAAATCAAAACATATATAGACCCACCCCTCTGTTTTGTCTCAATCACACAGATCTCTCCTATATTTTGATTTTTGAAAACTCATATAAATCTCAACTAAAATTAAAATATATATTATACAAATCTCCCTTATATTTTTAAGACTCATTTTCTACTCATCCAACCATTAGTGGACCATTAATTTTGACTCTCAAGCTTTTTGTTTTTTGGCCCAAAATCCCCCTATTTAACATGAGAGTTATTTAAAAGTTTATATTTGTAAAAAAAATTATAAAACCAAAAATAATTCTAATATATATTTTTCAAAATTTTATATGTTATAAAATTTATTAATTTTGATTATATTATACAATTTCATAATTTCAATTTCTCTTATTTACTGAAACGTGCTTATTTTGGGTTTTTTTAAACGGATAAAAACATACTTCAAATATCATATAGTATAAATAATATAATTAAGTTCAAGATATCATACAAATAATTCATCGCTGTGGGCTTTGCTTTTTTTTTTCATGAAGTTTGCAAAAGCTCAAAAATAAATTAGGGATTTGATATGTTGAAGGGCAAATTAGTAAATAAAATGTATTTTAATATAAATTTTAATGAAAAAGAATTTATAATTTTTTTGAATATTCTTAATGGAGTTAACCATTTGGATCTAAGTATATGTTTTCAAAATAGAGGGAAGGCCTATTTAATTGGGGCAAAATAGGAGGGTGGATAAATTATTTTACTCAACCACATATTAATCAGTTATTGAGTCTATGGCCTATATATTAGCTTATACCCAGCACTAGCAAAATATTGGTTCAGACATGATGCCCAATTAAATACACTATATGACGTTCCAATGTTATCATCATCGATTTTCTAAGTCAAATTTTGACGCAATTTTTTTAATTCATTAATTAAGTGATTGCACAAATAATTTTATCTTCACTCGATAAAATAATTTTATCTCTAGCCCATGAAGACAAGCTGTGTCACAATAGCACACTGATATAGCCATCAAATTACTTTTTTTTTAAATGTCTAATTCATTAACCAACTTCAAAGTATTAAGTCGGGGCCATCTGACTTGTGAGAATTTGAAGGATTATATTGAAATTGAGGGAAACAAGAGTCTTTAAATATTATAAATCCTTGAATGAATGAGAACTCAAGATGGCTTAATATAAAACAACTTGAGTTTGTCTTCTTTAAAAAAAAAAATCCCAGAGTGGAATTGACAACAAGGGTAGAAAGCAAAATGATTTAGAGCGGTGTAGATCTGGACGAAACCAGGTGGCAAAAACGACTTAGAGCGGTATCGATATGGATAGAATAGAAACGACGTGAAGCGGATTTGGATGGAACCAGACGTGAAATGGAGCAGATTTGAAATGTACCAGACGTGGATCTGGACAGAATCAGATGGTCTGTGAAAGAAAGAACATGGGTGTGTCGGCACATCGCACTCTAAGACGGACCTAGATGGTCTGCGAAGCAAAGAACACACATCTGACAATGCAAATCTAAAACAGAACTGTATGATCTCATTCTTCTTCTTCTTCATGAGATACCACTAATCTCAACGCTTAAGGAGGTAGAGGCTATGCTGCAAAGTTGTTCTTCTTCTGACGTTGCTCTTTTCCCCCGTCTTTTTCATTGGAGGTTTTGGAGAACTAGGGACCTCTGTGTTGTGGAAATGTTGACCAGAATACTCCTTTTCTTCTAGTTGGGACCAAGGTACAAGATGGATATGCTAAGATGCTAGTGACTTCTGTTATTAAGAGGATTGAATGGGGAAAATTTATGGATACTCTGAATGAAGGAGAGATAATAAGACACCGTTGCATGTCAAATTAAATGGATTGCGACTATAATTGGAAAGATTAGGTTGGGTTTTCTATGCTCAAGTTCTTGGTTCTAACTGACAGGTTTTTGGTTCGTCAAATAGTTCATCATGAAATCACACTCAAGGGTCCTTCCAAGATGCAAATGAGCTTCTCAATTTCTTTGTTACTGCTATAATTATAATAGTTGCAGCTGTTTCAAAAGGGTTTCCTTTAGTAGTGATGTTAAGCCTTGCCTCTGCAATGAAGAAATGAATGAACGACAAGCCACTTGTCAAGCACTTCGCTGTCTCAAGCACTTCTCTGCATGCGAGACAATGGGCTCAGCTAGTACTATTTGTATTGACTAAACAGGAACTATTTGTATCCTTGTCAACCTCACAGTTTTAAAATGCATCAAGAGGGATGGTATCTAGACCCTTATAATGTGTTTTTTATTCCTTTCCCCAGTTGATGTGGAATATAACATTCCACTCACCTTTGGGCACAACGTGCTTAATGGCATATTGACCCACTTTGATTCAAACTTGGTTTTAATACCCATTGTAACATCCTAGCCTCTCGCTCTTGATATTGTCAGCTTTAGGGTTCTCATCACCCCTCACAATTTTAAAACACGTCAAGATGGGATATATCCAGATTCTTATAAGGAGTCCTTCGTTTCCCTCCCCAACCACTGTGTGATATAACAGTGGTGAACCTTGTGTTTATAACGATAAGTATAAGATGTTAACAATCAAACCATTCAATTCGAACAGAAAAAGATTGTTAGTGCTTATGGCTCTTCTTGGTGTTGCCAATACGTCCAAATCATTCTGCAAAGGAGCATCAGAAATAGTTCTAGCAGTGTGTGACACACTTGTGGATACAAATGGCAAAGTCATTCGTCTCTTTGAAGAACAAAGAAAGAACATCAAAAAGTTATCAATGGTTTTGCTTCTGAAGCTCTAAGAACTCTCTTTATCGCCTTTAAAGATATAAAAATTGTGGAGGGAATGAGATTCTTGAGGAAAATCTTACATTGTTGGCTATTATTGATATCAAGGATTCCGTGAGGCCAGGAGTAAAAGAAGCTGTAGAAACTTGTAAAGCAGCCGGTATTTCATTAAAGATGGTGACAGGTGATAACATAATTTTTGCTAAAGCAATAGCTAGAGAATGCGATATCTTGACAGATGGGATTGCCACCGAAGGGCCCGAATTTCATAAGAAGACCTAGCAAGAAATGGAGGGGATAATACAAAAAATGCAAGCTATGGCTCAATCCTTGCCTTTAGACAAGCACACTTTGGTGACCCATTTGAGGAAGGACTTTGACAAAGTTGTTGACGCAATAGGTGATGGCACGAATGATGATCCAACATTGCGTGACCCATTAGTCTCTTAGTTAACAATATTATAATTTAAATTAACGACTTCATTTTCATGATTCACAACTTCAAATCTCAAAAATCAACACATTATAAGGGATAATTTTGGGAGCACAAGGTTCAAAAGTCAATAAGAACATTACTCTCTTGGTTAACGACATGACAATTTATATTAATGATTTCAATTTCATGATCCACAGCTTGATATCCTAAAAACCAACACATTATTAGGGATAATTTTAGGGCACAAGGTTTATGAATCAATAACAACATTACTCTCTTGGTTAACAACATGACAATTTACATCAATGCCTTCACTTTCATGATTCACAACTATTCATCATATGCTGCTCAATGACATTCTTCGTCGTTCCCTTCCTCTTCTTCTCTCAACTACTTTTGAAACCACAAGCCACCGTTCATTTTCTTCTTCTTAAGTTTTTCTCTCTCGCGGTTTTCACTCCTCTGCCAAGACCCAATCGCGTATAGATATCTCTTCTTTGTTTTTTTTTATTGTACTCAGGGCAATTTAGTATTTTGGTCACAATTGGAAATCTTATATTCCTCCTCCAATTCTGATTTGGGATTTGATAAATGTGCTGCACTCTTTTCCCAATTTTATTTGTATTTTTCTGGGATTTTCCCACGAAAGAAAGCATATATAATTGAATTTCAATTATTTGTGGAAACATATCAATTAGTAGAACCCTCGATAAAAGAAAAAGATGCTGTATATGAATCACTCACATATTCCTCTGAATTATATGTATCCGCGGGATTAATTTGGAAAACCTGTAGGGATATCCAAGAATTAATTATGATTTTCTTTTTTTAGGTAAGGAATTGATTATAATTTTCTTTTCAAAAAGGAAATGGAGAGTTGACTTGTGGCTAGGCAAATGGGCCATTACGCCCACCATAATATACGGTGGCTGTACTTTTGTTTGAAAAATCGAACTTCAAACGTTGTACCTCCCCCCCCCCCCTCTCACATTATAAAAACACAACCGTCAAAGTTCAAAGCTTTCTCTCACAACCTGCTCACAATCTCTCTCTCTCTCTCTCTCTGTGTGTATAATCATCACTCAAATCAAATCTCTGTAGAAAAGATGATGTTTGCAAAGCAAGGAGTGGATGGTCTTCTAAACAATCATGTTCATGGTCAGCCATTAATGGCGACGAAGATGAAGAAGAAAAGTGATTATGATCAGAAATCAAAGGCGACGTTGGTGCAGCAACAACAAGAGAAGCTTGGGATTGTTGATCTCAGTGGCTTGTCCTTAGACTCTCTTCCTAATCCTTCTGTTAATCTAGCCACCATCACCAACTTAAACCTCTCCAACAATAATCTTCAGGTACTTTCATGTATTTATTTCAATCATATTCATATACTCATTACGTATTATATATTAGTTTCTTTTAAATAGATCTTCTGGTAGCGTTGCCTGATCATGGTTTGCTAATTAGTTAGTTTCATTTACCATATGAACGGGGTTCGAGTTACCTCCTATATGATACTCATATAAATATTGAGGGATTTAATTAATTAATTAATTAATTATATCCTATTCTAAAAATCAAACCAAGAAGAATAGAAGTACCTTTTCCTATTGATGAAAAAATTATAAAAGAATAGAAGATCGGTTTTATTAGATGATATTTCTACTTTCTTATTTTGTAATTATAGCATTTGATTGAAGGATGCACACTTTCTTTCACCAATCTTTTTATCCACACACACACGGCAACTTTGTTAAACAAATGATAAACACAATTGTTACTAAAAAAAATCTGGGTGACCGCTAAAAATTGCTGCCGAAAGTTTGACTTCCTACATCGGCAATTAAAGTTTCTATTGAAAGTTTGATTTTCTATGGTGATGACTTTAAAATGTTGCAGCTGAAAGTGACACTTTTAGTGTCAATAATGAAATTGTAACTTAAGCGGTGATTCATTTTGTTATTACCGTTAGAATCAACGATAGTATTGTAGTATGTATGACTTCATTTTCGTACTAAATGAACTTTTATAAATCAATTTGATTCCGATTCCAATTTTTTTAAAAAACTATTCCATCATACTAAACGTTCGAGAAATATAATGAGAACTCCTTCAAAATTTTGCAGTAAAAAAAGAAGGCTCAAAACCGAACTTGGTTTTATCCCTAGCTAGCACGCACTAATCCTTCTATTACATGCTGCTTATCATAAGTTGCTTTCGATTATATACAAGTGTGCTTTTACATTATATATAAACCTATTTGGATGAACTCATGCGTATGTGATAATATTATCTAATCTTTTTTTCTATATATACACGCACACGCAATACTTTGTTGACATGAACTTATATATACACAAATGACATCGTCATGAGAAGCCAAGAGAAAAAAAGGCACACTTTGGTGGAAGATGTTGAAAGAAAACTACGGATAATAGATAATCTTTTTTATATATAGACTCACGACAAAAAAGAATAAAAAGACTCATTTGTCCTTCCCATACCGTCTTTAACTAAAACACCATTTTGCATATAGATCACATATTTCTGTCTGTCTGTCATAGTTACGTTGTGAAAATTAATGATTTGTTTTTATATTTTGAATCTATTGGTTAGTAACGTTGATTTTTATATTTCAATATGTTGGTAACTATATGACGAATGCATACAAATATATACCTAACACGCAGATGAATGTGTGTGTGTGTATACACATTCCGTCTATATATATATGTATATGTATGTATGAAAACATTAGTTTGAGGTATTTATTATTATAAATAATGATAAGTGTTGACACTGCTGTGACAGAGCATACCGGAGTCATTGACGGCGAGATTGCTGAACGTGGCGGCGTTGGACGTTCACTCAAATCAACTAACATCGCTTCCAAACTCTATCGGCTGCCTCTCTAAGCTTAAGATCTTGGACGTCTCCGGCAACCTCCTTGAGTCCTTACCCAAGACCATTGAGAATTGCAGGTACACTGTCTCTCTCTCTAGATCTGTTAATCATATATAGTATTTGGTAAATATTTACATAATTAATTGAAATTTAAATTGAAGTATTGCCTTTTTTTAAAGAAAACCTACTAACTTTATGCTGTCATCTTTCCTTCTTTTTTGATTATTTAGACTTTATTACAATATCTGAATGATAAAAATTATAAACCTGTACTATTTTTTTAATAGTGGTATACATACAAATTTTTAACTAACGGGAAGTGTTTGGAAAATTTAAGTAGAATTGGTAAAGATTATTTAATATTAATATTGGACCTATAATCCTTAGGGGCGGATCTAAATGGGAAGAATTTTTTCAAAAAAAATAATAATTAGTAATTTGTAGATATCTTTAATTTCTATGTGTTTTTTGAACTGAAATCTAATTCTCCCAAATTTTTGCAGGTTTAGGTTATCTTATAATTTTAAAAAATAAATTTATTTAGATTATATTTATTAATCATTTTACAGGGACAAAAAATAACACTATTCTAGAAGAAAAGTAATTTCATGTGTTACTTTTTAAAAGAATATCCAGGCTAGATTTTCTCGATACTACTCGAACACGGACCTACGTTGTAATCCAATAAAACCAAAAGTGGGGGGAACAGTGTGAAACACTCGAATAATTCTGTGGCTGTCCCTTTGTCTTTTCTCTGGACCCTGTGCGGCAGCCATCAAATAATTAACATCATCACGATTAGATTCGAAAGCATAATAAGTGGTTATTAATGAATAAATATTTTTATTTATGAAATGATAGCTCTTTGCATATATAAGCTAAAAGCCAAGTCGTTTTCATTTTCATAATGCTGCATTTGGAGATAATAAGTTTGATTCATTATAGCCCTAGGTCTTATATAAAAAACATGTAGCTTATGCTTATTGTAACATTGAATATTATACCCACAAAATGCTTTTGACTGAACATTATTATATGCCTCACATATTTAATTTATCCCAATCTATTTCTTGTTGAATTATTCTGCCTACTTAATTTTAATATACCAAAAAAGGATATATAAATTTCTCCAGTTCAACAGAGATGAGATTGGGAAAGATTTAGAATCTTTTGAAATTGAAAGTTTGATATATATATGTATATATATGTATATGCAATAAAATTGCAGGGTAGGGACACATTGACGGAAAAAAAATGAAATGAAATAAAATATAATTACGAAAATTTTTTTATTTAAGCTTGAGAAGCAAAAGTAAAAAAATAGAAAAAAAATTGAGGAAGAATATTCTATCATTAGCAAACAAATTCAACCTCAAACCAAGCCATCGTTTACGCAACAATGTAATTAATTAACACACATCGTTAATCGTTTTACGTAATGGGCAAGCTATATATATACAGGGAAAACATATCTGCCCGTAACTTATCTTGATTTTGAAATAGGTCCTTTAAAGGTTTTTTTCACTCCAATCGCCAGTCCTTCCATCAATGCTACTTTAAAAGGTGTTAGTTTATGCTTAGATGACTGCCACGATAGAGTGTGCGCTAGATGAAAGCAACAATATTTATTATTTAACGATGTATATCGTATATATTTTTATCTTCAATTAATTCATTATATTTTCCTAGTTGTTCCATCAAGGACTAAAAAAATTAAACTAAATATCCTAACTACTTTATGTTTTGATTTATCTACACCAGAGCATTAGAAGAACTGAATGCCAACTTCAATAAGCTAACCAAACTCCCAGAAACCCTAGGGTTTGAGCTCGTCAACCTCAAGAAGCTATCAGTGAACGCCAACAAGCTTGTGTTCCTTCCTAACTCCATCTCCCACCTCACCGAACTCCGTGTCCTTCACGTTCGCCTGAATTGCCTCCGGTCACTGCCAGACGACCTCGAGAATCTCATCAACCTCCAAACCCTAAATGTGAGCCAAAACTTCCAATACCTAGAAACCCTACCTTACTCAGTAGGGCTCCTCTTGTCCCTCGTAGAACTTGACGTCAGCTACAACAGAATCAAGTCCTTGCCAGAGTCCATCGGCTGCCTCAAGAGGTTAGAGAAGCTAAGCGTCGAAGGGAACCCCCTAACATCGCCACCCCAGGAGGTGGTGAAGCAAGGGGTTGATAAAGTGAAGGAATATATGTGTCACAAGCTGAACTCAATGCATGAGAGTCCAAAGAAAAAATCTTGGGTAGGTAAGTTGGTTAGGTGTGGAACCATAAACAGACAATGTACGAGGAATAATAATGGTCATGCAGATCATGATTTTTCTCTTGGACCTCATATCATACCATAGAAGGTCCTGGATCACTTAGGTTAATGGCCATGTTCTCTCCAAAGCGTCTCTTTTCACCTCGTCGTTCTGTGTAATTCATTGGCAATATTAATATTGTGTATCCCTAGCTTTGTGTAAATTTTGCAGTAGATTTTTTGTTGCAGGTTGATAAGTTAGGTCTGGTTTCCAGTTAGACTTAGAAAGAGTTATGATGGCTCTGTAAAACTATTTATGTATAGGCCTCTCTAGTTCTTGCTTCTTAATTTTCTTGGTGTTATTCGTAACTAGTTACATGTGCATATATATAGTCCTGTTTATTTTTCATGGATTGATATAGGACCTGTTAGATCGATGTATGTAATGAAGGTGTAGTTGCATATGTGTTTAAATGATATATAATTTTAATAACACCATCAAATGATCAAATACCAATGTTAATAATGTAATATACGGAGTATTTAATTAAAAATTTTAATAAGAAAAGAAAAGGCCAATACCAGTAAATTGATTCTCAACACCTTATGATGATGACTAGCTCTAATCAAAATAAATAATTTGTCTGTATAGGCGAATCGACATAAATGCATTCAATGGATTAATGAAAAAATTAGGAACAGGATAAAAATAAATATATACTTCTTCATGATCATATTTAATTGAAGATATTATAAATTATAACCTTTTGATAAAAAAATAATCTTTATTAAAAAGATATATCTTAATCAAGTTGGGTCTAGTGGAAAAGTACAGTTGTATGGAATGGATCTATGAAGAGAATTTTCAAAAGTTGCAAGCATGCGTTATATTTATGTTGGTTTTTAGCTGCCATTAAGGACTTGAGACTAAATTCGAAGAAGAGGAGATGGTTGTAATTTCATGATGACTAGGATTGCATCATTTTGGTATAATTAATATAATAGCTGCTTCTTTAAGTAAGAAATTTATGGGAGGCTTGGAGCAGATGGTACTTGTGAATCTTGGTAAAGACATTTATGAGTTGGAGCAAACATAATAAGGTTTGAAATTTATAAGAATTGCATTTTCTTACTTGTGCAAGCCTGTTCTTCTCCATTGATTAGATTAGAAGTGTTCAATGTTCAAATTGAAAGATATGCAAGCTATTCTAGATAGAAAGAGAGGGGATACGTTGGAATTATCATTGACTAGGCAGAGGTGTTAAAATGTGATAACGTATGTGCCTTTAGGGTGTATTTGAAAGAGATTATTTTACAACATATATTGTCTATAGGATAAACCGGGGTGTACTAAGGTCTAAAACAATTGTATTGGTGATGGCATGGAAAAAGGGTGGAGTAGATTTTATCTCACTCTGTTTGATATGCCAATAAGTTAAAGCAGAGCATCAAAAGTCAGCAAACCACATTAGCTTTTGGAGATACTAGAGTGGAAATAATTTCAGGAATCTTTAGAAACTCTATTGCTTATTAGCATTGCATTTCATTCGCAAACTAATGGTCAATCAATAAGGACCATTTAGATGTTCGATGATATGCTCAGATATTGCATTCTAAAGTTTGGAAGGAGTTGGCATTGCTAATTCCATTGGTGAAACTGTATAGTAAGAGTTATAATGCTAGCTAAGAAAAGGTGTCGCAAGAGGCATTATATGGTAGCCAACGCATATCTCTGATTGGATGGCTTAATGTCCATGATGCTAAAATTTATGGATGGATTTCGGACATGGTTCTAAAGAAAAAGTGAAAGCGAACCAGAAAAATTTGTTGACAGCTTAGAGCAACAAAAGTCTTATGGGGATAATCAAAATTTGAGCTCACAGTTGGGGAGAAGGTTTTCTTATAGGTATCACTTATGAAAGGTGCTATAAGATTGGAAAGAACAGCGAGTTAAGTCTGGGGTATATTTGGTCTGTTTGAGATATTTGACAGACTGGGTCATATAGCTTATCGTTACGTTTAGCCTTACCTCCAGAATTATATGGCATTCATCAAGTGATTCATGTCTCTATGCTACGCAAATATCTATTCTACCCCTCTCATGTTATTGAATTTCAAAAAATCTGTGTGAATAATGATTTGTCATATGAAGAAGTCCCAGTGGCCATTCTTGATAGACAAGTAAAGAAGTTAAGATCAAAAGAAATTGCTTCAGTGAAGATTTTATTGCAGTCATTCTTAGGAGGGGGCTATATGGGAAGTTGAAAGTGAGATGCGTGCTAAGTACCCACACCTATTCAAAAATTGAGGTAAGCATATAATTAAATTCGGAGGACTGAATTTTCTACGGGGGAGGAATGTAATGGCTTAGAAAAAAAACTAATTAAATTAAATTTTAATAGGCTAATTGATATTTTAATTATTATTTTTTGCAGTGAAGTAACAAAGAAAAGCTTGTGGTCTAGTCGTATTGGAGGCTTTTAGAAGGTGCTCAAGGTTGGGAGTTTGAATTCCCACTCCTTCCGAAGTTGATTTTTATTTTATCTCAACCTTAAATCCCCTTGTTATAAAAAAAACAGAGAGAAAAGGGCATCAGGTCCCCCCCCCCAATTCGACGTCTTTAGGACCACAGGAAGAGTCTTGATCGAAACCCCCAGCCTCCTTAGCTCGTCCATAGCTTCCTGCTCTTGCTGCCGGCGTTTGTCGTCTGCCATCCGTTTGACCATCGTTGGCGATTTCATTCTCTGGCCCAAATCGCAGAAGTTTTTTCTTTCCTCTTTGGTTCTGCAATCTGCTCTTGATTCAGGTTGTTTTCCTTCTCTTTCTAGCCTAAATTGAATCTATTAGACATTGGGTGCATTGCTTATTGATTCATCCTTGTCTTGTATCTATAATCGACTCTTCTAGGTTGCTTGGGAGGGAGATGAGTTCGTTTTTTCTTCTTCTTTTCTACTGGGCGAATTTGGTTCTTAGGTAAGTATTTATTAATGGTTTTGGATGCTATGTGATGAAGAAGACACAGCAAGATTTGATTCTCTTGGGTTTAAATTGATATTGGCAAGGATTGGAAGTTATGAAGCATTACAGGGGAATATAGGTCGATGTTTGCAATTTGTTTGGCAAGAGATTTGTAAGAGTAAGGTGTTAGATAATATTATTTGATTTTGATTGCACTCAAGGTGCTTGATAAAATGTCTAAGTGAAGAAATTGATTGGAGTGTTGTTAAAGTTGCTAGATACCTAAGGTTTATGTCATAAGGAGCATATAAATGATTTTAAAGAGGTGTTATGATGTGTCAATCTTGTGAAGACATTGGAATTGTAGGACCTTGAGACTTAAAGATGATGTTTGAAGTTGCTGGGTGATAATATAAAGTGATAGTGTGGTTGTATGAGATGAGGAGTAGAATGCACATAAGGTGTTTGATGAAATGTCTTAAAGGAAAATAGTCATATAGATATGTGTTTACATAATTCTTTGATGGTGGAAAGTAAATTATATACTATTTTAGATTGAATATGATTTATACTCTAGCTTCCATGAGATGTTTGGGGGAAATAAGAGTTATTTTGTCATCTATATATATAGGAATTTGGACTTTATGGGATTTTATGATATAGTTGAGGAAGAAACTTTATGGATTCATTATTTATTCTATATTGAAATTTGGAAAATGAATTTGGGAGGGAAACTTATCTAAGCTTGTATTTTTTATGTAATACACTACTACAGAAAACGCTTTAGACATCCCTTTAGGCCCTTTAATGTTTAAAAACAAAGGGACGTACTATGTCAGTGACGTAATTAAAAAAAAAAATAACGTCTATAAATAAATGGATGCTTAAAGGCAAGACTTTAGACATCTCTATTTTTTTTTAAAAAAAAAAGTACATCTAAAGTGTTAATGTAGATATTTTAGACGTCTTTTTTTAAAATAGGGACATTTAAAGTCTGCACTTTAGATGTCCTTTTTTTAAAAAAAGAGACGTCTAAAGTAATTTGAATTTTAAATTTCCTACAGATGCTGAGGTCATCACTTACGGAAGCAAGCACAAGTTCCATATGAGAATCCTCTGCAATAGTTTTGTTGAACACAAATACTAGCTTTCCTCATTCTCTTTTTGACTTTGAAATTTTCTTTTCTGGCATTACCACACTTCCACCACTTTGCTAGCTTTGTCCAAACTTCTTTTAGTCAAACTTTTGAATTCAAAAATCCATTTTCTTCATCTGCACATGCACTATACCACATCTGATTGGGTGGGGGGGGGGAAAGGAAATTATATAATAATAATAATAAATAGACAGGTATGTTAGATTTGAGAAGTGATGAAGAGAGAGTTACTGTCATAGATAGGGGAACCAAAGGGCATAATGAGAGAGAGGAGGATGGTGAGAACACCAAA
Source organism: Inga leiocalycina (assembly GCA_963242795.1). Classification (NCBI taxonomy): domain Eukaryota; kingdom Viridiplantae; phylum Streptophyta; class Magnoliopsida; order Fabales; family Fabaceae; genus Inga; species Inga leiocalycina. The sequence continues at coordinate 14,517,883 of OY725331.1, forward strand.
GGAAGAAGTCATTTGAATCTATGAAGTGTGGGTCTCTCTCTACAACTCCTCTTAAAAAAATTGAGAAATGTCGCAGGAAGGGGGAGAGAGAGAAAGAAAAGAGAAAGGAGGATGCAATTTAAATAAAGGACATTACGATTAAATATTTTAGAGACACCCTTACTTAGAAAAAGGGTGCCACCTTATATTTGGGGTCCCTCAAAAATTTAATATGACGTCCCTTGTTTAGTAAAGGGACACCGAGTACTAAATAAGGGATGCCAAAGGTCAAAGGTGGCGCCCTTGTATTAAATTTTTGAGGGATGCCACTCTTTTTTAGATCTTTGGTGTCCCTCAAAAATTTAATATCAAGGATGCCACCCTTGGCGTCCCTTGTTTAAATTAAGGATGTCAAAGGTGGCGTCCCTAATATTAGGAAAAATGATATGTCACTTTTGGCGTCCCAAATTTGATTAGGGAAATCAAAGTTGGGACGTCAAAAATGAGTTTTAAGCGTTTTAATTTAAATTTGGGATGTTTAAAATTTGTCACTTGTGCCCATATTTATAAAAATGCCACCATCTTTGTTTTTTACTTCTCTTTTTTAAAAAGGGACGTCTTTTAGGATAGTAATATCATTTTTCGATAGTAGTGATATGAAGATTACAAGATGATAGGGTCATCATATTTCTATGTTAAATGTTCTAAAAAGAGTTTTAATTTTAGTTTTTGAGACTTTGTAATATTATATAAATGTATAAAGTTGTTTGGGTGGTAATATGAAGATGTAAAATTGTTTTATGAAATGATATATGTAAAGAATCCACACAAGGGTTGGACAAAATGCGAGAAAGAAAATAGGGTATTTCAATGTGTTTCTATAGTATCTTAATGATGGAAACTAAGAAGGGTTATTATGGGGAAAAAAACGATGAAGAACTTTTCTATATGATATATTATAAAAATTTTTGGGAAGTTATAAATGAAGTAGTAATCTTGGATTTTTGCCAGATGATGAATTAGAAGTTAACTTATGTTTGTGCATGATTTTTTGGTGAATTAGAAGTTGGTTTTGAGAAGTTGAAATGAAAGTAAAAAAAGTATTGGAGTTCATTTTTTGGATGTTTATAGAGAGGGTTTTGTGGATTAACGAGTCGTCGCCGTCTTTTAGTATTAAATCATTGTATTTTATAAATGGTGACGGTTAATTCTTAATAACCATTAGGAATTTGAAATAGTATTATATAAGTGACAGGTTTTATATGTTAACTGTTATGTTTTTTATAGTATTTTTAATTTATTGGTGTCTACTGTTAATTGTATAATCAAGCACAATATTACAACAAAACATTAAAAAAGAAAAAAGACAATGTAAAAAAACAAACAAATCATAAAAAGCTATGGAGACGAAGGAATTGATGCATCATCATATTCTTAATGGAGAGAATATCATGACTACGGAGGAGGAAGAGTTCCAATCCCTAATGTTTAAATAGGAGAAAATTAATTAGAGATTTATGAAAAGATAACAAAACTAAGAGTAGTTGGCAAGTGGGGAAAGAATACGTAGTTGGAGAAGGAAATAGTGGTGCTTTTAAGAGTTATTCTTTAAATGATAATTATTTCTCATAAAATGTCAATTTTATCATTCAAATTTTACGGTTATTTCAATATGACTGTTATTTTTTTTGTTTTCACTAATATAAGGTTGGAAGTCGAATTATTTATGAGTGTTACATGACGGACGGTTGTTTCAACAGAACCACACTACTACAGAATTGAGATATAACCACCCTCAAAGACGTCCCAAATTAAAAATTGGGTGGTTAAAAAGGGAGGCGGTGGCATTTTCGTAATTATATATATGTAGGTGAACCTTTAGGCGTCCCAAATTTGAATTTGGGACGTCTAAAGTGCTTCCTGGCGCAAAAAAAAAATTTATGAAATTGTTTTTAGCGCCAGGATTTGGGTTTAGGCGTCCCAAATGGCATTTGGGACGCCTAAAGTCCTACTTTAGGCGTCCCAAATGGATTTGGGACGCCTAAAGTCCCCTTTAGGCGTCCCAAATGGTATTTGGGACGCCTAAAGGCGTCCCCTGGGCATGTCAGACAAGTGTCTGACATGCGTGTTCTTCTCTCTATCCCACCTCCTCTATTTTCTTCAACTTTACTCTTTTGTTCCTCCTCTCCTCCCCACGCGGCCCTTCTCCAATTTGTTCTTCAACTCCTCCCTCCTCCCTTGTTGAAGCACTTCTTCTCCCCACGCACCCACCGTCTCCTCCCTTCTTCTTCCTCTTTGTTTCAACACCAGAGACGTCTGTCATGAAGGAGAAGAGGAGAGTCAAGTAATTTAGAGAACTAGAGGAGAAGTACTGGATCAGAACAGAGATTACCAGCACCGTTTCCTCCACTGTTTTCTTCAACTCCTCCCTCCTCCCTTGTTGAAGCACTTCTTCTCCAAGTGTGGCTCTCTCCAACGTCTTCTTCTCTACTGTGGATCTCCAACGTCTTCTCTACTAGCTAGTGGGCGCCCTCCCTGATCAGGTAAGGTTGGTTTATTTTCTTCATTTTTTTTTGTTTATATATTGATATTAGGCTGGTTGGTTTATTATATATATATTGCTTATATTGAGATAGTTGATATTAGCCTGATGTGTTTGGTGTGGTTATATTGCTTAAATTGCATTTATTCGGGAATGGTTTATTTTGTTGTTTAAATATAAAATTACTTGTGTATAATAGAAATCCCTGTTGTTCAGTTTTAGGGAAATCTCTAATGGAGATTTATCCATACACACATATAGTGGCACCACCCCATTTCATTAGTCTTGTTTCTGCACCATTAATTAGTATATATAATAAAATAAAATATGATTTATTTAAAGTTAAAGAAATTCTTGTATTAATTCCAAACGAATTATGAAGAATAATTCAATCCAAAACTTAAAAAGAAAACCATAACCCCAATATTCATTAAATGATTTTTATCTAAATATTTTCAATAAAACAATTTTATTTTTGGAAGAACTCAACTTAAAATTGTTTTGTTAATATTGAACTCGTTTTGTTTTTAATTCTTCCAAACGTCAAAAAAATTCTTTAATTTAATCTTATTGTATTTATTTTATTATACATTAATTATATATATATATACTTATTAAAAAAATAAGTTACATGGCACTGAAACATTTTTAAGAGGAGAGATGAGGCTAGGAGGGGGCAATAAAGTTATTAAGCTCATATTTTAAAATCCTAAATTGGGTTGATAACTTAATTAGGCAATCCCATCATATGTCGTTGAGAATTGTACTAAACGTGTGAATGTTATTGGTAATGCCTTAGGTGGTAACAAAATGAATCATAGTTGGATGAATGCTTTGAGAACTAGTGAAGAATATGAGAAAGGGGTGGACGAATTTATTGAATTCGCTAAAAAGAATGCTCCTGCAAGAAATGGGAAGTATTTTTGTCCTTGTGTCAATTGTTTGAATGAGAGTAGACGGGATGTTGATGTCATAAAGGATCACCTACTTTGTGATGGAATAAATCTGCGATACACAAGGTGGATATGGCATGGTGAGGAAGTAACTGATTGTCTGTCACACAAGAAGGGAGCTGTGGATGTCATAGATGAAGATAGAATGGAGAGAATGATTAACGATGTTGAGGCAGAATCCTTTGCGCAGTCGCAGGAGTATGATAGCCTGCGGAGTGATGCAGAGACACCATTGTATAGTGGTAGTAAGTACACGCGGCTGACAGGAACATTACATTTGGTTAACTTAAAGGCAACTTGTGGGTGGACCGATAGTAGTTTCACATTGCTGCTTGAACTATTGTGTGATATGTTTCCGGACGATAATGTACTTCCAAATCGTATGTATGAGGCCAAGAAAATCCTGTCTACAATGGGTATGGAGTATAAGAAGATACATGCTTGCCCTAATGACTGCGTACTGTACAGAAATGAGTACGGAGGTCTTAGTGAGTGTCCTAAGTGTAAAACTGCACGATACAAAGTGAAAAAAGATGGTGGTTGTGGTGATGTGACAAGTAAAAGGCAACCTTTAAAGGTTATGTGGTATCTTCCAATAATACCACGTTTTAAACGTTTGTTTGCGAGTGCAACAAAAGCGAAGAAGTTGAGATGGCACTCTGATGAGAGAATATCTGATGGGAAATATCTTCGGCACCCAGCTGACTTGCCACAATGGAAAAAAATAGATGAAATGTTCCCTCAATTTGGCAGCGAGCCGAGAAACCTACGGCTTGGGCTTTGTACAGACGGCATCAATCCGTATAGAACTCTTACTAGCACACATAGTGCGTGGCCGGTTCTCCTTGTAATATACAACTTGTCTCCCTGGCTATGTATGAAACGTAAGTATATGATGCTATCTATGATGATTTCTGGACCAAAACAGCCAGGGAACGATATTGATGTCTATTTGGCGCCTTTGATTGAGGACTTGAAGAGGTTGTGGGAGGAAGGCGTAAATGTGTTTGATGCTTATAAGAAGGAGTCTTTCAAGCTACGTGCAATGATTTTCACAACGATAAACGACTTCCCTGCGTACGGAAACTTGTCAGGGTACAGCGTGAAGGGTCACAAAGCATGCCCAATATGTGAAGCAGACACACACTTCCAACAACTAAAGCATGGAAGAAAAACTGTCTACCTTGGCCACAGGAGGTTTCTTCATCGGTACCACCCGTATCGTAGGCTAAGAAAGCGGTTTAACGGCTTACCGGAGCATGGAATGGCTCCAAAGTCACTAACCGGAGAGGAAGTCTACAGTCGAGTGGAACGTATCCATGTCACTTTTGGTAAGAATCAGAGGGTTGCGGCTGAGAAGAACATATGGAAGAAGAGATCCATTTTCTTTGATCTTCCATATTGGCGTTCGCTAGACGTGAGACACAGTATTGATGTGATGCATGTGGAGAAGAATGTTTGTGATAGCCTTATCAGTACGCTTTTGCACATACCAGGGAAGACTAAGGATGGGATTAATGCGAGATTAGACCTTGTCGATATGGGAATAAGAGAACGGTTACATCCACAACTAAGAGATGATGGTAGGAGGGCATACATGGAGCCAGCAGCGCATACACTATCAAAAGCAGAGAAAAGAAGTTTGTGTGGGTGTTTGCATGAAATGAAGGTGCCGCAAGGGTATTCCTCGAACGTGAGAAGATGTGTCTCAATGGACGATTTGAAGTTAGTGGGAATGAAGTCCCATGATTATCATGTGTTGATGCAACAACTATTACCAGTAGCTATTAGAGGCATAATGAAAGATGAAGTACGAAACACAGTGACAAGATTGTGCGTTTTCTTCAATGCTATCTGTAACAAAGTCATTGACACTGAAAAGTTGGATGAACTAGAAAATGAGGGTTACATTATTTTGTCACAACTAGAGATGCACTTTCCGCCTTCATTTTTTGATATAATGGTGCATTTGGTAGTTCATTTGGTGAGGGAGGTAAGGCTATGCGGTCCAGTTTACCTGAGGTGGATGTACCCTTTCGAGCGATACATGAAGATCTTAAAAGGGTATTCTAAAAATCCTTATCGACCAGAAGCCTCAATAGTAGAAAGATATGTAGTTGAGGAGGCTATGGAGTTTTGCAAAGATTATATGTCAGGGAAGAAGGAACAATCTCGGCATGAAGAAGGGAGAAGCAAGGGAACACGAGGACTGAAAGTGAAGAATGTTCCTCGTGAAGAGGTGTTGCAAGCCCACTTGTATATCCTGAATAATATGGAAGAAGTTCAACCTTACATAAATGAACACAGAAACACTTTGAAGAACAAGAATCCAAGGAAGAATGACATGCAGATTGCTATTGAGCAAAACAAGACATTCATGCAGTGGTTCGAGGAAAAGGTTTTGCACGAGATCGGTGTGTCTGAGACAATCGAGTGGCTAGCTTGGGGGCCTTCGTTTCAGGTCATTACTTGGACCGGTTATGATATAAATGGCTATTCCTTCTATACCAAAGAGCAAGATGACAAAAGTACCATGCAAAATAGTGGGGTCATGGTAGAAGCTGAATCTATGCACTTTTCCAGTTCGAGAGACAAAAACCCCATATTAGCGTCTATGGCCTATTATGGAGTTATAGAAGAAATATGGGAGATGACGTACAACAAGTTCAAAGTTGCTTTATTTAAATGTAAGTGGGTTAGCAACAATGCCGTGGTAATAGATAAACAATTTGGTTTTGTCTCAGTCGATCTTGGAAGAGTTGGCTATAGAGACGAGCCCTTCATTTTAGCAAGCCACGCGAAACAAGTGTTTTATGTCACCGATCCTGCCAGAAAAAATATGTCCATTGTCCTTAAAAGTAAAAAACAGAAGTATGGTGATCCGACCTTCAACCTTGATGACACACCACCTTTCACAACAACTACACCTCGAACAAATGAAGTTGAATTGGTAGATGATGACGAATATGCTGTAAGAAATGACCATGGTGAAGGACTATGGGAAACAATCTAGAGTAAGACCTTAATTTATAAACGAGAACTGTGTTTTTTCTGTTTTACTTCCCGCTTACTATATAAATGTGTTTTCATTGCAATTTACTTACGTTTCTGATGATGCTTTTTGTGTTAACAGGAATATGGACAACGTTAGTGATGACGAGAGGCGTGGAGATGACGAAAGCTCTAGCAATGACGAAATTCCTAGAGTTGAACCCCCTGCAAGAAGGAGGGTTAGAGGCTGTACAAAGATGGGAGCATTGGTTGCACGTCATGAACATCAACAGGAGAGGCTGCATATAGACTTCGATGACAATCTGAATCCAATTGGTCCTGAGGAAGACCACTTCATTAGCTACATAGGGCTTTTGGCTCGAAGCAAAGTGCGCATTACCTACGATAATTGGAGATTGGTTCCCCCAAAAACGAAAGACATGATTTGGCAGCAACTTTTGGTATGTAAGTTTTGATGCATTGTAGCTTTGTTCTTATTGTTTCAAATATAATAATCTTATGTTTTACCTTGCAGCAAACATACGATGTCCCCGACACCACAGAGATGCATAGGCACTGGATGGATGAGGTTCGTGTACGATGGAAAGGTTTCAAGAACAAGCTAACAAAGCATTACATTCGAGGGGCCCTTAGGGGTAACGATCCATGTGCACAGTATACATATTTATCTCCAGAGGACTGGAGGTTGTTTGCGGCATCACGAGCAGATCCTGAGTTTTTGGTAAGATTTCTGTCATGATATAGAACTACTTATATCGTTGATTTCATATACTTTATATCGTTGATTCATTTTTTGTTGTTTTTCATTCATAGAAATTAAGTGCAGCAAATGCCCAGAGGCAAGCAGAAAATAAATATCAACATTTCATGTCTCGCGGTGGATATCGGAAGCTTGAGCGGCAAATGATGGCAGAAGAGTTACAGAAAATGAAGGAAGCAGCGGAATCTGATCCTAGCGTTGTTATCCAGCCACCGGCCCCTCCTCCACGTCACAAAAAATGGAAAGCAGGGAGGATTAAGGCTGGGAAGTACATAAATCCGACTGTTGCTGAGGTTGCTGCGAGGATTGTAAGTAGTTATACCATAAGTACCTAATTTTTTACATGTCGCCAGTGGTTTCGATACATTTACGATAAACTGCATGCTACAGGATGACCTGGACGAGCAGAGTAGCCAAGGTTCATTCAATCCAAGTAGACGGATGGACATCTTGTCAACGGCTATTGGGAAGGTAGATGACCTTGGTCGTGTTCGAGGAGAGACACGGGGAGTTAGTGCCGCGAGGTATTTTGGACGACAGCCACGTTATTCGTCACAAGCTGGACCTAGTAAGGACGTTGTGGCCAAGATTCGAGAGGACCTCGAACGAGAGATCGAGGCCAACCTTCGCGACAAGCTCCGACAAGAGCTGTTGCCAGAGCTTCAACTTGAAATGGCAAAGATGTTTGAAGCACAAAGGGCAAGGGACGAGGCTCGAACTCAGGAATCCCCGGCCTTCAATAGCACGAGAGGAAGTTATAATCCTCTGGAGCAACCACTTGGCCACCCTTCTCCCACTCCAGTGTCGGGACCACTTGGCGACCCTTCTCCCAATCCAGTGTCGGGAGACCCTTGCACCCTCTATTTGGATGATCCACTGCTGCGTGTTGTTGCTGATGCTCTCGTTCACACATATGCTACCACCCACCATAATCAGCAAATTCTGGAGGATTATCGTAGGGTGAATGTGACGAGTGTTAGAAAGGGGGAAGAAGGTACAGCCATCCCTGTTCCCGATCCAGAGGTTGGCACGTTAGGTCAAGCGATAGGATCTTTCATCGTTTGGCCTCGCAATCTTATTGGTTCAGACGCAACACCTCCAATGGTAGGAATTACCTTACTGTTACTGAAAATCTGTTGGCATCCTAATAACAATTTGTTTTTTGATGTTCTAAAAGGATGACGAAGCTGCGAGCAAATGGCCCTTCTTAGCACGGCTGCAACAGATCTACAAGGGCATTAAACAGATTGACTTGAAGATGCCTCCAGGGATTGTGGGCCAAGTGGAGTATCCCTACACGATTGACAATAAAGATCTCAAGCAGTTTATCAGGTTGGAGGAGATAGATGCAGGCTGGGTCAAATTTGCAGTCCGGTAAGTTTTTTTTTCAATTTTCCCATAGAATTCATTTAGTGGTTTTTTGTTTTCATACATTCAAGCATTGATTCCTTATTTTAATTCTATTATAGCACCTTGCACGATCTCTGCGCAAACATGGAAAGAGGTAATTGGTATGGATTCTTATGTCCTGCGAATACGACAGGGGATACTTGTACTGTGGCGCATAGGACTCACTATGTCGGCTACCAAATGGCACAAAACAAACTTCGTTGTTATCTAGCACCCATTGTCCAACGGTTCGTATTTACATTTTGTCAATTTCAGAAGTTTACTAAATAATTGTCTTCTCACTCATCTAACTTCATTTTAATGTGTACATGTTGTTAAAGAAACCACTGGACTTTGTGTGTTATATGTCCCCGCCGCAACATAGTCTATTGGTTTGATCCCTTGAGTAACAAGCCAGACAGAGATACAAAATCCGTCTTCGACACGTAAGTTATCCTGTTTGTATTTCATTGACAACAAAATAAAGGAATGGTTCTAATTTCTGTTCATTTTGCTTTTCATGATAGTGCTTGTCAAACATATAGAATCCTAGGTGGGTCACGCGAGGGTGCAGTTGTTAAAAAGCCAAAGTGGTTTTATCCCATAGTAAGTACATTCGATCCTACATAATTGTTTCATTGACGGTCCTTTTAGACATACCTTTATTGATTTTAACAACCAATTGCATCCCTTTGATTAAAAGTGCCCTCGACAACCTAGCAACACTGAATGCGGATATTATGTTATACTTTATATGTATAACATAACTCAAAGTGGAATTACTAGCGATTTTGAAAAGGTAATCGCTTCTTCATTCTCAAATGATAATATTTTTGGTGTTCTAATCGAAATGCTAATTAATTCATTTGCTTGAGATTCATTTCATCTAAGCTTAGTACTTTCTAATTTTCAGATTTTTGATAATGAAGATGCCTACCTACGTGAAGACCTTGATTTGATCAGAGATCTTTTGGCTGGACATCTTCTTCAACATATAGAGCAGTAAACTTGTTATTTTATATCAGTTTGTACTTGTGTGATGACAGCGTTTTGACACTTTCTGGTTGTTTTTTGTTGATATATATAGTAGTAGGTTGCTTGAAAGGTTATTTTATGTATATATAGTAAAGATTGTAGTGCTGGATGTCCTTACCAGTTTGTAACGGACAGTGTGGTTTATGAATCCATCTTTTATTCTGTCTCTGCAGTTTCAATTAGTTGGGTAATACAGAATGTAAATTATGATATAAAAAAAAACCAAACTTTTAGACGTCCCAAATTAACAATTGGGAGGTCTAAAGTCCCCCAGGTGGGACTTTAGGCGTCCCAAATTAAAATTTGGGAGGCCTAAAGTAACCCAGCGTGGGACTTTAGGCGTCCCAAATTTTAATTTGGGAGGCCTAAAGTCCCCCAGGGTGGGACTTTAGGCGTCCCAAATTGTAATTTGGGAGGCCTAAAGTCCCACCCTGGGGGACTTTAGGCGTCCCAAATTTTAATTTGGGACGCCTAAAGTCCCACCTTGTGGGGACTTTAGGCGTCCCAATTCTTAATTTGGGACGCCTAAAGTCTGACTTTAGGCGTCCCTATCATTTGGGACGTCTTTTGTTCCAACTTACTACGCCCCCAGCATCTACGTCCCCCCGTTTTGGGACGTTAAAAGTGCCAAATTTGGGAGGTTAAAGCCCCTTTTTGTAGTAGTGCCATCACTTTTGTCACTAATTAAATAAATTATGGTTATTAACTACAACCGTTATTTTTGTGTTTTCGTGAATTCCACCTCACAATACATGACGGTGCCATAATTAACCGTTACTTTTAAGTATTATATATCATTGTGTGACTCCCACTCGACATACATGACATTTATTAGCTGTAACCGTTATGTATTAAGCGTTATAAATGTGCAAATATGTAGTAGTGATACTTACCTAATTTGATTAGATTAAAGAAGTTGAATAAATTGGTTAATATAACATATATTTTCTAAAACACCCTAGTTACCTTCTTTAAATCCCTAACTAAATATAACGTGCAAGCTATACAGGAAATCAACAAAATAAATGCATTCAGTGCATTAATTATATTAGCGAAGATACCCATATTCTTAAAAACAAATACAAAATTCTAACACATTTTATGGTGTTTTCCCTTTTGTGTCAGAGGAACCAAACTTTCCATGTAATCGAACATCGAAGTCAGTACTGGAAGACGGGTTAATATCCGTCTCCGTTGATTCCGAAGATTATATAGAACCAATTGATTATTATAGTTATCAATAATAATCACATTATCTTCCCAAAACCCTATGGAGGAGTCTAGTGTTGAAGGTAACCTGAGTCCAAATTTTTTAGTCCAACTACTCTCAACACCATATTCGTTCATCACCCAAACCTCACATTGGCGAGAACAGAAATTGGTAGCAACACAACCAAGAGTATTGTCCGCTACAAAAACATTTGTAGCACACGAAGGATTAATCCCATGTCGAAGTTGGATTATCTTAAATACTTCTTTGCTAAAATCAAAGCTCAAAATAAAGTTCTTGTCAAACTTACTTTGGGCCAAAGCTAACTAGTAATAAACCCCATTCAAATGTGAACTCCAATTTTGATAGGGCAGTATATAATTATGGGTGGGGACATCGACATCTATTAATTTTGTCCAAGAATTAGTACTAAGATTGTACACTTCAACTAGAGGTTGTTCTTGTTCTTCCCCAAAAGAGTTTGAAAAGCGAACTACCTTGTAATCCTTTGTGATGGGATCGAATCCTAATCCAATATTTGAATAAATCATGAAATTGTGTTTTCTCCAAGAGACATTATGAATAACCTTTCACCTTATTTGTTGCTGGGTTCCACAAGACTAATCGATCCTCATAATTCAATAAAGAATCATGATTGTGTGCTTTAAAGACTCCATGGAGACAGAAAATCCCATTACATTGATCATAAATGAATTCTAACTTGAAATCATTCTTGAGGATAGGAGGCAATTCTATATCATGTAGCACAAAGGGTTCATCCTTAGAAATCAAAGATATGTGTGGAGGCCGAGTATATGGACGATTCAAAAGCTTGAAGTGATTTTTGTTGATAGAATTGGACCATTGAAGTTGTTTGGTGATAAATGAAGGGTTGGTGATTAGAACGTACCAGGATTTGGCTACACATTTGAATCGAAGCAATGATTTTACAGGCAGTCTCACCATGATCTTCTCCATGATATCTTCAGGAAGATTGTGGCCCAGCATTTTCTTACTGCTACAAAACATCTCAGATTGTAACTTTCTCTGTCTCTCTTGTGTGGGTGTTGTTGTTGCTGTTTTAATTCGCAAAAGACTAGTATGCACGGTTGATAGGCTGACATAATGATCATATATATATGCATATTTATGTTTATATTAAATTATTAGTAGATCCATTACTACTAGTCTACTACTACTACTATGCATATTTGTAATGATCATATATATGCATATTTATGTTTATATTAAATTATTAGTAGATCCATTACTACTACTACTATGCATATTTATAATGATCATATATATGCATATTTATGTTTATATTAAATTATTAGTAGATCCGCCGCCGCAGCCATTATTATTATTATTTTTATTATTATTATAGCTAAACATTGTCACCAACGTTTATATGATATAAATTTAATGGCAACACAAATATCAATAAAATCAATTAAATATGTAACACCGGACCCATTCAAGATATGTAAAACAGAAAAAAATTAAAGGCGAATATTAATTAATTGATGAAATTTGATTGTGTATTCAATATAAATTTTCAACAACGGGAAAACAAAATAACAACATTCAATGGATAGATATATATATATATATATATATATATATGTATCCAGAGAGGAATCACGCGATATATTTCTTTTAACGATAGGATTGATTTTTGGAAAATCCCAGAAAAATATTCCAGAAAATATAAAAAAACAAATCAATGATTCCAATTTACATATTTCCAGATCAGACTACAGGTATTAAAATGGGATTTGCAAATGTTGGAAAAAGACCTCATTACCCCCATTCTTTCCTCATTCTCAATCTGTCCGTACCCGCACTAATTTTTCACTCTCCGCCGTGAGACACTCATTCCCCTCATGACTGCGACACCTTCACTGGCAAACACTTCCTCTATCAGCCGCAACTCCTTCCCACATCAGTACCGGCCATTTCATCCTTGACGATGCCCATCTCTCTACCCAAGCTTCATTTTTGTTCATCCTTTCCCTCATTTGTTCCCATTTGTTTTTGCAACTAATTTCCTTGAGGGATAGATTATTTACGAATCCCTTTTGTTCATACAAGAATTTTTATGACCAATATTATCCCACAAAATTACCCATGTTATAGTGTTAAAATAATTATGAATAGAAGGTATGAGTGTACAATCAGCTATGAAATTTGGTGGTTGGCTTCACAATCAGCTATGAAATTTGGGATCTAGACATCAAGCCTTGAAATCGTAGGGACAAATCCCTTATAAAGCGCACAGTCTAAGGCACCCTTGTAGGGCAGCACCGCCCTTGGCTCCGCCTTCATGTTCATCACCCTCGTCTTGATGACATCCACCGGATTTGATGCTACAGCTGCCACAAATCCCGCTGCAAAACTCGCTGTCACGCTGGTCCCAAGCCCGTCCTTCATCAACCCCTTCACCAGAATCATCTTGAAGATCCTACAATGCCAACTGCGAAGCTGTCACGATCATGGCTCAGTTCACCGTCAGTGCTGAGCCACATCACAAGCTAGCCATCCCTTCCTGCTTCGACATGCGTGTGACCGCATCAAACCCTCCATTGTAATTGTGCTGCTGAGCCACCGGGAGCCGACCATCAGATTGCATATGAACCATCGCCACATCGGCAAGGTTTCTAACGGCCACAACAACACTAACGACAGTAAGCCCTGCCACAATCTTTCGGCCCTCATGCAAGTTTCCCTTCTCTGGATCGGTCCATTTTAATGAGGAAAGAATGGGGTAATGAGGTCTTTTTCCAACATTTGCAAATCCCATTTTAATGCCTGTAGTCTGATCTAGAAATATGTAAATTGGAATCATTGATTTGTCTTTTTATATTTTCCAGAGTATTTTTCTGGGATTCTCCCTTGTTACTTGGTCCCAAGAAAAATGGTAAACAACTCTTAATTGTATATTTTTTATTATATTTTTAATCTTAACTGTTTTTAATTGTTGTTTCGGTCCCAATATTGAATTTGATTTTTAATTGGAGATGATCCTTAAATTGCTATATGTTTGTGCTTGTGGGTGTCATCCGATTCATGTGAAGTTATGGTGAAGTTTAGATGGGTGGAAGAAGAATCACGTGAAGGTCAAAGAACTGGATCAAGAAAATGGAAGAAATAGAATTATCTAAATTCTAAACTCAGACATGAACTTGTACAAGAAATTAAAGGCCATACAAATGTAGGGTGTGTATAGGTAGGTGTAAAACTTGTAAATACCAATTTTGGCAACGATAGAAACAGGAACTAAATAAGCTATTCGGTTTATCTCTCTTTTTCAACCGAAAACACAGATAAGCAGCAAGGTAGTGGTTTCCGGTGTTTTTTTTAATACTTCTGCCAACAATGTTGAATAAGTATGCTGTTTATTCTTGTTGCCACGGAGGGGGTAGGTTATTCATTTTCTAATAACTTAGGGGTATTGAGGTAAATTGACAAAATTTCAATACCTCAATTTGGGTAAAATGGCTTGATTAATTCGAGTATTCTATATGACTTTTAAATGGATTTTCCCTTTTCAGTTTTTCTAATATAGCGAAAATTTAACTTGAAAATTATGATCCTCAACATCAGGTAACTATAAAATACAATCCCAATAGGGAAATATTTTTTAATTAAAATAGTATCCGGTCTAAAACAAGAAAAGATTTAAGATGATGATAAAATCGCATAAATTATATACCTGACCAGCCGACTAAATATTAAAAATCAAAGAAATTTTACTCACAAAAATCAAGAGATTTGAAGGAAGACTTTATAAAAGCTATTAGTAAGGTTCTAAGAAAAGGCAAATTCCGGATTGAATCACCTGACATATTTGCATTGCTGGACTTATGAATGAAAATTACAACGTGATAAAAAGACACTATAATACCTTAAAAATAATAAGACACCATCAAACTCTCTTCCTTCATCTCTTCAGCGACCATCCTCCATGAGGAGGAGGGTACCATAGTTAATAGATGCACAAAATCACTTGAGTAAACGTCAGTACATAGGGGTGAAACATGGTTTCACCTTGGAGCTGTTTGGTATATAAGGGATTCGAAAGGGAAGGGAGGAAAAGAAAAATTTATTTCTTCTTCTTGTCCTCCTCTTTATTGCTTGATTCACACATCATGAATCATGAATTAGATTTAAAATCTGCATTAGGTAGAAGCTCATTTTTCAAAATTAGAATATTTAAATTTAAATATTAGTAGATCCACTATTAATATAACCAAACAAAGATAATCAAAGTTTGAATAATATGAAATTAATGGCACCTCAAATGCCATTTTGTGACAAAAGGTCCATTTAATGTATGAAAACAAAAGGGGAATACCAACTAATTGATGAAATAATATTGTCTATCCTATATAAATTTTCTTAATCTGCAAAACAAAATAACAGCATTTAATAGATTTATTTAAAAAATTACAAGACGATCGGATGGACATAAAAATAAAATATAAATTTTTGTCACAACTTTTTGGGTTTCCTCTTGCCTCCCAAAGGAAACAAACTTTCCACATAATCCATCGTGGTCAGCTGTTGAAAATAGATTTGAAGCCTCCCTCTCGATCTGTTGATTCCGAAGATTATATGAAATCAATGGACCAATAATGTGTTCTTTGATAAGAATCTCATTATCTCCCCCGCAACCCAAAGAAAAGAATTAAGCTGCAGTATGGTCCAATCTCAAACTTTTTATTCCAACTACTTTCAACACCATACTCATTCATCACCCAAATCTCGACACGAGACTCAAAAAAGTTATGTGCAGTAACCCAAACAAGACAGTCATCCACTACAGCAAGAAAACTTTGATCAATAGAAGGGGAACAAGTAACCAAAGGAGGACCTTGAATAATCCCAAAAACCTCTTTGCTAAAATCAAAGCTCACTATGAACTTACAATTATTATGGTCATCAGCTAACCAGTGATATGCCCCATTGAAATAACATTGCCCATATAGATTATTGAATTTAAAAATGGGAACATCAACCGTTATTGTTCTCCAAGAATTAGTGCCAAGATTTTACACTTCAACTAGTATAAAAATCGAACAATTTTATAATCCTATGTGATAGGATCAAACCCAAATCCAAACAACACGATGCATTGACCTATGGGATGCCATTGAGACGCAGGAATAGCCTTAACCTCTCTTTTTGCTGGATTCCACAAAATTAAGCCCCCGACATATTCTCTATAGACTCCACGGAGACATTAAATCCCATTACATTGACCATAAATTGATATAAATTCCAAATCATTCTTAGGGAAAGGCAATTCTAAGTCTTGGACTACATAGCGGCAGAGGATATGGAGGGCGGCACATTAGAATGGATACTCGTTTGCAACAGAAACTTGAGGAAGCTATTCTTAGTGACAGAATTTGACCATCCAAATTGTTTGGTGATGAAAGAAGGGTCACTAATTAGAGCATACCAGGACTTAGCTACAAATTTGAATTGAAGTAAGGATTTTACCGGTAGCCTCATCATGATCTCGATCATGAGATCTTCTGGAAGTTTGTCGATCAGCATCTTAATTCTGATTGCTGCGAAATAACTGAGAGTCTCTGTTTCTCTTGTGCGTTGTTAGCCGTCTAGCTTTACCACAAGCATACGGGTCGCCCCACGAGGACTATGACAAAAATGAATTAATTATCTTAATTAAGTTATCAATCAAGTTAAGTGAGAATATTTTGAAAGAAATTTTATACTTAAAAATTAATTAATTAAATCGAGAACTTCAAGACAGGAAGAACCTAGGATTATCTATCCCCTATTTATTTCATGAACTAATTAATTTACTCTCAATAAGCAATCAAACGAAGATATGTATTTGTCTAAGATTCAAAAGTATTCGATAACGCTCTCTCGAGTCAAAACCAAATATTTATCCTAATAAACTAATCAATCTCTTGTATTAATTTATAAGGACTAACTTTAAATACCAATCTTAATCTGACAATGTTAGGTTAGTAACTATATCTCTATGATACTAACAAACCATCCGTTTAATATACCTAAACTTCAAGTCTAACATGATTTTAATTTACCCAAGTTCTACACTTAAATTATCTTTCTCAAAATTAATTTAAATGAATAAGACAACTAAATGGTGATCAGGCATTTAGAGGCATTAAGAGCAAGATAAAATCAATACAAAAAATTTATTCGATGCAAAAAGAAAGTAAATAAATAATTCAATCCATAAATAGGTTCAAGAAAATCCTAGAACGAGAAAACTAGCTACTCATATTCATCAAAAAACCAAAACCATAAATAATAATTCGGTTCATATCAGAAACTAAAAAAAGGAGAGAAGAAAATTAATGGAAAATCAAGTTTAAAGCTCCAAATCTCTTTGAATCTTCAAACCCAAGCTCCCTAATTCCTGACTCTGCTCTCGCGTCCGGATCTGGATCTGTGCGTCTCAGCGTTCTGTGTCCGCGTGTTCTGCTGTGCGCTTCTGTCTCGCCTCCCTCCAGCAACGCCCGCCTGTATGATATATACTGTATAATATATATCTTCTAGTCCCTTCCGTCCTGACCCTGCTCGCTTTCCGTTTTTCTTTGATATATCTATCATAATATATCCTTTCAATAGTTAAACAATCCAGGGACTTTATTGCTTCACGTGGGGTCCACGATGCTATCCCATGATCCGAAATCTGTTTCTTTATGTATGATATATATATATATATATATATAATATTATATGTAGTTATATATATATATACACACACACACATATATATATAATTAAATGAATTCCCTCCAGTTATGCTTGCTCAACTCATTGTTCCTAAATTTATTTAATACTTCCTTCACATTTTAGGTATGATAATGTCTCTTCTACGAGACAATAGGATATAGATAGATTTTATATTCAAATTCTTCTTTTCTCTTATAATAATTTAAAGGATAGAAAATATATAAAAAATAATTAAATAGGCATAAAATATTAATAAATCCAATGAATATATCTAAAATATATATCTATTTAATTATAAAATATATACTTATCATGCGTGTTGTTTCTCTTGGTTTCAGTATAGATCGAAGGTGTATAGCAGTATGGTTGATGGGCTGAAACTTACGCCTCCGAACCAAGATTTTAGGGTCTTAATTTGTTGGGTGAAAATATATATCCTCCAAGAACAATATGGTTTTCCAGAATGAAAAGATTTATAGGTATATTATTATTTTTATTATTATCATCATTATTATTATATCATCAGTTATATATGTAACAAAAAAATCAATTATATCTATTCAAGATATGTAAAACAAAAAAAAAATTAAAAAGGCGAATATCAATTAATTCATGAGATTGGTCAAAAAATTAATTCATGAAATATTATTGTCTGTTCAATAAAGATATATGTTTATAGGTATATTAGTATTATTTTTAATATCATCATCATCATCATCATCATCATCAATTATATATGTAACAAAAAATCAATTATACCTATTCAGGCTATGTAAAACAGAAAAAAATAAAAAGGCGAAAATCAATTAATTCATGAAAGTGGTCAAAAAAATTAATTCATGAAATATTATTGTCTATTCAATATATATCTCTTAATGATAGGATTTTAATCATCGGATTGTTGTTTGGTCCCAAGAAAAATGGTGATATACTCTAAAATCTTTTTTTTTAAAATGCGTTTTTAGGAAAACCATTCTTAAGGCTTGTTTCTTTTAATTTTTAATTTCACATATATGTGCCTTTTCTCCTAATTAAATTCTTTAATTTTACTTTATTAAGATAATTAGCTTCTGTACCGGCACTAACAATAATAATGGAGCAAGTTACCCGGGATAACAGTAATAAAAGAGTAAATTTAAAATATTTAATAAAGAAAAAAAACGCACGGGTAGTACATTAAAAATTGAAAAAATACAACTACCTCGAACATGTTTTCCCTTGTTTTTATTATATTTTTAATTTTAATTGTTTTTAATGGTAGTTTCTGTCCCAATATTTAATTTGATACCTATAAATTCAGCTAATCCCCTAATAAAGTCAAGAGGTCCAATTTAAAATTTCAAAATCTTGTGAATTTATTTCACTGTCATCAATCTCAGTCTCAAGTGATGATGCATTTTGGATGACAATGACAAAATTATAAAGGAAAATTAATATGAAGGTCCTTATAATTTCATTCAATTTAGAATCAGGTTCCTAAACCTTTTTTCTTTGCAATCGAATCCGTTAATTCTCTAAAGTTAAGCCCATTAATCCTTTTGTTGAAATAAATAGTAAGAGTGTGATGCTGCCCGTTAAAAAGAAATGAATAGTAAGAGTGTTCCGTCAAAAAAGGAAATAAATAGTAACAGTCTTAAAACTTCCCGTTAAAAAGAAATGGTGGCCAAACGAGCGTGATTCTGCGTTTCACTTTGTTTTTCCTGTCTATGGGTTTCTCATTGTCCACGTCCACAACCGTTAACATCGACGTAACAGCGTCATAGACGACATTTATTCTTGTTTTTGTTTTAAGTTTCTAGATCTGGATGGTTTCAAATTTCGGTTGATTTTTTCATTTTCGTATTTGTTGGCAGCAATTTGGATTCAACCTTTGCTTCAGTTTTGTTGTTTGTGTTGTTTTAATGGAAGAAGAGAAACCAAACTTTTCATCAATATGAAAATACTCCTGCCCTCGTGTTTTTAATTGAGTATCATAGTTAAATTGTTACTCCTTTAGTCCTTAATGTAAAACCTAATTAACTAATAATTTAAATATATTAAAGATGTTAGTTTAGTTTGTTTATATTATATGTTTTTTTTACTTAAAACATCTTTATTATCTTCCTTAATTCCTTTCTTCCCTTTCCTACTTGATTATTATTGTGGAAATATCAATAGAGTTAATTTACACAAAAATTGATAAACGTGCATTGGAAATAGGTCTTAATATATTTAGGATCAATATCAATTACCTAATTAAGTCCTATATTAAATATGGGAGGGAGTGTATATATGTTTGTGCTTGTGGGGGTCATCCGATGGGCGGAAGAATAACGGCGTGAAGATCAAAGAACTGGATCAAGAAGATGGAAGAAATAGAATTATCTAAATTCTAAACTTCGACATGAACTTGTACAAGAAAGGCCATACAAATGTAGGATGTGTATTGGTGCAAAACTTGTAAATACCAATTTTGGCAACGATTGAAACAGAAAACTAAATAATTAAGCTACTCGGTTTATCTCTGTTTTTTAACCGAAAACACAGATAAGCAGCAAAGCGGTGGGTTCCGTACGTGGTGTTTTTCTTAATTAATAATTCTGCCAATAATGTTGAATCAGTAGTTTGTTTATTCTTGTTACCATAACTCTCCGGGTCAAGCTGGACGTGAAAGGTGTTATGGGATTTTCATTTTCTAATAATTCAGGGGTAATGAGGTAAATTGACCAAATTTCAATTTAGGTTATATGGCCTATTTATGAATTTAATAAATTTAGTCACTTAAATTAGATTTTGAGAATTTTAGATGACTTTAAAATAGATTTTCCCTTTTCAGTTATTCTAATATAACAAAAATTTCACTTGGAAAGTTATGGATTGCCTCAAAAACAGGTAACAGTAAAATACAATCCCAAAAGCGCAATATCTGTTAATTAATATGGTATCCTATCTGAAAAAAATATTTGAGATAATGATAAAATCTCATAAATTCTATACTTCATCGGTCGAGCCAAGTTAAAAAAATCAAAGAAATTTCACTAAAAAAAATCAATATATTTCAAGGAAAGCATTAAAAAGGCTATTAGAAGGTTCTAAGAAACGGCCAATACCTGATGAATCCTCATGACATACTACATCATTAATTTTTTTAAGAGAGATTAAGAAAGCTAATTAAATTATTTTAAAATATTTATATTTTATCTTTTTCTTTAAACTGATTTATCTGACTTATATAATATAATGATATACAATATATTATATTAAATAACTTATTTAACTTCCCTAATCTCTTAAAAAAAATTAACTGAGTCTTATATTTAAAACTGAAGGAAGTATTTCATATTTGTGTGGATGGACTCATGAATGAGAATCACAACATGATTAAAAGACAGTATTGCTCTTAAAAATAATAAGAAACCATCGAACTCTCTTCCTTGATCTCCACAGCCACAGTCCTCCATATGGGGAGAGAACTACATTGAATAGATACACAAAATCACTTGAGCAAACGTCCGTACATCGGGGTGTAAGACTTAGGGGATATTTGCTGCTAGGGACATAAAAATAATATATATATATATATATATTTTTTTTTTTTTTTTTTTGTCACAACTTTCTGGGTTTCCTCTTGCCTCCCAAAGGAAACAAACTTTCCACATAATCTATCGCCGTCAGCTCTGGAAGATGGATTTGAAGCCTCCCTCTCTGTTGATTCCGAAGATTATATGAAATCAATGGAGAATCGTCATCATCGTCTTCTCTGATAAGAATCTCATTATCTCCCCAAAGCCCGAAGAATTCTATAAAGTCAGGGAACGGTCCAATTTCAAACTTCTTAGTCCAGCTACTCTCAACACCATACTCATTCATCACCCAAATATCAACAAGAATAAGATAATAAAACGAGTCATAATGCGTAGAAATCCAAGCAAGACAGTTATCCATTACAGCAAGAAGATTTCGATCCATACAAGAGGAAGTAACCAAGGGAGGACTTTGGATAATCCCAAAAACCTCTTTGCTAAAATCAAAGCTCAAGATGAATTTACAATTATCACGGTCACTAGTTAACCAGTGATATGCGCCATTGAAATAACACTCCCCATATAGATAATAAAATGTGAAAATAGGAAAATCAACATTTATTGTTCTAAAAGAATTAGTATTGAGATTATACACTTCTACTAGTGTTTGTTCTCCCCCAAAAGGAGAGTATAAAAGTCGAACAATCTTGTAATCCTTTGTGATAGGATCAAACCCAAATCCAAACGCCATGTATAATTGACTGCCTATGGAATGCCACTGAGACGCAGGAACAACCTTAACCTCTTTTGTTGCTGGGTTCCATAAAATTAAGCGCCAAACAAATTTATTGTAGACCCCACAGAGGCATAAAATCCCATTACATTGACCAAAAACTGATATGGATTTCAAGTCGTTCTCAGGGAAAGGCAATTCTAAGTCTTGGACCACAAAATCGCCGGCTCTATCAGAAAGCAAGGATATGGAGGGCGGCACATTGGAATCATTTGTTTGGAACAGAATCTTGAGGTAGCTATTCTTAGTGATAGAATTTGACCATTCAATTTGTTCGGTGATGAAAGAAGGGTCACTAATTAGAGCATACCAGGATTTAGCTACAAATTTGAATCGAAGCAAGGATTGTACCGGCAGTCTCATCATGATCTCGATCATGAGATCTTCTGGAAGTTTGCCGCTCAACATTTTAATTCTGATTGCTCCCAAATATTTGAGATTCTCTGTTTCTCTGATGCGTGTTGTTGCTCTCGGTTTCAGTATAGATCAAGATGTATGGTATGGTTGACAGGCTGAAACTTAGAGGAAGAGGTACTCTTATAATCTCTTTTCTCCTCGTAATCTCATCTCCATTTTTAAGATTAAAGAATAAATAGTTCAGATTTAATAGTTTTTTTTATCGACAGATTTAATAGTTTCAAAAACTATTATTACAGTATTTTATAATTTAATTTTTTAAAATTTTGTTTATAATACATTTATGAATTGTGTATATTAGATTTTAATAGTTTAAATTTATTTATTTATGTTTAAAATAACATTTTATAAAATAAGAAATCTGAACCATTTGATTTTTTTAATCTGATGGTGGAGATGAGATTCTGAAAAGAAAATGAGATAAATGATTTTAAAAGAATACAAACCTATGCCTCTGAAGCAAGATTTTAGGGTTTTAATTTGTGGGGGAAATATATATCTTCCAAGAACAATATGGTTTTCCTGAATGAAAAGATATAGGAGTTTGTTTTTAAGATATAGTTTATAGTTGTTCTATTATTATCAATTATATATGTAAAAAAATCAATTAATTATATAAATTCAAGATATGTAAAACAGAAAAGAGAAAAGACGAATATGAATTAATTAATGAAATATTATTGTGTATTCAATATAAATTTTCAAAATTGGCAAAACAAAATAACAGCATTGAAGGGATATATATCTCCCCAAAGGAATCACGATATATATATATATATATATATATCTTAAAATACTCAAATCCCACGAAAAATGGTGAACTACTTTACATAAAATACTCTAACATCCTTCTTTTTTGTCTTAATTACACAGACCCCCTCTATTTTAAAAGCCAATATGGACTTCCCTTAAAATTAAAATGTATATTACACAAAACTCCCTTACATTTTGAAAATATATTTCTATCCACTCAAACCGTTAGTTGACTGTTAACTTTGATTTTTAGACTTTTGTTTTAACAAAATGCCTTTCTTTAATATTAGAATTATTTAAACACACACACACACACACATATATATATATGAGCCAAAAAAATTCATAACACCAAATTTTAATTCTAATAGATTTTTAACTTTCTAATTTGTTAAAAATTTATTAATTTTGAGATTATAAAATTTATAATTTTAATTTTTCATCATATTTGTTGAAATTTATTTAATTTTTGTTTCTTAAAAAACTAAAGATATATGTCAAAAGCATTTTTTTTTTATCAAATGTAATAAACTATACAATTTTGAGAGATTGTATAAGTGATTTGAATTGATAATTTCATATTTTTTTTCCTACAAACATTTAAAAAACTTACTCAAATTTTTAAAAGTTTGTAATATTTACAAGCTATCAATTAAAATTTGGGATTTAGTATTAAGGATAAATTAGTAAATAAATTTTATTTTTATATATAAATTAATTAAAAAATATTGACAAGCCATATCATAGGGTTATCAAATAAAACTAGACTAACTATGCACTATAGTGATGCTAACCTAGGTCGATCTCTTTAAAGAGCCAATTATTTAGTCCCTAGCTAACTAAGTATTAATTAACAAATTAACCAAAGAGTGTAATGAAATTAATTAACTATTCTAAACTAGGCTAAACTACTTGTTTATAGGTTTTTCCAAGTTTAATGAGTGAAATGGAGTGATATGAAATGTGAGTATGAGCTTCCTTGATGAGTAAATCCACTAGCTATCCTTGTTCCAATTTAATTGAGTTTAATTCTTTTGTTAAGTACTTAAGCTTGTGAGAAGAGACTTTCTCCAAACAATTCCTCTAATTAGCTAAACCCACCTAGACACCTAGCTTGAGTTTAGTGCATTAGACTCATTTTAGTTGGCATTTAACATGCATTAAATCTAGCAAGAGGCATTCTCTACTCAAGTTGACAATTGCTAGCAACCTAGCCGGCCAAATAAGAGTTTCAAATACATGAGTGATAGAATTAGGCTAACAATCATTCAACCACATCATTAGAATACAAAATCTAATACAAATCTCAGTATCAATGTGCAATCCAAGCGACTTAGAAATCACAATCTATAGTCATAAAGGAGTGAAACTGAAATTAAGGTAAAAGAAACTCCCTAGAAGCATGAAGAACTCCAGCTAGCTTTATCAATCACCAAGAAATCCAATAGTTAGCTGCTCATGACGTTGCGAGTCACCCCACCGAAGCAGCTCACAAACTTGGCCATTGAATAGGGACAAGGAGATGAACGGATATGGAAGATTAGTGTAACCAGGAGAAGAACAATGATGGTGATGATGATTGGCTGTGGAGGTGGAGTGTTGAAGCCGAAAGGAGATGGAGGTGGATGTGTGTGTGTCAGCTTACTGAAAAAGGAGAAGAGAAACCCTTAAAATCTGATTTCAGAGGACAAAGGCGCTGATTTCCGGCTTTTAGAACCAAATTGTCATTTCCAAAATTCAGGCACTAAATTGACAATATCTTTGCATACTAAAATGTCATTTCTGGAATTCGGGAACTGAACTGAAATTTCCAAAATTCGTCTGTTTGAACAAAATACCCTAAAATGAAATTCAAAGTATTGTAATACCATGTATTTGGACAATCATGAAAATAATGACATTTTTACCTCTTTTATCAACTAAGTCATGCAATCACTTTTAATCCCAATTAGTCATAATAAATGCATTTTTTACCAAAATAACATGATAAAATCCCCAAATAAAGTATTGAAAAATATGATAAAATAGGGATTCATCAAATATATTTTTAGAATATTCTTAACGGAGTTAACACTTTAGATTTAAGTGTGTGCATTCAAAATATAAGGGAGGTTTGTGTAAATAAGACAAATCGAAAGGGTAGTCAGAAGATTTTACTCTTATTTAATATTGTTTTTAGGGAAAACCATTCTTGATATATATCTCTTGAGGTACGTTTCTTTTAATTTATAATTTGGCACATGTGTGTTTTTCCTCCTAATTAGTTTTTTTTGTTAGCTTTTGTACAAAGGCTAACAATAATAGCCTAGCAAAGTTACAGGGGTTAAGAAATACAAGCATGGGTGAGGAGGGTTCCGAGAAGGCTCTAGTCTCGGTGGAGGAGGTGGACACACTGCGGCGGACTAGGAAGAAGGTCAGGTTGGGCGATGCTACTGCATCAAATGACTACACCGTGGTTCCCAGAGATGAAGATTGGATACATTAAGATGAGGAGAACCAGGATTAGGACATGGGTACACCGATAAGGTCACAAAAAGATGCGTGTGTTGATAGTTCAATAGAAGGTCTAGAGGAAGATTGGTGGTTCGACAATGGATGGATGGATCGCATTAGGATGGAAAAGTCAGAGAAAGGGATAAACGTGAGCGCCTTACCAGAGTACCACAAAAAACTAGCTAAATAATGGGAGCTCTCTTTTCGTTTGTTTGCTGAGTAGAATGGTACGTGAAGACCAGTTAAGCAGGAAGTTGAAATTACTATAGGGACGGAGAGGAGAGGTCGATGTCATGGAGATTAGGTCAGGGTACTTTTTGGTACGCATGAGCAGCAAGGAAGACTATGATTTCGCCTTAATCGGGGGACCATGGGCATATATGGACCATTATTTGGTAGTTCAGCCATAGAAACCTGATTTTGATCTTGACACGGAGAAAGTGACGAGAATTGCAGCTTGGGTGAGGATTCCAAAACTCACAATGGACCATTACAATAAGTGCTTTTTATACGTTGTGGGGATCCAAATCGTTAAGTCCTTAAAGTGGATACGAACACCCTTGGCCAGATTAAGGGTAACCTTGCTTGCCTATGTGTAGAACTCAATCTGAGTGAACCTCTGTGCCATCCATAATAATAGATGGAAGGGAGAAAAGGATAGTCTATGAAGGGTTGCACTTGATATGTTTCTCGTGCGGAAAGTATAGGCATGATAAGGAACATTATAAGAATCAAAACTTGGAGGGACGAAGAGAGGAGTACTTGCAGAATGTTTCTGGACATGAAAAATAAGACGAGGAGGGTAGATGGTGCAGTCAAACGGTGGCTGAGGACACTACGGGATATGCTGAATGGATGGTGGCCCTGAGACGGAGGTGCGTGCAATAGGGATCCCAACCTCCAACAGATACTTGATCACATGATTACCAGAGCAAGATTGGGTAGCAAAATTAGGGGGATCATGATTTTTGGCACTGCATACAATTAATACAGAAGAGAATAATCAAGAATATGTTAGTGAGATCCCACAAAATTAGCAGCGGGGCATTACTGTGGAGATTGATACTTATTCGAAACAGGCAAAATCGCGGGAATCACAAGATGGCAAGAAAACACATGGTAAAACACGTGGACTCATTAAAAGCAGTAAAGAAGGCCAATCCGGGAAGGGTGTGGGACCTATGGAGACTTATCTTAATGTTAAGGATCGCCTGGCAAGTAGTGAAGTGAATTTATCAGTAGGACCCAGTCGAATACCAAGATATAGCCATGCAAACCATGTACCTCGTCCAACCCAAACAATACTAAAATCTTAGATAATAGATAATTTGCATGTAAATGATAAGGAACCTCATGACTTAAACATTGTGGTTCATACTGGCCAACTAACAAAGCAATGTCGTCCTCGTCTTATTGGTTCTTCAAGCTCCGAACCTCCAAACCTATGTGAGCCTTGAAAGGAGGTTTTCACTACCCACTCGAATCCTCT
This sequence comes from Inga leiocalycina, assembly GCA_963242795.1. NCBI lineage: Eukaryota > Viridiplantae > Streptophyta > Magnoliopsida > Fabales > Fabaceae > Inga > Inga leiocalycina. The sequence continues at coordinate 14,544,952 of OY725331.1, forward strand.
GGTGGAGAATGGTGATCTTGATATTGAAATGTCCGGTGCCAAGGAGTTTCCATCGGGGAGCTAGACGGTGTAATAGTGTCGTGTGTATCTCTACACTCTAATATTAGTGTTACGATTATCTCAACTTGGAACACTAGAGGTGCTGGTGGTGCATCCTTTTGTCGTTTGCTAAAGAATCTAAAGATGAGATACCGTTTAAATATTTTTGCACTTTTAGAACCAAGGCAGACAGGGAATGAAGTGCAACCACTGAGCCGCAAATTGGGGTGGCCAAATTTGCATGTTGTCGAAGCTCGAGGGTACAGTGATGGAATTTGGCTGTTCTGAGATGATGATGTCAATCTCTCGATAATTTATTCTAGTAAACAATGAATCCACAGGGTTATCAAGGGTGGGAGCAATGAAGAGTGGTACCTCACAATAGTTTACGGGCATCTTAATATTAATTCTAGATGGCAACTTTGGCTAGAGTTGAGCCAAATAAGCAAGTCAATACAGGGTAGATGGATGGTGGCAGGAGATTTTAATGGCGTGCTTTACACGGATGATCGAAAAAGTAGAAATCCAAGGGAAGGAAGTAGGGTGGATCGGCGGTTCAAGCGATGGGTCATTAACAATGGAATGATTGATATGGGCTTTAGTAGACCTCAGTATAATTGGAGTGGTGGAGGCAGCCAGAGCAGTATTGATCTTGTTTTGGTAAATGACAGGTGGTATGAAACTTTTCCAAATGCTTCAGTGACTCATTTACCTAAATTTAAATCCGACCATTGCCCTATGTTACTTAATACTGATAGAAAGAGTCAGAGTAGCTGTAGAGATCATCCTTTTCTCTTTTTTGCCTCGTGGGTTCTTCATAAGGAATTCCCAAAATTTGTCAAAGCCAACTGGAACTTGCAGCACAGTTGGATTGAATCGGTCAATGACTTTAAGCAAAAGATGAAGCTATGGAATAGGGCGGTATTTGGACATCTTAGATGGAAAAAGGACAAGTTATGTTGAAGACTGGGGGAAACAGTATGCCGAGAGCTATGGTGCGAGTTGGAAGCGCTATTATCACAGGAAAAACTCACGTGGAGGCAATACTCAAGATCTCAATGGTTTGTGAAAGGTGATCACAATACACGGTATTGCCACACAATAGCAAATGGGAGGAAATGACAAAATAAAATAGAGGCTCTGAAGCTTGAAACAGGGGAGTGGTCTTACGATGATAAAGCGATTATGGAGATGAGTAGTAAGTTTTTTGCAGACTTGTACACAGAAGATAATAAGAGCATTAGCACGTTAATTTTTGGTTACTCGTATCCAAGGATAAACGATTCATCTATGAACTCTCTTGTCTCTCCTGTGATAAATGAGAAGATCAAAAGGGCCTTATTTGATATGGGCCCTCTTAAAGCACCCGGGCCAGACGGATTGAACCTGTTATTTTTTTCAAAGTCAATTGAATACAGTGGGGAGCTCTGTAATTGAACAGGGTAGAGAATGTGCAAGATCCTCGGCTAGTAGAAGAAGTGAATGGCACTCAAAATGTGCTTATTCCTAAGATTGAGTATCCTCAAACTATCCGTGATTTTCATCCTATTAGCTCTGTAACATAGTTTATAAAATTATGACAAAGGTTATTTCCAATAGGCTAAAGCCTATTATGCGAATGATAGTAGTTCCTAACCAATGCAGTTTTGTAAAGGCGAGATAGAGTGCTGATAATATCATCTTGGCCCAGGAAATTATTCATTCCATGCATGGTTCAGCAAGCATATGACCGTGTGAGATGGAGTTTCATTTTTTACTGTTTAAGGGACTTGAAATTCCTAATGACTTGCGAAGAATAATTGAATATTGTGTCTCCACCCCTCAAATGAGAATACTTTGGCATGGTTCAGCAGCAAAGGAATTCTGTCCTACTAAGGGTGTACGGCAGGGTGACCTCATCTCGCCATATCTCTTTGTGCTGGTAATGGAGCGTTTGGGACATCTAATAAATCATGTCGTCGATGATGGAGACTGGATTCCTTTTCGTCTTAGTAAAAGGGGTACACCTATCTCTCATTTATTTTTTGTTGATGATCTTTTTCTTTTTGCCGAGGCAGATATGGACCAAGCAGCAATCGTGAAGGCTACATTGGATAATTTCCGTGAGGTTTTGGGTAAAAAAAAAAATGCGGCCAAATCTAGAATATTTTTCTCTAGAAACGTCAATCATAACAAAAGTAGAGAGATCAGTGCGTCCTTGAACTTTGTACCATGCGCTAACCTGGGAAAGTACTTAGGGATGCCTTTATTACATGACAGGGTGTCTCGCTCTATGTATAACTTTCTCCTGGATAAGATAGATGCCCGTTTGGTTAGCTGGAAAGCTAGTACCCTCTCACTGGCAAGATGGCATACATTGGTTGCATCTATGGCTTCGACTATGCCTACATATGCTAGTTTCGACATGTGAGGCTATTGACAAGAAATGTCGTAACTTCTTGTGGGGAAACACCTCAAATAGGAGACAAATTAATCTAGTATCTTGTGAAAGGGTGTGTCGCCGGAAGGAGGAGGGAGGTTTAAATCTGCGACGAGCACATGTTCAGAATAATGCATACATGGTGAAACTTGGATGGTCACTTATGACTCGGACAGATCTGCTATGGGTCAAACTTCTAAGGGAAAAGTATAAATGTGGAATGGAACTCATTCCAAAGGTTGAGCGCCACCGAGCTGAGTCAAGTACATGGAAAGGCATTCGGGCTGCGTGGAACTATGTGGAAGAGGGACTAGGCTGGCGGATAACAAATGGCGAAACAACATCCTTTTGGAAGGATGTCTGGGTTCCTCATCATGGTCCACTCCAGAACCTAGCTACCGTGACTTTATCTGATGAGCTCCTACAGTGGAAGGTATCTGAGTGTCTGTCTCCTTCGGGTGCATGGGATGTTCCTAAGTTTGCGGACCTTCTGCCACCATCGGTTATTGATGCAATCCGGAGAGTACGGGGGGTAAGCTCTCATGCTGCTGACTTCCCCATTTGGCGCTGGTCTAACAACGGGTCTTTTACCTTAAAGTTAGCATACGGTGCTCTCTCTGGACAAGAAAACACTGGGCAGAATCATACATGGAAACTGGTATGGAAGTTACGTGTACCCCAGCGCCACCGTTTGTTCCTTTGGCATTGTTTCCACAACTGTGTTGTCACTAATCTATCTAAATATACTGGCCATCAGCATCCAACGGGCCTGTGTGATTTTTGTGACAGTGAGCAAGAGTCACTTCTTCATGCACTAAGGGATTGCCCACAGGCTAGGCAGACGTGGGATGCAATTGTGCCGTTGCAGTGGATTGCTAAGTTTTTTACCTTCTCGGATCCTATGAACTGGATTAATTGGAGTCTTCGGCAGTGGTTAATTGATGAGGATTCGAGTTTCGATTATGGTTTGCAGTAGTTAACCGAAACATCTGGCTTGCACGTAATGATCGTCTTTTCAATGCCCAGCCTTGGGCTCCAGTGGGTATCATTGCACGGACTAAAACCTGCTTAGCATGGGGATGTGTCGATACGTCCAACATACAGGTGAAGAGGCATATTGGACCAGCTTGGGTACCACTGCCTGCAGACATTTGGAAATATAATGTGGATGGGGCGGATGACATGGCTACTGGCTCCTGTACTTGTGGGGGGATCTTACGTGATCACCAGGGCACTTTCGTTCAGGGGTTTATGTATCGTGTAGGAAGAGGTACGGGGCTAACAGCTGAGGCTTGGGGTGTGTTATGGGCCCTGAAGGTAGCTTGGGATAAACACTGTCAGCATCTCATAGTGGAAAGTGACTGTCTGGAGGTGATCGAACTTGTTAAATCTGAGGTGCAGGATGAACATCCTGATTTTGGTGTTTTCATGGAGATTCAACAATTACTTGTACGGAATTGTCTTGTCGATATTATCCACTGTCCTCGGGAGGCGAACGAAGTGGCTGATGCCCTAGTAGCTGAAGCACGCACTATGGTCGTTGATATGCAGATTTTAACTAGATAGGCTAAGAGACACGGTTAGAGCAGATATGGCTATAGCATCGGCTATAACGTATTTTTTGTCTTTGTTTTGTGTTTTTTACCCTTACATGATCCCCAAAAAAAAAAGTTACAGGGGTTCATAGTACTAAAAAAGTAAATTTAAAAGATTTAATAAAGAGGGAAAACGCACAATTACCACGTTAAAAATCGAAAGAAACTACAACTACCTCAAGTGTGTTTTCACTTTTCACTCTCAAGTCTCAACTCATCAATCGCAATCTCAAGTGATGATGCATTTTAGACGACAAAATTATAAACAGAAAATTAATATGAATGTCCTTAAAATTTCATTCAATTCAGAATCAGGCTCCCAAACTTTTCTTTCTTTTTAATCGGATTCTTTAATTCTCTAAAGCTAGGCCCATTAATCCTTATGTTAAAAATAAATAGTAAGAGTGTTCAAACGTCCAGTTAAAAAGAAATGGTGGCCGAACAAGGGTGATGCCGCTTTTCACTTTGTTTATTCCTGTCTGTAGGTTTCTCATTGTCGACATCCACAACCATCAACATCTCGATGCAACATCCATCAATGTAACAGCTTCATAGACTACATTTATTTTTGTTTTAAGTTTCTAGATCTGAATGTTTTCAAATTTCGGTTCACTTGTCCATTTTCATATTTGTTGGCAGCAGTTTGGATTCAATCTTTGCTTCAGTTTTTGTTGTTTGAAATAGCTGTTTTAATATGGAAGACGAGAAACCAGATTTTTCATCAGTATGAAAATACTCCTGCCTTCGTCTTTTAATTGGGTATGATACTTAAGTTGCTACTCTTATGGTCTTTAATGTAAGTCCTAATTAATTAATTTGAGTAGGTTAAGAATGTTAGTTAATAAAGTTAATTAATATGATATTTTTTTTTCCCTAAAACATTCTAATTATCTTCCTTAATCGCTTCTCTCCCTCTCCTATTTCTATTATTATTATTGTGGGAATATCAATGGAGTTAGTTTGGGCAAAAATTGATGAACTTATGAAACAAGCCTTACATTGCACTACTACAGAATTGAGATATAACTACCCCCAAGGAAGTCCCAAATTGAAAATTGGATGGTTAAAAAGAGAGGCGGTGGCATTTTCGTAATTATATATACGCAGGGGATCCTCTAGGCTTCCCAAATTTGAATTTGGGACGTCTAAAATGCTTCCAGGCGCGAAATATAAATTTCGTAAATTTTTTTTAACGCCTGGAACTGGGATTAGACGTCCCAAAATAATTTTGGGACGCCTAAACCCAGACTTTAGGCGTCCCAAATCCATTTAGGACGCCTAAAGGCGTCCCCTAGGCGCATGTCAGACACTTGTCTGACATGCGTCTTCTCAATAACCCCTCCTCACATGTCCCATTCCCTCCTCCCTCCTTTTTTGACCCAACTTTACTCTTCTTCCTCCTCCCCCACCCACCGTTGGCACTCTTCAACTCCTCCCTTCTTCCTCTTTGTTTCTTCAACTCCTCCCTCCTCCCTTCTTCCTCTTTGTTCTTCAACTCCTTTGTTTCTTCAATGCACGCAACCAGTCGACCCTTCTGCAACTTCACCTCCTCCACAGTGTATAGATTTGTGCTCTCCTCCACCTCCTTCCTTCCATTGTCGTGCACACCACCGTGGTTGTTTGCTTTCTCCACCTCCCTACCGTGCATACACCTCTAATCTCCAACGTCTTCTCTACCTCTCCAGCATACTAGTGGGCACCCCCCCTGATCAGGTTAGTTTATTTTCTTCTTGTTTTTTTTTGTAACAGAATGGTATATTTTCTTTTTGAAATATAAATTTACTTGAAATGGTTGAGATTGTGCTTATATATTTCTTATATTGAGATGGTTGAGATTAGCCTGGTGTGTTTGGTGTGCTTATATTGCTTAAATTGCATGTATTCGGGAACTCCAGTGCAATGGTTTATTTTCTTGTTTAAATATAAATTTACTTGTGTATATTACCATTAATTAGTATATATAATAAAATAAAATATGATTTTTTTAAATTAAAGAAATTCTTATATTCCAAACGAATTATGAAGAATAATTCAAGCCAAAACTAAAAAGAAAACCATAACCCCAATATTCATTAAATGATTTTTATCTAAATATTTTCAATAAAACAATTTTAGTATATATTTAAATATATACTAAAATAAAACAATTGTTTATTTTCTTGTTTAAATATAAATTTACTTGAGTATATTACCATTAATTAGTATATATAATAAAATAAAATAAAATATGATTTGTTTAAATTAAAGAAATTCTTGTATTCCAAACGAATTATGAAGAATAATTCAAGCCAAAACTAAAAAGAAAACCATAACCCCAATATTCATTAAATGATTTTTATCTAAATATTTTCAATAAAACAATTTTATTTTTGGAAGAACTCAACTTAAAATTGTTTTGTTAATATGAAACTCATTTTTTTTAAATTCCATTAATGAAAATCTTTGATATATATAATATCACAGGAGTCAGACTTATTGTGATCAACAAAGTTTAATTTTCGTCTCATAAAAAAAAATTCAGGTAGAAATTAAAATTTTGTATTGTCAATATTCAACTAAAAATCATCTAATTGTAATTGGGGTTTTGCTTTCTTTCTTTTTTTTCTTTTGGCTTGCATTATTCTAGAGTATCCTTCCAAACCTCAAAAAAATTCTTTAATTTAATCTTATTATATTTATTTTATTATACATTAATGTTTATATACATATACTTATTAAAAAAATAAGTTACATAGCACTGAAACCCTATTTATTTACGTTTCTGATGATGCTTTTTGTGTTAACAGGAATATGGACAACTCTAATGATGACGAGAGGCGTAGAGATGATGAAAGCTCTAGCAATGACGAAAGGCCTAGAGATGAACCCCTGCAAGAAGGAGGGTTAGAGGCTGTACAAAGATGGGAGCATTAGTTACACGTCATGAACATCAACAGGAGAGGCTGCATATAGACTTCGATGACAATCTGAATCCAGTTGGTCCTGAGGAAGACCACTTCATTAGCTACGTAGGATTTTTGGGTCGAAGCAAAGTGCGCATTACCTACGATAATTGGAGATTGGTTCCCCCAAAAATGAAAGACATGATTTGGGAGCAACTTTTGGTATGTAAGTTTTGATGCATTGTAGCTTTGTTCTTATTGTTTCAAATATAATAATCTTATGTTTTACCTTGCAACAAACATACGATGTCCCAAACACCAGGCAGATGTATAAGCACTAGATGGATGAGGTTCGTGTACGATGGAAAGGTTTCAAGAATAAGCTAACAGCACGGTACATTTGAGGGGCCCTTAGGGGTAAGGATCCATGTGCATAGTATACATATTTGTCTCCAGAGGACTGGAGGTTGTTTGTGGCATCACGAGTAGATCCTGAGTTTTTGGTAAGATTTCTGTCATCATGATATAGAACTTTTAATTTTCATATACTTTATATCGTTGATTTATTTTTTGTTGTTTTTCATTCATAGAAATTAAGTACAGCAAATGCACAAAGGCAATCAGAAAATAAATATCAACATTACATGTCTCGTGGTGGATATCGGAAGCTTGAGCGACAATTGATGCAAGAAGAGTTAGAGAAAATGAAGCTAAGGAAGCAGCAGAATCTGATCCTAGCGTTGTTATTCAGGCACTGGCACCTCCTCCACGTCACAAAAAATGGAAAGCAGGGAGGATTAAGGCTGGGAAGTACATAAATCCGACTGTTACTGAGGTTGCTGCGAGGATTGTCAGTAGTTATACCATAAGTACCTAATTTTTTACATATCGCGAGTGCTATCGATACATTTACGATAAACTGTATGCTACAGGATGAACTGGATGAGCAGAGTAGCCAAGATTCATTCAATCCAAGTAGACGGATGGACATCTTGTCAACGGCTATTGGGAAGGCAGATGACCTTGGTCGTGTTCGAGGAGAGACACGGGGAGTTAGTGCCGCGAGTTATTTTGGACGAGACCCACGTTATTCGTCACAAGCTGGACCTAGTAAGGACGTTGTGGCCAAGATTCGAGAGGACCTCGAACGAGAGATCAAGGCCAACCTTCGCGACAAGCTCCAACAAGAGCTGTTGCCAGAGCTTCAACTTGAAATGGCAAAGATGTTCGAAGCGCAAAGGGCAAGGGACGAGCATAGAACTCAGAAATCCCTGGCCTTTAATAGCACCAGAGGAAGTTACAACCCTCTAGAGGAACCACTTGGCGACCCTTCTCCCACTCCAGTGTCGGGAGACCCTTACACCCTCTATTTGGATGATCCACTGTTGCGTGTTGTTGCTGATGCTCTCGTTCACACACGTGCTACCACCCACCATCATCAACAAATTCCGGAGGATTTTTGTAGGGTGAATGTGACGAGTGTTAGAAAGGGGGAAGAAGGTACAGCCATCCCTGTTCCTCAGAGGTTGGCACGTTAGGTCAAGCGATAGGATCTTTCATCCTTTGGCCTCACAATCTTATTGGTTCAGACGCAACACCTCCAATGGTAGGAATTACCTTACTATTACTGAAAATCTGTTGGCATCCTAATAACAATTTGTTTTTTGATGTTCTAAAAGGATGACGAAGCTGCGAGGAAATGGCCCTACTTAGCACGGCTGCAGCAGATCTACAAGGGCATTAAACAGATTGACTTGAAGATGCCTCCAAGGATTGTGGGCCAATTGGAGTATCCCTACACAATTGACAATATAGATCTCAAGCAGTTTATCAGGTTGGAGGAGATAGATGCAGGCTGGGTGAAATTTGCAATCATGTAAGTTCTTTTTTCAATTTTCCCATAGAATTCATTTAGTGGTTTTTTGATTTCATACATTCAATAATTCATTCCTTATTTTAATTCTATTATAGCACCTTCCACGGTCTCTGCACAAACATGGAAAGACGTGATTGGTATGGATTCTTATGTCCTGCGAATACGACAGAGGATACTTGTACTGTGGCGCGTAGGACTCACTATGTCGACTACACAATGGGACAGACCAAACTTCGTTGTTATCTAGCACCCATTGTTCAACGGTTCGTATTTACATTTTGTCAATTTAAGAAGTTTAATAAATAATTGTCTTCTCATCTAACTTCATTTTAATGTGTACATGTTGTTAAAGTTACCACTGGAGTTTGTGTGTTATATATCCCCGCCGCAACGTAGTCTATTGGTTTGATCCCTTAAGTAAAAAGCCAGACAAAGATACAAAATCCATCTTCGACACGTAAGTTATTCTGTTTGTATTTCATTGACTCTTAAAAAAAATGAATGGTTCTAATTTCTGTTCATTTTGCTTTTCATGATAGTGCTTGTCAAACATATAGAGTCATAGGTGGGTCACGCGAGGATACAGTTGTTAAAAAGTCAAAGTGGTTTTATCCGATAGTAAGTACATTCGATCCTACCTAATTGTTTCATTGACAGTCCTTTTAGACATACCTTTATTGATTTTAACAACCAATTGCATCCCTTTGATTTAAAGTGCCCTCGGCAACCTGGCAACACTGAATGAGGATATTATGTTATACTTTATATGTATAACATAACTCAAAGTGGAATTACTAGCGATTTTGAAAAGGTAATCGCTTCTTCATTCTCAAATGATAATATTTTTGGTGTTCTAATCGAAATGCTAACTAATTCATTTACTTGAGATTCATTTCATCAAAGCTTACTTTCTAATTTTCAGATTTTTGATAATGAAGATGCCTACCTACGTGAAGACCTTGATTTGATCAGAGATCTTTTGGCTGGACATCTTCTTCAACATATAGGGCAGTAAAATTTTTATTTTATATCAGTTTGTAGTTGTGTGATGACAGCGTTTTGACACTTTCTAGTTGTTATTGTTGATATATATAGTAGTAGGTTGTATGAAAGGTTATTGTATGTATATATAGTAAAGATTGTAATGCTGGATGTCCTTACCAGTTTGTAACGGACAGTGTGGTTTATGAATCCATCTTCTATTCTGTTTCTGCAGTTTGAATTCGCTGGGTAATACAGAATGTAAATTATGGTATAAAAAAAAACATAACCTTTAGACGTCCCAAATTAAGAATTGGGAGGTCTAAAGTCCCCCACGATGGGACTTTAGACGTCCCAAATGACATTTGGGACGTCTAAAGTCCCACCCTGGGGGACTTTAGACCTCCCAAATTACAATTTTAGACGTCTAAAGTCTCACTTTAGACGTCCCAAATAAAAGGGACGTCTTTGCTTACAACTTACTACGCCCCCAGTATATACGTCCCCCCGTTTTGGGACGTTAAAGGTGCCAAATTTGGGACGTTATAACCCCTTTTTGTAATAGTGTTGGGATTGACTGTGGCCCTCTACTCTTACCGTTCTCTTCCCGTCCTCTTCCTCTCTACTATTTATCTCAGTCTTTAGATTGAAATCTGAACGATTCAAATTTAATGTTTCATAAAAATATAATTTTTAAAATATTTTTATCACATGTTTAAATTATCATAACTAAAATTTAGCATTTTTGAATTTATTTAATTATGTTTTAGTAATTTGATATTCTAAAAATATTTTTATAAACATTAAATCTGAACCATTCAGATTTTAATCTAAAAGCTGAAATGAGTAGTGAGGGAAAGAGGATGAGAAGAGAACGGTAAGAGTAGAGGACCATAGCCAATCCCACTTACATTTAGAACCATCAATTTCCTTAGACCAAAAAACAAAACAACCATCAATTTCTCAATTAAGTCTTACATCAAGAAGAAGTAGAGGGAGTGTGTGCGCGCGCTTGCTTGCTTGTGGGGGTCATCCGATCATGTGAAATTTTGGTGAAGTTTAGATTATTGGAAGAAGAATATAATCACGTGAAGATCAAAAAACTGGATCAAGAAGATGGAAGAAATAGAATTATCTGAATTCTAAACTCAGATATGAGCTACTGTACAAGAAAGGCCATCCAAATCTAGGGTGTGTAAAACTTGTAAATACCAATTTTGGCATCAATAGAAATAGGAAACTAAATAAGCTATTCTCTCTCTCTCTCTCTCCCCCTCCCCTACCCAAAACACAGATAAGCAGCAAAATAGTGGGTTCCCGTGTTTTTTAAGACTTCTGCGGTTCTGCCAAAAATGTTGACTAAGTACGCCGTTTATGGACAAACTGGAAAGGGAAGGAGGCGGCCGATAGCCAAAAAGGGTCAATGACTTTGCCACTGAGGAAAGTAGCTATGGGGAGGATTCAGGGGAAGAAAAAAAAAGGGTCCTCATACTATGCTCATCCAAAAGATGACCACAACATGCTCATCCCTTCAATTTTGGGGCGAGGGTCTTTTTTTTTTTATATATATATTCCCATTTATTTAGATTAAATTGTATACTACACTTTGAAATATTTTTATCATTTGGTATTTCAAATTAATTAATTTCTAATTCTGCATTCAAAAATATTTTTCCTGCAAAACCAATAACCTAAAATATTTTTTTAGTAGCACCCAATATCTAAAATATTTTTTTGACACCTGATATTTTAAGCTAATTAAATTTTTGTACATGGAGTATTTTTTCAAAACATAAAAAATAAATAAAAAGCCCCCAAAATTGAAGGATAAGCATTAAATGCTTAAATTTGGGATGAGCATGAAATGTGGATTCAAAAAAAAAATGTCAAGGAATGAGCAGAGGAGGGATGAAGATCTAGGTTCATTTTCTAACAACTCAGGTATCGAGGTAAATTGACAAAATTTCAATATCCATATTTGGGTCATATGGCTTGATTTTAGAGAGAAATATCTACATATTCCCAAAATACCATATCATCTAAACTTTATCCAATAAAAATATAATAACTCAAATCATTTTAATCTTAATTAGTAGATGACTCATCTGAAAACATCCACTATTTAAATTTGTTTTAAAGAAAAATACACATCTTAATTTGAAAAAAAAAACTAAAACAAAATGGTGAAATCATATTTTTCTTCAAAACAAATAAAAGTGAATATTTTCTGATGAGTCATCTACCAACTAGAATTAACATGATCTAAGTTATTGTGTTTTTAGTAGATAGAGTTTAGATGAAGTAGTACTCCATGAATATGTAAGTATTTCTCTGATTTTTTATTTGATAAGTTTAATAACCCAAATTAGTGCTACACAGTGGAATAATTTTAAAATTTCACCAATCTCAATCGAGGATCTATCAAAGGCGTCTAAATCGAATTGGAAAGAATCATACCTTTCTTTTAGAATTGAGTTTTCGATCTTCAAGAGCCAACACATCAATCAACTGCCTCTACCAGTATCCACATGAATGCTACTCCAACGCGAACTGCGTGCTAACGTCTCCAATGTCTCATAGAGTTTCCTTGCGACTTTAAACTCTCATCTGTACTTGAGTTTTTCTGCTCCATCATTTTTATAACCCATGAGGGATATGTTGGAATTTCAAAATTAATCTTGCTTAATTTTGAAATTAATTAACCCTTAATTATCTTGATTATCTAATTAAATAAATTCGATTTAATTAAATCTGTCCGACAGTTTTAATTTAATCTATTTCTTTAATTCAAATAAAGAGCCAACAGATTTAATTTATCTCCATAAATTAAATCTGAGATACTATATCTCTATCATATTAGTTATTAAATTTCATTTATCTTAATAAAAATAAATTTAAAACTAATATAATAATATTATCATATATATATATATATAAATATGTGTTTTGAAAATACATATGTATAATATTATTAATTTTATTTTCACAAATTTTATATTATATATATAAATATAAAATTCGTCCACCCTAAATTAAATATTGTCTCGTGTTAAACTATTTTTATGTGCGACCCTATAGGCACATACGAAGTTGGCAATGAGCCAATAACTATACTAACCATAGGACAAAAAAATAGATCGAACCTATCGGTTGAACCGGTAACCCGTCAGTGGTTCAATCTGGTTCACCCATTGGGCCTTGAAGAGGTTAAAACCGGTGGTTTAATTGGTTGAACCAGTTTCATTTGTTTTATTCTTCTAACTATTATCTCATGCTATTTTTTAGGGGAAAATGAAAGGTTGAAAACCAAGATGAAGAGAAAAGTAGGTAAAGAATCAAATAAAAAGAAGATGATGAGAAAAATTATTTAAAATGATATAATAATTATAGGAAAGAAGATATCATTGTATAAGTATAGGTATAGGTATCATAACTAGTATTAATAGATTTTAAACATTTTTTCTAAAGATCTTCATTTCTATCTATCAAAATTTTAAAAATATATTAATATATATATTGCCACTAATAAATTGTAATATTTTAATATGGTCAGTCTAACTACCGTTTAGCCCCCAGTTTCATTTATCATTAAACCTGTACTGTGACCGATTCATTACCCGGTCCGGTTTTAATTTGTTCCTTGATACTAACCTACAAGTTGCAAACGAGCTTTAGTAAGACACACAACAAAAAAACACCCGATTACCGACGGTATTTGAGACGGAATTTTTTTCGTGGCAAATTTCGACAGAAATTCTGTCGTAAATTCTTCTAACAAAATTTTTCAAGACAAATTTAGCCACAGAATTTTTTCCATGGCAATTTCCGACTGAATTTTCAAAGGAAATTTCCGTCGCAATTTTTTTTTGAAAATTTTCCGACGGAAGTTTTTTCGTGGTAAATTCTGACAGAAAATTCCGTCACAGATTTTTCTGATGGAAATTTCCGTCGCAATTTGCCTCGGAAATTCCGTCAGAAAAATTAAAAATTATTAATTTTTTAAAAAATAATATTTATAAAATTTAAATATTAATTATTAAATAATTATATTTAAATTTAATTATTAAAATTATATTATTATTTATTAATATATATGTTATTAATATTATATTTATAATTTTATATTAAAAATAATATTTATAATATTAAATTATTATTTATTAAATAATTTTAATTAAAAATTTATTTAATTTAAATATATAAATATTTTTTTCGTTTTTATTAAATTTCTCATTTTTTTAATAATATTATATTTAATTAATAATTAATTATATGTATGTTTATATATATATATATATATGTGATAATATTATATATATAATAATATGTAATAACATAACACAAGTTCATTCCGACGCAACTGGCAAAGACTCGGGCCCAGAGGAGAGGGACACGTAGTGCTCTGAGGAGCAAACACATGGCATTTGTAAATTAAATAATTTTCAATTTTTTTAAAAAAATTGCTACGGAAACGAATTCCGTCGGAAATTTGCAACGGAACAGATTCCGTCAAAAATTCTGATGAAAATTTCCGACGGAATTGGTTTCCATCGGAATTTGAGATGGGAAATTCCGTCGGAATTTGCAACGGAACAAATTCCATCGGAAATTCCGTCAGAAATGTCCAACGGAATTGAAATTCCGTCGCAAATTTTTTTGTGACGCTATTATTGCTGACAAAATCCATTTCGTCGGAAATGCTGATTTCGTTGAAAATTCCATCGGAAATCAGGTGTTTTTTTATAGTGACATTATGACTACCCAATTCATATGAAGATAGTTAACACAATGCAACCTATCATACAACCATGTCACGTCCCTTTTGTCAGTCGATATTTCGGCCAAGGATGAGGCATGGATAGCGTCATCCTCCTGTTCCTAACCATTATTTTCCCGATTCCTGAGTAGTCTGACAATAGAATCCTTTCCATCGTAGTATAGCTATACATTTCTTGGACTCACTCATCGAGGGACCATGTAATATCTCTCTACTAATGTGAGGGATAAATTCCATCTTGACCATTCATATTCCTTTGCATGAAAAATCACCAAGCCGGATCGTAGCTTTTATCATCATCCAGTCAAATGTGACTTTTGACTAGTTTAAAGCTTAACAACTCTTATGTAGGAATCTATGATAACCTTAGGTCGAAGGGCATTGTGACGTGATTATACATGAGATAAACTTAGACTTGATCCATGCAGCTTTCTCATAACGGGTCGGTCCAGCACCTTATATTCTTACAAGTGCCTAAGACTTTGATTTGTATCTCCATATCTTATCAAAGTCATACTTATTTTATTTCATCTCTTCCCCCACATAGATGACCAACCAATGACATTTAGGACAATCTTTACAATTTATCTAAGGATACAGTCATCATAGTGAACATGCGAATAATATGATAATATAATGGAGAAAAGTCATTAAATTAATAATATTCAAAGTACAATATTGAGCCCAGGCATGATTTCCAAGACTTAGAATATGAGTATTCTAGATGAACTTTAAATGGATTTTCTCTATTCAATTTTTCTAATATAGCAAAAATTTCACCTCAAAAGCAGGTAACTAAAAAATACAATGCAGTAAGGCAATATCTCTTAATTAATATAGTATCCTATCTGAAAAAAGAAAAGATTTAAGATAATGATAAAATCTCATAAATCATATAGGCTGACAAATATAAAAAACCAAATAAATTTTGCTCAAAAAAATTAGGAGATTTCAAGGAAAACTTTAAAAAGGCTATTAGAAGGTTCTCAATAAAGTTCAACACAGGATCAAATCTCATGACATATTTGCATAGCTAGACTTATGAATGAGAATTACAACACGATAAAAATACACTATTGCCCTTGAAAATAACAAGACACCATCAAACTCTCTTCATCTTCGTAGGCACCTCCATGGGAGGAGAGTCCTATAGTTAATAGATACACAATAACTTGAGCAAAAGTCAATACATCGGGGTGAAACATGTTTCACCTAGTGGCTATTTGGTATGAATCAAATCACTAATGGATAACCCCAAATATTAGAATAAACCCTAATTATTTCTTATCTCATTCCACTAGTACGTTTGTAAGCAAACTTCAGACACATTTGTGTATAATGGGACGCGATGTATCAAGCCACTCTACCTACATATTCCAACGACCAGAAAATTTTTGCCATGAGCATCTTGAACAATAAAGTTTTGAATGATGAAAAAGAAGACAGTCTTTTAAAAGCGATGCATGTTCAAGCAAGGCCATCAAATGCGCTGGTAAGAAAGGTTGATCAAGTAGTATAGAATCATCTAAAAAGGGTAGAGGAAGATAAAAGATAACACTCAATGAAATTATAAAGCAGAATCTATTGGTTGCGATCCATGCAATCTACCACACCTAGTATCATAAGGCTTTGTCATCGCAGTTGTAATTTTACCACTCCCTTTAAATTGGCCAACATTGATGACCATTATAATGTTGATGGAAAAAAAGTGGGTCCCATTTCAAAAAAGAACTAGAGATTTGGGCCAATTTAACATGAGTGGCAAAATTACATCTTTTTTAAACAATTGTGTTTATTTTTACACCATTCAAAGCATTATTGTGCGGGAGGCTCAAGGTGAAAAACTTCATTGTTAAAATTGTACATTAATCCAATTTAGTTTAAATTATTAAGGGATAATTTATTTGCAAGTCATTATAATTTCAACCATTTTTTAATTGAATCCCTATAGTTTTTTCTTTTTATTAGGTCCTTGTACTTTTTGTTGTTTTTAATCAAGTCCTTGTAGTTTGTTTTTTCTTTTTATTAGATCCTTATAGTTTCACATGATTTTTAATCAGCTGCTCCCTATAGTTTTTTTACTCATCAAATTAATTTAAAATAAAATAAAATAAAAACCATTAAAATATAAATATTAATAAGAAATTCAAATTATTAATTATATAATTATAAAAAATAGTTAATATAATAAATCATATAAATAATTAACATAAATAGAATAATTAATTATAATTATATTATATTTTTATAAAATTTAATTATGATGATTCGAACATCATAATTATTAAAATAAAATTATTAGAATAACTTCAATATTACTATTTATACAATAACATTAAAAAATTATATTTAATAATATTATATTTTATAGTTATATAGAAGAATATTTTTAGAATTTTCTAAATAAACAATAAAAAAAACTATAAGCACCTAATTTAAAGTTAGACAAAACTATAAGGGTCTAATAAAAATTTAAAAAAATTACATGGACTTGATTAAAAATAAATGAAAGTATAAGGATCGGATGAAAAGGAAAAAAACTATAGGACCTAATAAAAAATTAGTTGAAACTATTAAGATCTACTGATTAATTATCCCAATTATTAAATAAGTTGGCAGGCTAACAAAAACAGCAAAAAAACAAAGCATTCAACTTGCCAAACAAAGCATATATACCATGGTTTGACACTCAGTAGGTCAAATTGCTCCAACAGAAATAATATACATGCTTGCCTTAATGACAGAGCATTGACTGATTCCGAAAACTCGTACACAAGAGAAACATTTTCCAGAGAGACATCCTAGGAACAATACAATGAATCATGGGATTATAACTTGTTCATAGAATAATTTTAAAAATCGAAGAATAATCAACTGTGAAACTGCACTCCTTGCCCTATCTGAGTAAGTGCACATTCACGGAGTTGCTTAAGACGATCCAGAAGATACTGATAAGCAGCTATTAAGAGATCATGAGCAATATCCAAATTTACATCTACATTTTCTGTGTAAATAAATCTAGAAGCCCCCAGAAGAAATCAAGTCATGTACACTACAATATCTATCGGACAAAGCAAAAAACAAAAGATGACAAATCAAGAAAGGAACCAAAAATCCCACATCATCATCACTTCAAAGACAACCCATTTAATGTTAGGAATAAGTATATATTTTCCTTCCTTTCCTGCATTTACATATTCCAAAAACATCAGTGAGGCTATTGACACTTAAGCCCCTTGGATTATAAAAATAATAAAAGGAGATTGTCGACATTAATCAATGTCTATCCGGTGAAAACCATCAAGCATTGCTCGAAATGCATCCGAGGAAGAAAGTCAACAACTTCGGTGAGCATCGAATCATTTGCCTGATAAAGAAAGAAACAGAAAATTATGAATACATATTTCAAAATTAATTATGCGAAATGAAAATATTATAGGCAGCATGTCGACCTTCAACTAAAAAGGTGATATCAGAAAGTGTAGGATTGTTTACATATTGCTTGCCTAAGTATACCTGCAACAAAAACAAGTAAAAACTAGAGAGAACTAACAAAAACCAGTGGACAAAAAAATCCTTGTAGGATTATTTACGTTGTTTATAATTCAAGAGTTCTTGATTACTTGTGTCTTGCATATTGTTAATTCCATTGGATAGTGTTTAAAATGGGTTTCAGTTAGATGAATTAAGTTGGGAGATTTAAATCACCTAATTCAAGCTAGCTCAAAGGATCTTTTGGACATCTTTGTCAAACTAGCACACTCCCATTATATTTTGAAGTAAGGATAGATGAAATTCATTGTTCCAGGAGGTTTTATCATACTTTTCTAAACCAATTTTCATTTCAATCCACTTTCATTCTAAAAATCCAAAAGATATTTGTTTTAAAGCTTTTTAATTTAATTGCAACTTAGTTGATAGATAAAAAAGCTCAAAAATCCATTTTAACTTATTTCATGCCAATTATTGCACTTAATTACTAGGTATAATAAAATGTTTCGTTTCTTATAATTCTTAAGAAACTATTCGGGATTGCACTTTATATTACAATCCTTGGTTTAATTTTGACAAAGTTACCAAGGCATAAGCCGACATGCTCCTTCACCAAGTGAGACATTTACATATATCAATTAAAAATTTAGCAAGCACAAAATGCTCGCTTGGTAATTCCAAAGATAGTAAAGTAAGTATGCACAAAATGCTAAATAAGACCTCCATATTTTAATAGCAACATACAAAGGCCTTTAAAGTATAGATTTTAGTGGTGAGCTGCTTCTACCAACAGACTAAATAGACATAGCAATTAAAGTCCAATTTAATCTTGCAAATAGGCTAATAGAGGAGAAAACGGCGTCTGATAATTTTGGGATTGCATAACATCAACAAAGGGAATAAGTTTTAAGTCAGACTTTTTAGTTTATCGCATCAACATGTATACAATTACTATCCAAACTAACGGGCATATCAATCTTAAATTGAAGACAACAAATTACATTAGTATTTACATAACATTATAAAGGTTTTCCAAAATAGACACTAACTATACCCTTCAGTCTATAATATAGGGTACTTTAAGTAATTTATGAGAAACAAGAAGTGATAGTTAACTCATTAAATATGTCCTAAATTAAAAAAAAAATCACTTTTACCCTTATTGAAAACTGTTTGAAAATTTAATGAGTGGGCCACTGGAAATCAGCATTAATTACATGGGTAAAATTGAAAAATTAACATTAATTATCTTACAAATGAGTTATATTTTGGTCTAAGCAATTCTTCTAGAAGCGTCCTATATTATGGATAGGAGGGAGTATAGACTATTAGCTCCACACGATTTACAAAGATGAAGGGCATGTTTGATTCTATTTTTCTGTTTTTTTTTTTCAAAACAATTTTATAAAAGTGTTTTTAAAAATAAGTATTAAAACAAAACAAATAAGAAAATTTGTTTGGATACTTGTTTAAAAAATCTGTTTTTAAAGTAATGTGGCAGTGGCCGTCATCAGTAATGTGATTGTCAATAGTGGATAGATGACGTTTTAAAAAAATAAAAAATAGGAAAACAAAAAAAAAACCTTAAACAAAAAGGGTGGATCTAACTAAAGAAAGGGAGGAGCATGTGGATCTAACCTTAAACCCTAAAACAACTTTCTAAAAACAGTTTTCCAAACAGGATTTTTAGTTTTTTTTTTTTAAAAAAAAACAAAAAAAGGGTTTTTCTAAAAAAAAATCAAATAAGCCCGAAGTTTCCAATTCTTTATTGCGAGGATGTTCGAGGCTGATTGCCAGCGTGTGAGACGTACGTACTTCATTTGGATGAAATGCCAGAAGAAGTGACGGTTGCAGTTGCATGCCAACATCAAGACGAAAAGGGATTTTGGTGGCATCAAGCCTATCAGATTGAGGTGCAAATCACAGGAAATAGCTAAGAAGTGGCATAGGTGCTTAACTTTAACTGAATGCTGGATATTGCCACTGCCTTTCTTGCAGCTATTCAACAAATGCCCTATGAGATTGGCTATCATCCGAAGCCTCTCAAGCATATTCCTTATTTCTTCGATGGAAGCTATAGATTTTCTTTTACAGGTGACCAAACAAATAATATATCGAACATGTTTGCACCCCATGATAGCCACTCCTTCACTGCTGTCCTTTTGCTTTGGGCTCTTCTTTTTAAGATATCAAACCGAACCACATTGCGAAGCTTCAAATCTCAGTTAATAGTACCAAGCAATCAAGTTGATGCCATTTTAGATTATCTCAATCAAAAAATGGTGCAAATCAGTATCAGGTGGCAGGACCTCAGCTTTAACTCCCATATGAATTGAAAGAAAAACTCTCTGAACGTTCTGTTCTTCTTTAGGAATGGCTTCACCCTTTAATGGCTTTTCTAAAATTCGCGAATACTGAAACATTGCAAAAAGTCTTTGGTGGGTGTAGGCTAAAAAGCCACAGCAAGCTTGCTACAGCTTGCACATTATAAAGAGCATATCCCATAAAAAATGGAGAGCATTAAGAAATAATAAGTGAATTATAAAAATTAAGTAACAAAATTTACTAACCTTTTTTGATGAGTTAAACAGATCTGTGAAAATATGTGAGGTTTTCCAAAGTAGAGACTCACTATTAAATCACATGCCGTAATTCCTAAGGACAGTAAATTTATACATTAGTTGCATTTTTTATCACTTGCCTTATTTGAGAACTCGATTTTCATTATTTTGCTTTTGTTTTGGTTCATTAGGAACTTCGTCGCATCTGTGTCTTTTACTGCCTTGAACATCATATTGCTTATTACTTCCCTTTAATTATACATTTATTGCTGACTTTTATATTGAGGAAGGCCGGATAATTTACCGTCCTTAGGAATTGAGGCATGTGATTTAATTCAGTAAAAAACGGATTTTGAATAAAGTGTTAAGTTTATGAAGTCCATTAAATGAGCTGTCCTCTTAATTATTATGGTAGTGATTGAGTGATTAAAAATTTAAAATAGATAATGGTTGGTATTATGAGGAAGGCCATTTCAAATAGAGCTGCAAAATGTTCTTAGCGCGACAAAAATAATTTATTTTTCAAAACTATAGGAAATAAAAGGGTTAAATTCTCCTTTAAATATATAAAAGGAAACGATTAAATTCTCATTTAAATAAACTAAAGGGTTAGGAATTTATTAAAAGTGTATGTATCAACTTGAATTTTGGTCAAAAGTAACTTCAATTTTTCTTTTTTAAAAAATATAGAGGGACATTATAGTCTTTTAACAACATCAATGAATTATAATGAGGCTTTTTGACATGATAAAGAAATTATTAAAACTGTAGGTTAAATTTTAAATTCGAATTTTGGTATTTTAACTAAATTTGATTGGGATTCTCTATGTTAGAAATAACATAATAATCATGCTGATTTGCGCTCTGTGGCAATTTGAAATAGCTGAAATATTGGATAACAATAAATTCTCTGAATCAAGAGATATATTCCAATATCCGAAGTTTGCGGCTGCGCGAGCCGTCCATAGTTTTGCATGTTGCAAAATAAAAAGTACTTTTTATACGGACCTTGTGCATAATGTTTTGAATTTGAAATGAGAGGAACGTATAAACAAAATAAGATTTGAGGTAAAAAAAACAAACTAAGATATTATTTTTGGGAGAATCCTAATTAAATCCAATTGAAATACCAGAATCCATATCCATGCCTACACTTTCAACAAAATACTAATCAAGCTAAGATATTTAATTAGGAATTTATGAACCTTATAAATTTACCCTAATGCCCCTTAATGGTTATTAACCCCTTTCCTTTCTCCTCAAGAATCCCTCTTTCTCCCTATCCTTCTTACTATCTCTCCAATCATCCAGCACTTTTTACCATCTGAAAGAACAAAATTCCGAGCTTCAACGTTCAACCATCTTATGAATTTTCACCATAATTCCTAGGGTCTCCCCCTTTGTGTGAGAGGAACCAAACTTTCAATGTAATCAAACATCCAAGTCAGTTTTGGAACATGGACTTGTAAACTTTGTCTATGATGATTATGAAGATTATATGAAATTAATTGACCATGATTATCAAGAATCACATCATCTCCCCAAAACCCTAAGAGCGACTCAAGCTTAGGAAGTGGTCGGATCTCAAACTTTTTAGTCCAAGTACTTTCTACGCCATACTCGTTCATCACCCAAACCTCAAATTTGAGAGTCGAGTAATATGTGGCAACACAAGCGAGACTCTCATTGTTGACTACAGCGACATTTGCAAAAGACAAGGGGTTACTCTCATAAGGAAGTTGGATCTTCCTAAATACTTCTTTACTAAAATCAAAGCTCAAAATAAGGGCTTTGCCAATCTCATCATTATTTCGAGACAAAGCTAACCAGTGATAAAACCCATTTAAATATGCACTCCCACTTGGTCGAGTCAATTCATAATTGGGGACTTCAACATCTATCTTTCTCCAAGAATTAGTACTAAGATTGTACACTTCAACTAGAGGTTCTTCTTCTTCCACCTCCAACCAAGCCTTTTGCACATAGCGAACAACCTTGTAATCCTTTGTGATGGGGTCGAATCCAAATCCAATCATAGAATCATCTATGTATCTGGGTTTTCTCCGTGAGCAATCAAAAATAACCTTCACCTCTTTTGTTGCTATGTTCCACAATATTAATTGACTCTCAGTCCATTCATTAAAGACTCCATAAAGACAGAAAATCCCATTACATTGATCATAAATAAATATCAATTCCAACTCATTCTCATGAATTAAAGGCAATTCTATATTATGGAGCACATAAGTTTCGTATTTAGAAATCACGGATATCCAGGGCGGCAGATCACATGGACAATGCAATTGGAAGATAAGCTTGAGGGAACAATTTTTGCCGATAGACTTGGAGCATTCAAGTTGTTTGGTGATGAAAAAAGGATCAGTGATTAAGGCATACCAAGATTTGGATACACATTTGAATCGAAGTAGGGATTTTACCGATAGCCTCATAATGATCTCCTCCATGAGATCTTCAGGAAGATTGTTGCTCAGCATCTTTTAATTTGCTGCAAAATGTCTGAGATTGTCTATTGTGGGTATTGTTCTTGCCCTTGGATTCACCCAAAGACCCTGGAAGGTGTAAGTCTCCGAGAGGAGAAACGCATGGTTTTAATTTGCTGTGAGAATATTATATTTATATATATATATATATATATATAGCCGGAACAATATGATTTTTCTGAATTAAAAGATATGAGAGTATGTTCCTATATAAATGTTTATAGGTAAATTATTATATTTATAATCTCTTGATTTTCATCGGCTGAAATTAAAGGTAAACAATTTCCTAGTCTTATATTGTTTTTATGTTATATTATTAATTCTTTAATCATCCAAATATTTAATTTCATTTTTATTTCAAATTTTTTTTTCCTTTTGAATTTCTTATAATAATAAAAAGTTCCACTTTATATATAACAAAAAGGGAAAATTAGAGCAAATGGCCTAGATGGAATGAATTTTATCAGAGAGTATCTTAAAAATTGTAATTATTTAGACGGAATGTAGGATTATATACATGAAAATACTAAATTATCGCTAGCTAAATTCTTGATTTCCTCTAAACCATCTCACATATCAATATCAATTGATTTTTTATTGTTTTTATCAGGTTTGAAAGTATGAATTTTTTTTGGTAAAAAAAAAACAGTATAAATCTTCAAACCGGTTGTGGATGACCTTCGTTGTTTGTTTTCTTCTCGGATAAGGTGGAAAAATACGTAACAAAAGTACGAAACCCTTCCCAATAATGGTTACAGAATATTCGTGATCTCTCGATGCAAGTTGGGATTTTCTTTTGGGTACAAACGAGGAAAATGCAATTTGATGATGAGATATATTTCTAAGGGGTTACCAAGGTCGAAGGATATGAGGGGAGTCTTCTTCTAAGAAAAACAGTTTGGATTCTCTAACAAATTGATTGAGGCGAGATGAGGCCAGAAAGAAACGGAGGGAGATTGATAGGGACAATTTAATATTTTTAAATTTATATTTCAGTATTTGATCTTCGTAAATAATTACAATTTTCAATATTTTTTAAAAATTATTAAGATCATTTTCAATATATATCATTCCTTCTGGGTCCTTATTTTTAATTTTCCCAATAGTATAGTATCCGGCCAAAAAAAACAAATATTTGAGATGGCAATAAAATCTCTAATTTAATATAGTATAGTATCTTCATGAACTATGATCCCAATCCAACGCTTGCTCGCACATATATATATATATATATATATATATATATAGAGAGAGAGAGAGAGAGAGAGAGAGAGAGAGAGATATGTTAGACTCATAATCTTGATGCTTCTATCAACCTACCTATATATGTTGCAAGTTTTATTCAGTTGATAGTTTGATGCGACCAAAGCATGCAAACCTTTATTTTATTTGTATTGAATTTACGACAGGTACCGTTAATTAATTAATTTAATATGAATTCGTCAGTGATGAGAGAAATGTTTTCCGCATAAGCCAGAGAGTACTAAAAATTAAAATATACGAGTGCCACCACAAAAAACGTATATATAGGAATGATGTATAAAAGTAGTTTTGATATGCTATTAGCTAAAAAAATATGTGTGTGTATATAAATAAATAAGAAAAAATATTAATTAAATTCAGCTGAAATAATCAAAATTGAAATTAAGCCTACATATGCCTTTAATTTTCCCTTTCAAGATTTAAGAATAGAGGAGCATTTTGATCTTTTAACAATATTTTGAAAAACATTTAATTGGGCCTTTTGATCTGATTAGATATTTGATTTGTTAAAAGTGTGGACCTAATTGGATTTAATTAGAATTCTTCCAAACAAAAAAATCACATTTAATAGATCAAAATTTAAATGCAGCTTCAAATACCAATTTGGTTACCAACGGTTAAAAGGGGCTATTCCCTCCACAACATAATGAACTAAGGTTTGAATCTCCGCTAAAAAAGATGCCCGTATTTATAATGTCTTATAGTGCCTCAAACAAAATTACCTTTATTAGAAGGATTCATGTGCTTTGCGGGAAAAAAAAACAAGTTGGTTAGGTAACATAAGGTCTATCCAATATTTTCCTAATAAGAACTGAAAAGGCCAATACGGGATACCAAGTTACCAACTGATAATTGTCCATTAAATCTGAATTTTTGAAGCAAAAAAAAAATGCATTCAATGCTTTAATTAGCAGAAAATTAAGTATCCCCATAGGAGGGGTGTGAGGGATTTGGAGGGGACGGGAGGGAAGCAAAAATTTTTATAAGTTGAATTTTAAACGATTGAAGAAGTGGGGTAATAAAATTTTAATAAA
The DNA here is from genome assembly GCA_963242795.1 of Inga leiocalycina. NCBI lineage: Eukaryota > Viridiplantae > Streptophyta > Magnoliopsida > Fabales > Fabaceae > Inga > Inga leiocalycina. Next base: position 14,570,372 of record OY725331.1, read on the forward strand.
GAGAATATATAAGATAAAAGAGTAAGAAAAATTAATTAAAAATTTATAACCCCACTTCTCTAATTTTTTTAAATTCAACTAAAAAAAATTTTTCCTCCTCCCACTTTCCCTCCCCTCCCCGCAGACCAACAAGCCCTAAGGGCTGGCTAACATATGAGCAAAATATAAATTCTCATCCTACTTTCTCATGTTTTGCCCTTTTGTGTCAGAGGATCCAACCTTTCTATGTAATCAAATGCCAATTAGATAGACCTTATCTGTTGATGTTTTTTTTGGTCAATAGCCTTTTCTGTTCTTATTAGGAATATTTGATAGACCTTATATTAATAAGGTCAATAGCCTTTTCTGTTCTTTATACGGGTGAAACAAAATAAATGCATTCAGTGCATTAGTTAACGGAGAATACCCCTAACCTAAAAAAATTGAAAATTATAGAAGAAGAGGAGATAAACACAAAAACAAAATATAAGGACTTGTTTGTTTCTGTGTTCTATTTTTTTTTTAAAAAAACAATTTTATAAAAGTGTGTTTAAAAACAAAATCAAACAAGCCTTAAATTTTCATCATACTTTCAAGTTTTCCCCCTTTATGTTTGAGGAGTCAAACTTTCCATGTAATCAAACATTCAAGTCAGTTTTATAACACACATTTGTAATTATTATTGTCAAACTCACAAATTGACTCTCTAAGTTTACTGATTTTACATTTTTAACTTACAAAATTATATCCATTTGTACTTAAACTCGTGTTAACCATAAACTCAGTTAAACTTGCAAGTTTACGTTCTGAATTTACCGTTTTTACCTTACAAAACTATGTCAATTTGACCCTAACTCTTGTTAGTTTGTTCATTTTGATCATATTCTTTTTCTTTTCTTTTTTTTTTTTTTTTTTGCCAACGTTTTGATCATATTCAATGACTTTATATATGAATTTTATAGAAATTTCTTTATTGGATGTGATAATTATAAATGTTGATGGATTTAATTTTAATTATTCATATTTAAAATATATTTAGATTAAATTATTGTTATTTTTATATTTTTATTATTTCATCATATACTTTTAACACCTATTATTAATAAAAGTAGACTCTTGAGAATTTATGTTCTGAGTTTAAATTCTTCTCACGAGTTCACTTAAACTCGTGAGTTTAACAACATTGTTTGTAACCTCTTTACCCGTTGATTCTGAACATAACTATACGAAATCAATTGATCATTACGTTTATGAGCAAGAATCACATTATCTGCCCCAAAATCTTAAGATGGACTCAGGCTTGGGAACTCATCCAATGTCAAACTTTTTAGTCCAACTACTCTTAGCCCCATACTCGTTATTCATCACCCAAATCTCAAATTTGAGAGTCGGCGGAAACACAAGCAAGACTCTCATTGACTTCATAATTAATACTCCCTCCCTCGATCCTAATTATAAAATAAAGTTAATTTTTTTAAAAAATTAAAGAAGTTAATTAAAGTACTTTAGAGTATTAATATTTTTATTTTTTTTCCTTCAAACTAATTAGTTTAACTAATAAATTAATATATAATCTAAGGATACATAACATATTATATGATTAAGTAACCTATTTAGCTTCCTTAATATCTCCAAAAAAAAGTCAACTTTGTCTTATATTTAGGACTGGAGATAGTAATTAATATAATATATAATTAAATAAATCCAACCTCCCGAAAGTGCTAGAACCAGAGACCATAGAGGCCATTAATGGCGGTGAAATGCTCAGAAAAACACTTCCTTCGGCTTTCGATCGAAAGAGTAGATAATGGGACCTCAGTGGATTTTCCATTAAAGTGGCTCCACGAACAACCTGAAGGTAATTCGGTGAAGTAGGACACGAGCTCATTGCGGCGTTGAAGAAAAACGGTTTGGTGTTGAAGACTAGAGAGAGATTCGAGTGAGGTTTGCTTTGTTTTTAAACATAGGAAGTGTGGCTTGGGTTTTGTTGAAAATCAACATGGGTATATTAGCCTGTACATGACAAGATATTACGCCTCCCGTACAAATCCCCAAATTTAGAATCTTTTTTAAAATAACAAGTTGTTATATATTTCTGTAATTATATTTGATGATTAGGACACCTGATTAAAATAATTTCACTTTATTTTCTCAGTCAATCTTTAATCACTACTTAATATTATTTAATTATTAGTAGTTTAAAACTTTAAATATAAAATCACTGATTTGGGGAGTGAAGATTTAGAATCTTTTGAAAATTAAAATCTCTTACTCCCTCTAGTCCTTAATATAAAATATATTTGGGAAGTTGATCTTGGTCCTAAATATAAGACAACATTTTTATATTTGTTAAGATTTTCCTAATTTACCTCTATTGATACTCCCTTAACAATAATTGAAAAGGAGAGGGAAGGAGGAAATTAAGGAACGTGACCAGGATGTTTTAGTAAATACATATCATATTAACTAACTTAACAAACTTTCTTAATCTAATCAAATTAGGTAAATATGTCTTATATTAGGACCTGAATGGAGTATTTTTGTGATTAAATTCGATGAGTGGAACACCTTGTTGAAACAAGTTTTAAAAAAATTAAAAAAATCATTAAAAAATATTTACTTGAAGATACAAAGGCAAATTTTTAAAAAAAAAATAAAACTTGGGAAGGATAGAGATTCTCTCATCAAGTTCAATAAATTAATGATCTCAATGTGGCTTTTTAAAAAGCAAAAAAAGCAAAAAAAAAAGCCCAGTGGTGTTTAACTGGAGTATTTGGGTTGGTGTTTTGATAACTGAACTTTTTTTTCCCAAAAGTAGCTTATGAGAAGAAGCTCAAAAATCTGGCTTTTGAAAAAAAAAAAAAGTCACTACTGCCACCGCCAATCAAATCACAAATCACATTTACAATCTAACTTTTTTCCTATCTTAAGTTTGTAAAAGTCAGATTGAAAAAAAACCACTTTTATCACTGCTAACCCAAACAGGCCCTGGGCAAGCCACAGTGTCCAATGTACGAAATCAACAATTGTGATTATGTAATATGAGGACAATCTAATTTTCCCATTTGGAAATGACAAGGCCTGTTGAAATATACTAGTTCACCCTTGGTGGATTAGGACCCAAGCCCAATTCAAGAGAGGCTTAATGGAGAGACACGGGTTATAAAGAGTAATACCCTTTATAATTTAAAGGTTACATCTATTCTTATGTAACCATACGTTTAAGGGTTACATCTATTCCTATATAACCATACGTACCCTATATATATAAGGTGTGGGATTAAGGGAGAAGAAAAAATGATGATATAATACACAATTCTCCCTCTAAAAGATTTTCTCATAAGAATGTTCTCTTCTCTTCCTTTCTTTGGTGTATTTGTTGTGTAACTTAATCGGGGTCCGTATCGGTGCTCCAGTTTCGTGTGGGTACTTCAATGAGTCTATCAGATTCCAAATACGCTCAAAATTCTTACATAGTATCAGAGTCAGGTTTTCTTGAGGCCTTCATAGTACATGTGTTTCCTTTATCTTCTCTTCATTTTGAGAATATTATAGAGACGAAATATCTGCTAGAGTATATAACATAGTATCTTCCAGTTTTCTTTTGCATCTAAAACTGTTTATATATATAGAGACGTCTTATATTCTCTGCCTAGCTGATGACCAGATGCATGAGTCTTTACTTTATTTATTTATTTTTTTGGATTCTCTTGTGATTTCTTATACCATATATAAGGTAGAAGTGGTCTGGTCATAATTTATTTTTCCCTTATATATATTTGAGGTTTGAATTCGTTTCTGGTATATGCCCATATACTTTATTGAAAAAATCGCTTTGACTATTTGTATGATCTTTATATGTGAACGAAGATATAGCATATAAAAGTTTAGAACCATAAAACGAAAGAGAGTTTCCCATTATTGATAGTTGATGATATTGGGTTTTGAATAAACTGATATTTGAGGCTTCCAAATCTGTATATTTATGGGTTCAACTATCCAGCATAAATATATTTCAAGCGTGAGTTTTCAGTTCTTGTTTGTTCGTCTAGATCTTCGTTTAATTTTTTTCAAACGTACCCTGTATGTTCGACCATTGTTCTCTGTTTGTTTCATGTTTAAAACATTTCGGGTGTTTGAGTATTCTGGTTTATGCTCCTGATATATAAATTTATGAAAAAAGGCTATGATGTTAAGCATATATGTGCCCATCGTTTTCTTCTTTAATCTGTGTTAATTTGATCATAAATATGAATCTTGAGGCATATATGGTATATTGGTTTTAATGCTTCCGCTGATTTCGTGTCAGTACATTAGTATATGCCTGTATATATATTTATTAATTGAGATGCTTCTTGCTTTACGCTTTTTCTTTACCATTCTCTCATGTATTCTTTTGCTGCATATTGTTTAAGTGTGAGAAAGCAAATAGCAGATTAAGTTTTAGAAACTAGATGAAAGACATGAAATACACATATACATAATACTATAAAGAAAAAAAAAAGGGTCTCGGGAGACCTATTGTGTGAGAAAACCAAACCAACGATGTAATTTTTTTTTGTTGGGTTCGGTCATTTAGAAACTTTAGTTATAGGCCACAGAACCCATATAATTATGTAGAGAATGGAAAGAAGAACCAAACAAACCCAAAGAATATCAGAGTATGCAAACAATACTGTTTCGATTTTTTTTGGTTAGGTTCCCCATAAAAATCAGTTTTATGCTGTCAAACCAATCCCATTGTGGATTGTGTAGATCCTGAAAAAACGAAGCGAACAACACAAGAACGCCAAACACAGACATCAAAAACGCTGGTTGTGGAGGAGAAAAGTTGGGTCCTCAGACCCAACCAGTTGCTGCATATCCGAGTTGGTGTAACCCGGATGAAGGTTAGGGATGATTAAAATGGCTCATTTTAATCGCCCCCTAAACGACATTGTTTTGTTCGAAACGATGCCTCCTAAACGTTTAAACTAAACGGTCTGTTTTGATAATTTTTTTTTTGAAAAAAAAAAAAATCAGAGCACTTGGGCACAAAATATGCATGTTATGGTTTAACAGTGATGCAATGGCACGTGTGCCGAGAGTGGGACTTGTCAGTTTCATTTTCCCTATTTTTCTATAATTTTTTTATTCTTCCTCGTTCTGGGGGCACGTGAAGGGGCATTTGACCTTTGATTGAAATACGGTTTGTTTGTAAAAATTTCTAAATTCATGGTCTATATTTAGACATATAGTTTGTCTATTTTAAAATATATTTGGATCTATTTTAAACATTTTCAGTGCTATTATAATGATTTTTATTTGTTTAAAAAATTCTTAAAATATTTGTAATGATTTATTCCATTTTACTTAAGATAAATATGAGTCAAAAGAGATTTTTAAAAGTACTGAAATAAAATTTATTTTAGTCTTTTGAATAATATTTTTTTGTTGAAAAACATATATCTAAACGTGAAGTGGATGGCTTTAAAATAGAAAAAAGTTTCTCGCTTAAAGCTTTTGAACAATGATTCAAACATAAATAATTTAGAGGAATATGAATTTTTGAGTGATGAATAAGATAGGGATTTGCCCATTTTGAATATGAAATTATAAGTGCCGGCCTAAAAGGAGAATATCTTGATATAAGATCAAGATGGAAAGAATCCAAAGTAAGGTTATAATTGATCCTGAAAAGGAATGAGAGGAACAATTGGAAGAGAATTGAGTATATGATTCCTAAAATGAAGTTAAATTTTCTGACAAAATCTCAAAATATAGACATTTTATAATAAGTCCAGCCTCTAGATCATGATGGAGTTCATGGAAATGCCACTCTTTGAGTAAGGAGTGAAGGCCCATCTTAAGAGAAGAACAAAGTCCAAAACCCAATCTAAATCCTTTTAGAAGAAATACAAAATGTTTTTATTAGAAAACAAATATAATTTGAATAAGAAATATAGGATATTTCTTTTAAAAAACTTGAAAGATTGTTGAAATAATATGAGACACAAAATTCTTGCAACTGTAGAAAAATAATAGTTGTAAAGAACCTATCAAACTAGGTTTGAGAAGCATGGAAACTTAACCCTTTATAGGAAGTATTTTTAGCTGAAAATTAAAATGAGCATAAATGAAATGTATAGAGAACTTAGAAAAACTATGAACTTTTCCCTATTCCTAGAAAAGAGGTTGATAAAACATTATGAATATAATGTGATGAAAGTATGAAGAAGTAAAAGTCAAAATACTCTTTATGAGAAGAAGCTCTTGGAAAATGAATCTTTCAAGGGCGTCATATGCTCTATCTAAGTGGGAGCTCTTAGAGAATGAGTCTTTTGAGAGTAATAATAGAGTATGTTATTTAAGATACTTGTATGAAATTCTTGATAGATAATAATGGCATAGTTGGAATCTGTGTGATGGGAGGTACAAACATATTCTCCTTATCATAGACCCAATAACGTTATTTTTCTAATAAGGAATAATACAAATACATGATGTTGTATACTTCAATGTGTTATATTATTGATAAGTTTTTGAATTAAATAAATTATGAATAATCATGTGTGTAGGATACTTTAAGTGGCTAAGCCAAGAGAGGCTATCAAGAATATAATTTATAAACTTAATGGGGACAATCAAATATCTGGTATTTATAAAAATAATTCGTTGTCAAGCCATTGACAAATAGCCATGGTAATACTGAAGTTGAGATGTCAGCTTAGTAAAGAAAAGGTTACGAGACCTATATAGCTTAATAAGGGAAATAAAATAGTATGAATTGCCCTATAAAATTGTATAGTTGTAATTCAATCTTTCTTTCAATAAATATCTTTGGTTGGTAAATTCTTTGTGTATAATTGCACTGCCATTTCTTCTAATTTAAGTATTGGCTTAAATATGTGTCTTACTAGTCAAAGACATAGAACTTGGTTCTAAAAATAGCATAATGAAAAGTTTTCAGTAAGATACTAGAACTGAGTTTACATTATAATTATTCTATTTCGTTTCATGTGGGCTTATAAGTTTAAGGGTAAGACACAGAGCTGTGTAAATTATTACCTTTATTAATGATTTCTCATGTTATTACTTAAGTTTACATATTGTCTAAAGCAACAATCTTTAGACTTGAGTGAAACATATTATGGCTAAACATATTGTCTATTAGACATGGTTAAACACATTATGATTCATGCTAACCCACCAAATATGAGTGGGAGATATTATCTAGTTCACTTTTGGTGGATTAGTACACGTACATACATTCTTGGTTTCATCAAATTATGTGCACTTGAGTTTAACTATGTATCCTCTAAAATTTGAGTTAACAATTGAAAGGTACCACATTTGTTATGAATTAGTTTTCAATTAAGGGTGAAACTAATCACATCGCATCTCTTTGCAAGACACATGAACAAGGCAGTACAAAGCATGCCAATAATCGTCAATTGTTTTTTGAGAGTGGGAGCTTAGAATGGTTTATAAAGAGACCAAACAAAATAAATATGAAATGCAAAAAGCTCATGAGAAAAGGGATAACTGAGAAAAATGTTAATGGTTATTCTAAAGGAGGATGATGAGTCACGTTCTGTACAGGAGGTCATGTCAAGGGAGAATGGAAGAAAACAATGGAAAGGGAAGTGAATTCTTTGAGAAAGAATCAAGTTGAGAATCAGTTAATCTACTGCCAAGTCAAAAGGGCTATTGAGAACTAGTGAGTTCTATAAGTTTAGGAGAAAAGATGGTAAATCAATTGACATGCACAAGACTTGTTACAGAGGGGTATGCATAACAGGATGGCATTTTTGTCACTGGTTGTACATTTAAATTAGTTTTAATATGACAATAGTTAACTATTTGAATTTAAATTTACATCATATGGATGTAAAACATACATTTTGAGTGATGATCTGGATGAAGAAATATATATGCAGTGACTATTAGATTTCACTAAAAGTAGTATATGAAGTTTCACATAATGGTGACTTCATGTGTTTTTGTAGAAGTCCTTTTATGAATTGATGCAATCATTCATATAGTAATGTTTAATGCTTTGAAAGAGAGGTAACCCGATTTGTTTTTTTTCAAATGGTTGAAGAGAACCATTGGTAAATGATTTGTGATATTATTCTTTTAAATAGATAATATACTATTGGCCGTATATAATTTGAATTTGGTAGTGCCTACTAAAGAATGGTGCTAGTAAATTTTGAAAAAAAAAAGTTCATGAGTAAGGCAGTTGGATTTGAGGTCCTAAGAAATAGCTTAAGAAGACTTCTTTCTTTTACAAGAAAATAACATTAAGAAAATTCTTAAGCGGTTCAATATAAGTGAATGCAATCTCATGGATACCCCAGTGACTTTAAGAGTAAGTTTGAGTCTTGATAAATTTCCCTGATTGAACCAGCCAAGAAGATAATGGAAAAGAATGTCCTTATATATACTTTTAGCATGTGATTTATGCAATGATATACACAAGACCAGATATATACTCATGGTAGAACTTGTAATTCAATACTAGTATAACCATTGTGAGAGACATTAGATGGTTTCACATAAGGGTGATGAAATACTTATAGAGTACATTGATTATGCATGTTCAAAGTATGTGTTATAGTAGTACAAGAGGTTAAATGGCTAGTAATATTCATAGAACATGATAGACTTAGAAAGTGAGAATTCAAATCTAGTGTCAAAGTATTGTGAGTACACATAGTAATTACCTAAATAAAAGACCCTAAGTATAATAGATAGACTAAATGCAAAGGTATAGCTATATGAGATATGCTATCATGCATAAAGTTATTGTTGAACAACGTATTCATATGCAAAGTCCCCTAACTAAGCCTAATGATCAAAGGCATATATGAGAAACATGTTAAGTTCTTTGGCATACATATAGTATAGAGTAATGATACTTCATTTTGGCTTTTAATGTGTGTAAGTATACAATATCTAGTATGTCGTACAGGTTAGTGAGGTCGTCTTTCTCACACAAGTGAACGCCTTTGACATTTAGGAGGAGTGTAGAAAGATGATACAATTGTGTTCACCAATAAAGTAACAAGAGTACTAATATGGTAGAGAAGAAACACAAACTATGTCGCCTCAACTTAAAGTGCAGTAATTCGAGATGAGATCCTTGATTGTAAATATGGATCGAATCATGGAAACTCACGTCTATGATGCGTGTTGCTAGACAGCAAATTCTTCAAAATTGATGTCATGCAATATGAATAGAGTTGAGGAATTTGGGTTTAGATATTGGGAGTGTTTAAACTTAAGTATGTACGGTGTTAATGATAAAATCAAACGACATACACTCTTAAAGTATAAGAGTAACACCGTAGCATATGATTGATACCACATGTGTTAAAAAATCGCAAATAAGAAGCAAGTGAATAGATCCCTGCTTCATTGCTGAGTGAGTCTTAGAAAGGTTAACCCTTTATTGATATCTTTTGATTTTGACATTATCATGGAAATATGTTTCAACGTCTGCTACTTTAATATTTTGTCCTATGATCATGATTGATGTGATCTAAAAGCATTATGTTAGGAAAGCAGTTGCTGCATATCAAGGTGATATATGGGCGAAAAAAGATTATTACCTGAAATATACACACCTATGCTGGTGTCTGAGACCAGTCCCATATGATATTATTTTGTGATTTCATAAGTGTAGACACTATGCATATGAGAAAGGCAATCTGAGTTTTATACTGACTCAAGAGAAATTAGATTGGCCATGAGTAAAGTTTATATTAGTAAATCTAGGACATTTGGGCATTATATCAATATCAAGTTGTGTAATACCCCAAATTTTATATTCACCAAATATATTGTAATTATTTGGAAAATTCAATAAAATGGTGAATATTCATGAATTTGGAATTTATGAATTTCATAAATGTTCAATTTCATGGGAAATTGGGCAAAAATAATTATGGAATTAATTTGGGTAATTTAAAAAGCCCAATATTAAAGTCCAAAAATGAAGAAATGTTAGAGAAAATATTTGGTTCAAAAATATATGGAAATTAACCAAAGAAAAATAAGAGAAGAAATTGGATTAGAAAGGTAATAGCAAAATCGTAATTTTGCCAAATTATCGCAAAATTAATTATTTTTTGATTAATTGAAGTTAATTTCAATTAATTAAGGAAAATAAAGGAAAAATATATATTTGAAATATTTTGGTCAATTTAATATGAATTTAAGGAAAATTTGAGCAAAAATGCAATTTTGACCAAAATTAAGACTTTACGTGTATACGTAACCTGGACAAGTTGTGAAGCTAATTGAGACCATAGGGAGGGAGCCCTAGGTGTCTCCTACATGTGGCATAAATAAGGAAATATTGATTGGGCTTAATGAGTATGGTTATATGCACATAAGGATTTATGTACATAAGTTCATTTTTGAAATTTTGGAAAATAAAACAAATGAATAAAATAATGCAAAATATATGATAAATAAATATATCATCATTCTCTTCAGCCCATTTTTGTGCTGCAACAGACCTGAAATAAGTGAGAGAAATTTGAGAGAGTTTAGAGAGAGAAGGGGAAGAAATCTTGCAAGGTAAGCCGATTTCTCCGACGATTTAGCTTCTAACGCGTATAACTCCGACCCTAAGCTACTCCTATTTGTTCTTTAAGGTTTGGAGGCCCAAAAATTTGTTGTCCAAGGGTTAGGGTTTCAACAATCTTTGGGGTAAAGCTTGTGGGAGCTCGAGGTAACTTCCAAACCTTCGTATATTAACTATTCTGGCTGCTGTGGGCAATTTAATCTGTGAAATTTTGCCGGATTACATTGGTTTTAAATTTTGGAAAAGTGTGTGCCTAAGGCTTATGCTGCCCAATTTTAGTTCAAATGGTTGTTATAACTCAATTAGATGGTTAATAAAGTGGTTAGGAGTAGAAATGAACGCGTTTAGGGAGTCAAAATCGTAAAACCCCGATTTTTCCCTGAGAACATGATAATTTTGGCCAGGGATGTTTGAAGGCCTTAGAGTTGGATTTTCAATGATTTGATGATTCCATTGGATTTAGTGGGCAAAAATAGCTGGGGTTACAGTTGGGCACTTTTTCAAAAAAGGCCGAGAAAGCATAATTACGGAAACGCTCCTAAAACCCTAAAAGTAGGGCTGCCAAGGGCAATTTCATAATTTGACATTGAATTTGGTAATTTTGAGCCTGGAAATGGATTCCTTAGATGAAAATATGTTAGGATAGCCATAGTCAAAATTTTGGAAAAACGTGCCATTAGGCTGAATAAGGCGGGGCCGGGTCGGGGTCCCAGGGGCATTTTGGTAAATTTTTACCATAGGCTAATATAACCACAAGAAACACTATGGAAGAGTCTAAAATGATACTTGGATAGGTTATGACCTATTTCTTGTACATTTAATATTTTACAACCGAATCGGGAGCCGAAAGTCGACACGTTTCATGAGGGACACAAAAAAGGATCAATAGAACTTCGAGGTAGGGACATTATCCTTTACACATTATGCCATAGTTATATGATTGTGTGGATGCCAATGTTTGTAAATGCGCTTTATTAATCAACATGATTTGCTCAGAGAATGGCCAGAAGTGTCAGAGGCACTTACACTGGAGTTGGTGAAAACCCAACCGGTGCAAATTAGTAGGGCTAGGCCCTACTCATGTATATATGCAGATAATATGTTTATATTATTCATTAATTGGTGCATACATGGCATATATCATATTTACTTTCCGCTTTTTCTATGAACGATAGCATGTTTCTATTGGGATTCTTCAGAATCTCACCACTTTTTTTAAACCAAACATCTCAACGGGTGCTAGCGGATCAAAAGGCAAGGACGTAGATAAAGGAAAGTGACTGGCACGTGTCTTGAGGTGAAGTTAAAGTCTGTGGTTATAGATAGCTTATGTTGTAAATATTGTCGCCTTTTATATCTTAACTTTGGACAGTAAACAAATACTTTTATCAGTATATATGTACTTTTTTGTATGCCTATGGAATTTGGTCTCTATTACTCTGTGAATATCGAAATGGAAACAAGTGTTGACAAGCTGTACTACAGGGTTGTCTTATGCTGATCTCTATAAAAAGGGATTTCTGGTACAAAGCGCCCAAATAGAGACGTCATGCCCACGCGGTCACAGCAAAACATCTAGTATGAAAGAAGTAAGAGAAAAAGACTTGACCCATAACATCAAATCTACCAAGTGTGAGTGGGAGATGTTGGAATATACTAGTTACCCTTGGTGGATTAGGGCCCAAGCCCAATCAAGGGAGGCTTTATGGAGAGACACGGGTTATAAAGAGTAATACCCTTTATGGTTTAAAGGTTACATCTATTCTTATGTAATCATACGTTTAAGGGTTACATCTATTCCTATATAACCGTACGTACACTATATATATAAGGTGTGGGATTAAGGAAGAAGAAAAAATGATGATATAATACACAATTCTTCCTCTAAAAGATTTTCTCATAAGAATGTTCTCTATTCTTCCTTTCTTTGGTGTATTTGCTATGTAACGTAATTGAGGTTTGTATCGGTGCTCCGGTTTCGTGTGGGTACTTCAGCGAGTCTATCGGATTTCAAGTACGCCCAAAATTCTTACAAAGCCAATATCAATCAACTAATTGATGAAATCTTATTAATTGGCGGAGAATACCCTAATCGGGAAAAAACAAAAAAAAGCCCAGAGCAAAAGATACGAGCATAACAATGTTCTCTACTAAAGACCAGAGAAAATCTTATTGTTCTATTCCACATAAATTTTTTACATTGATAAAACAACATAAACTACCATTGCGTTGGAGTTTTTTTATAAAAAAAAAAGATAAAATGATGATATCAAAATAAACAAGGTTTTAAAGTTACATACAATTATAGAACTTAAACAAGTTCCAACAAAACTATGAAATACAGTCATATATAGAAATAATCCAGTGTTAACAATTGAAAAATAAAAAAAACAAAGCCGAAGATGTCTTATCAAGTAATGTCCAGCACTAACGAGGGACGAAGAGAGATATAGAAGAAAATTTTCATTTTTTTTTCTTTGCTAAGAACATGTATCTTCCTATTAGAGACAATCTTATTTGAAGCACTGTCGAGCACTACGTGTGCACTCCTCTTCCAGTGAGGATTCGAATCTTAGAGGAAACATTTCTTGACACAATGAGTGGTAAGATATGTCACATCCTAAATTTTTTTACCTGTATGCTAACTAAATTTAATAGCTTGGTATATTTAATATGTTAGATTAGGGGGTTGAAACAATATAGGGACTAAAATGAAACTCAAAGTTTGGGGACTAAATTGAAAATATTTTCTATAGACTTTTACCTGATTGTGGATTTTATCGATCAAATGCAAGGATAGAAAAATCATAAAAACTTCACCTAATTGAGACACTTGATATCTACAAGATGGTGTTCGAAGATCTTGAGTATGAATTTCCAAATATATATATATATATATAATTGAAAAAGAATTTAGGTGCTTGTCTGTGCGAGTTTTTCACCCTAAGGTAATGGTAAAAGTTAAAGTTAAAAATAGGAAATATGATTAGTCCGCCCTAGATTATTTTTTTATAGACTTTTACCGGATTGTGGATTTTATCAATCGAATGCAAGGATAGAAAAATTATAAAAACTTCACCTAATTGAGACACTTGAGATCTACGAGATGGTGTTCGGAGACCTTGAGTATGGATTTCTAAATATATATATATATATATATATAATTGAAAAAGAATTTAGATGCTTGTCTGTGTGACTTTTTCACCCTAAAGTAATACTAAAAGTTAAAGTTAAAAATAGGAAATATGATTAGTTCGCCCTAGATTAAGAGGTTAGAGGTAAACCCAGCATTTACTGGTGGTACATAGTTAGTAGATGAGATAACTTGCTGTGAAAGTTACAAGAATGGTCATGTCTTACCCGGTGTACCCTACTTCACCCGTGCGGCAATTACTTGGAGTACCTTACTTGCTCAATTAAATAAAATATAATTTTTGAAAAGCATAAGGGTGAGGTGTCAGCACCACAGAAAGTGTGGCAATTAAACTGCTGAGGTGTAATGACGAGGTTGACCGGTGGCATTGAACTGGTGAGATGTCAAGCAAAGGAGCATTGTGTAATCTCTTCTTAACACGCAACAAGATGAGGTGTCAAGCAACAAATGGTGAGTCAATCTCTGCATGACACGTAGTAGGATAAGGTATTAGGCAATGAACGATAAATCGATCTCTGCGCGACACGTGTCCAGCTACTTGCAAATATTTTCTTGATTTCCTCTGTTTATAAATACCCCTTCTAGCTTCCACATTCTTCACTCATCTCCTCTAACTCTCTACTATTCCTTAAAATTTCTCTCTTTAGCAAGAACAAGTCTTGCTATGTGAAATTAGGCGATAAGGCTGGTTAGGAGTTATCTAAGCTTCTAGTGTAGGTCTTCTTGCCTAGAGCAAGTCTACTAATATTGGTTTGAGTTAAGAATGTCATGTAGCAATACTGCCCCCTCCCTTTACTTATTTTTTGCTTAATTATTATGTTGCTTACAATGCTGCATGACCATGTTCTGTGAATTGTTGTATTTATGTGATTGATTGTTATTCTTGGAAACAATGGTTAAGGGCAAGACATGGCGATCCTTCCCAAACCAAGGGCTGGGACATGGCGACCCTTCCCTATTAGGCTAGGACATGGCAAACCTTCTCAAACCAAGGGCTAGAACATGGTGATCCTTCCCTCATAGGGGATCTAGACATGGTGATCCTCCTCTCACAAGTTTTTGGCCAATGACAGTAATGTTGTGTTGAGAGTGAATTATATGTTTTTTTGTTTACATGATAATTAAGTGTTGCTTTGCTTGTGACTATTACTTGAGTAATTTTCATGTTTAAGGATGGCTTCATGTTGCTACTGAGATTTCTCCCCGAAATCTCACCCCTTCCAACTCTAACCTCCATAGGTCCTAGTACAAGCGGAGGCAAAGATAAAGAAGTGATGACTTAAGCTATTTGTGATATCATACTTTCAAGCTTATAATATGATCTGGTTGTTTTGATATGTATGTAAATGAACTTCAGTTGCACACTTTTGCAATGTATTTGTATACTTTTAATATGACATGTAAGCAACTTAGTAATCTTGTAAGCATGAATGCACACTTTTGCAATGTATTTGTATACTTTTAGTATGACATGTAAGTAACTTAGTAATCATAAGCATGAATGTATACTTTTAGTGGATCATAAATGTTATTTAATTACTGTCGAAACATGAATATTGTGTTAAGGGCTTTGATAATATTTTGAATTTCATTACTCAAGTTGTAGACTTATTTGCTTATGATAATGTCTTTTTTTTTTACTTACTACCTTATCATTTTTTAGCTCTTTGTTTGTTTTGTTTGTGGTTGAGATTATGATGTAATCAGCCTTTGGCCCTTTTATTAAAGTACAACCGAACCAGTTTGGCAAAAAAAATATCAATAATGCGTATTGTTTTATTTTTTTTATTATAGAATTATGGAATGATGATGTTTGGACTTCGGCAAAGAAGCCCGCCTTGCCTAACCTGCAATTGCCCAACCCAAAACTACTAGGACTTTTGCCGGCATCGGACATAAGCCATGCCCAGCCTTGTCCACGCACACCCCTAATCACACATTTTATTTGATAATTATATATATGATATTATTAATTGACCTAAATTTAAATAATGCATTTTTGTTGACAAATAATTCACGTTTTACTTCCATTAATTATTAACTAGTCTTAATATATTAATTATTCGTTCATATCCTCCCTCTACCTCCATAAAAATGATGCCTATCATATATAAATTATATTTTTTACATATTTATTGATTTTTAATAATTTAAATCAATTGTTTAATCTAATAATTTTGTTATTGTTTGTATGATCCTTTAATATCAAGATCGTAGGAAGCATTAGGTGTTCATTGGAAGGGAAACAGGATAAGCCTATTCCATGTCCTATCCCACAAAAGATACGAGGTAGTAAAATTGTTTTGTGTCCTATTCCATTCCCACTGAGAGGGTGTAATGACCCAATTTTAGATTAAGGGCTAATGACTCTGATGTTGATTGTAATTAGTGTAATTAAACACTTTTGGATAAATGTGATATGAATTTGATATAAATGTTCATAATGAAACCAGGGGCAAAATGGTAAAATTGAAAATTTACCGACCAATTGGTCAGTTACCAAAGAGGAAACTCATTGGTGATTAGAAATCAAGGGTGAAGATCTATTGGCCATAGGTTGGAATCCCATGCTTTGCATTGGTGTGAGCTCATGGAGGAAGTGAGCAAAATCATGACAAGTGTCATGTTGTGGACCATTGGATGGTGCTAGAAGACAAAAATCCACTTTTTATCTCTCTTCTCTCTCCTATGCGTTTTGAGCTTTGGGAAGGGAAAGGAATGCTTACTTCATCATCATCATCCTCACCATCTCTCATTGTCTCTCTCATCATCCCCCATTTCCAGCAACCAAGGAAGAAGAAAGAAGAAGAGAAATGTGAGATTTTGATGCTTTAGTTTATCTCTAATGCCCTAAACCTCTTCTCTAATGTTGTGCACCTCATTGAGAGCTTCATCTTAGTAATTTTAGAATTTTGAAAAGTGGTAGTTTGAGTGTTGGAGTAATTTGAAAGTTGGAGAATCAAAGTTCTGGTTTTGGAAAAGTGAAAAGGTAAGCATTTGATGCTTTTTGGTATATTTGTTGTGATTTTTGGATAAGTTTGAGAAATTCTGGAATTTGCCCTAGTTTTGTGTAAATTTTGAATGTATGAAGTTTATAGTGGATGATGTTGGAATTGGTGCATTGTGAAGCTATTTGAGTATTAGATATAGTTTTGAGTTTTGGAAGTGTGTTGATTGGAATTGGGTATTGTGTGTGAATTAGAGGCCCAAGAATTTGATTGTGGTTAAAATGGTTTCTTTGGGTGTTTTGGAGGTTACCAATGCATTCCTAAGGCTATATTATGTGGGTATGAGCTTTGTGTGGAGTTTGGGAACCATTGGAAGCAATTTCGACTGATCTGGGAATTTCTGTCAGTTGCTGCGATCTGGGCAATCTGATAGCATCACTCGAGTGAGGGAGGAGCTCACTCGAGTGCTGCCGTGTGTTTCCCCTTTCTCCTTTGTGTTTTGTCTAGGTTTCCATGAAGAAAACTCGAGTGCACTTCTTAAACCGCGAGTGATGTTGGTGATCACTCGAGTGAGCATGAGGTTCACTCGAGTGATGGTGTGAGTTCATGGTTAGCGTTGCTCTCGGGTTGTCACTCGCTGGTCAATGTTCAAGAATGTGTTCTAACACTTGTAAGTGTGGGCTCCTCACTCGAGTGCCAAGGGTGGTGCTCGAGTGAGCTTTTCCCTCTGATATTGCATGTGCTCTTGGGGACTGGAGTAGATTTGGAGTCATCACCAGAGTACAAAGCCTTATGCTCGAGTGTTGTAAGCACTTTCTGGCAAAGGTAGTTGCTCATTTTCAAACACTCGCAGGTGAGAGCCGTTCTCACTCGAGTGCAAGTCTCTCATCACTCAAGTGAGGTCATCTTCACTCGAGTGAGTCAGCCAGAAATCAGTGTTGTGCTTCCAAAAAAGGGGTCTTAATGGTAGCTTATTCCAACCCTTTTAGTATGTGTTTGGGCCTCTAATGGTCATCCTAAAAAGTTTAAATGATAACCAACTTAGAGTATTATGGAAATAAGCATTTGGAAAAGAGATTGATCGGTTGTCCCTAATTTGGTTATAGGATTTGACATCTGTCAGACTTGTGAGCCCACTGTGCCGAAGAACATCAGGAAAGATTCAGGTAGTGACTCATCTCTTATACTTTGTGTAAATGTACTGTATGTATGCCTATCATGTATTGTGCTGCTACTGCTTTGTGATGCTTTATGCCTTATGACGCTTTATGGAGCTTTGTGATACTTTATGCCTTGTGATGCTGCTGCATAGTGTTTACCGCAAAAGCGAGCATTGAGATTACAGTGAGAGCTGGCATAGTGATTACAGCAAAAGCTGACATTGTGATTACTACGAAAGCGGGCATAGTGCATTGTGATACAGCCGTAAGTGCTGTCTGTTGTGGCGCGAGCCATGACTCATAGTGTTGTTGCTGAACATGATGAATTTACATACTTTGTGTTTATATATTGTATGAGTGATTTGTTATTAATGGGATTCTTTAGAATCTCACTCTTTCCAATGACTAACATTTCAGACAGGGCAAGTGGCTCAAAAGGGAAGCGGACAACCAGGAGTGGTTTGGACCTCTTAGAGACATTTTGTTGGGGGTTAGTTATCTGTTTTTGGTTTGGGATTACTATGTATATGAGATGTAAATAATAATTTTGAATATGTAATCCTCATTTTGGGAAACTCTAAACCCATTATATATATATATATACAAGTAAGCCGGGGTTGTAGGGATTTTAGTTACGCACTCTGATATTTATTATGTGATTTAACTGCACAAGTAGTTGTATCCGAAGGTGAATGTGAGACCAGATTAATTATGTTTTTGAACTGTTTTTGGTATACCATCTTGAAGATGAGGGATTATAAATGTGTTTTTGTCTTATTGGTCTCTATTTCACTTAAATTTCATAATTCTGATATAATTACAGTGAGGGGGTTACAGAGGGGACAAGATTGGGATCAACATGGAACCAGGATAGGAACGGAACATCCCATATATATATTGAGGATCTGGACCATCAATGTTTTCCTCTTCTCTGAATTTGTAGAAACTAAAATGTATGGATATAAGTTGGATACTAAACCTTGATAACTGAAAATATATAATACAATAATCACCTTGTATTAAGAAATAATTAAAACTTAAACGTAATAAGAGCGATGATCATAAATATTTATAATATCATGTAGAGAATTAGGTGAGCAGATGCAAGAGAATTAGGTGAGCAGATGCAAGAGAGACCAAGAGAGCAAGGAAACAAAGACGATGGTGACACCTGTACTGTGAAGGTTTTCTTAAATATTTATAGCATTTTATTTAAAAGATAAACCAGTATATGATAATATCTGTTTGGAAAATATTTAGGCTAAGTTCCCTATATCCATTACGTCAATTTTTCTAATCACATGTAATCATGTGTTATATTGTTTTCATGTAAGTTTATAATTAAATGATAATATTTTTAAAAAAACATGGCACATGGCTACATGTGATTAGATAACCTAACGCAATGAATATAAGAAACTTGGTATAAGTACTATCCCATCTTTTTATAATACTAAAATACATCAAAAAAAGATTATATGATAATATCTTTTTATATGATTAATATCAATTTAAAGAAGATATTAGTTATATCTTTGATAAAAAAATATTAGATATATTATATATTAAACTATTAACATCATGATTCTGAAATGAGATAAAAAGTCGAGGCAAAGTAAAGCCCATTCCGCATCCGATCTCAATAAAAATTTAGTCTTGCCTTTCTTTTATCCAAGGAACGAAAAACCGGACCGGGCAATGAACCGGTCACAAGACAGGTTCAAAGGTTAATGGGTCAACCGGGGTCTAACCGATAATTGAACTGGTCATATTAAAATATTATAATTTATTAGTGGCAATATATATTAATATATTTTTAAACTTCTATAGATAAAAATGAAGATTTTTAAGGAAAAAATACTTAAAATCTATTAGTATGAGTTATAATGCCTATACTTATACAATGATATATCCTTTTTTATAATTATTATATCTTTTTAAATAATTTTTTTCATTATCTTTCTTCATTTTTTTTAGATTTGTTCTTTTTTTACCTATTTTTCTCTTGATTTTGGTCTTCAACTTCCAATTTTCCCCTAAAAAAATCAAAAATAGAAAAATTAAAAAAAGGAAACCGGTTGAACCACCGGTTCAACCGGTTTCAGACCGGTTTGACCGGTCTAACCATCAAACAAGACCGGACCACTGGCCGGTTCCCGGTTCAACCGGTCGAACCAGCCGGTCCAGTCCGGGTTTTTGTTCAGTGCTTTTATCCCATCCAATCTCAAAATGATGGGGATTGGTTCAGAACGACCAGAACAGGACGAAAGAGAACTCCCTAGGGAAGTACTCCTCCGGTCTTAATTATAAAATAAAGTTAATATTTTTAGAGAAAATAAAAAAACTAATTAAATTGCTTTAGAATATTTTTATTTTTATTTTTTTCTTTGAACTAATTACTTTAACTAATAAATTAATATATAATTTAAGGATACATAAAATATTATATGATCAAATAATTTATTTAACTTCCTTAATCTCTCCAAAAATAATTAATTTTATCTTATATTTAAGACCGGAGGTAATATCTGTTATCTTCTTCATGGATTTATGGTACAGGTATTACCAGCTACAAGTCCACCCAGTTAAGTTATGCGGATGAGTGAGTTTATATATATATTAGAAAATGTCAAAATGATAATATTAATAGCCCCCTTTTAAAGGTTCCAACCGATACAGGGACAAAACTTAGAAGAAAGGACAGACGAAAAAAAAGAAAGAAGCTACGGCTTTAGGTATTTTAGAAAACAGGGAAAATAAAAATATAATATCAAAACAAACTGAATTTAAGTTATCTGATGAAAATCTCTGCAATATGAGTGAGTTTATGTGAACGTCAGGGATTGTGTACCATGGCTCCTCCATATTTTGCCTATTTTCATGAATAAATCAAACAGACATGAGGAAACATGCTATTAGTGTCTCAGATCACATTCAAAAGACAATCATATCAGATCATACACAGCAAAATGATTGTTCTTTCAGATCTAGTTTCCTCTAACAGACTAAACATTCTCCCAATCATTGTTCAACATTTTCCTCTCATTCAACTTACTCCAATATTCCATTCTTGAACTAGTATTAATAGGGTAAAGTAGCATCCAGGTCTTATTTCCGATGAGCACTTAACACACTAATCTTATTTATAGTGCATCCAACACCTCGATGTTATTTTCCCCGTGCATACAACATTCCGTACATCCAACACCCCTGATGTTATTTTCTTGTTGCATTTAAGACCCTAATCTTATTTATGATTTAGGATACTGAATGCACTATAAATAAAATTAGGGTGCTGAAGACACACAAAATAATAGTAATAATAATATCAGGGTGCTAGATATACCTTAACATCAAGATGTTAAATATAACTGAGAAATAATATTAAGGTGCTTGATGTTACTTTAGCTTGAATGATATATAAAGTTTGCATAAGAAAGTAACACAATTTTTACTAGGGAAGCATTCATGAAACAACCTATGTCAGTCTGTTTGACTGTTCCCTGGATCAAAGTTAACTATCTAGGCCCTACCACTCTATAAAATAGAAAAGAAAGAGGAACGGACATCAGATTTCAGATCAATGAATCTACATTCTAGCATTCTATGAATACATAAAAAGGACTAGAAAAATGTTTTCACTTGAGAATGAAAATTTTCCAGGAAAGCTACATTAACTATTAGTGTGAAACAGCTCTTGGAAAACAGAATAAAGATGGCAAGAGACAGAGACTTATGTAAGGAAAAGTAAGACGAAGAAAATGGATCAACCAGACACAAAACTGATGGAATGACGAAATGTTAGTTTGTTAGAGGTGAAAGAGAAGATTTTGTGAACAGCAAATAAGTTGTATGCAAAGAGGGAAGATGTTAATGAGAATTTTGGAAATCTCCAACGATAGAGTGTGGCTGTTTTGTTTTGCATTCCCTATGAGTACTTTGAGTTACCACCTCCAGTCTCCTTCAAATAAGATACACCTTTTAATTCAATTTCTTCATTAAAGTGGGTTTTATATAAAGGACCGGAGGGAGTATTTCAATCATATGGCAATACAGAGTAATTCATCATCTTTTTATGGTTCTGTTAAGTACAGTTCCTTGTAGGATTCCACTAGAGTATAGCTGCACAGCATGAATCAGTTAAGCTTTTTTTCCCCTAATAAAAGGTAATGGTTCAACGAAACAACAGAAAAACGAAGAAAAAGATTAAGTATCCTAATTACTCTGTTTATCCAGAACAATCAATTGCCGGTAGATCAAGGGAGGATTAATAAACAAGCAAAATTGCGTTTGAAGGTTGTGAGTTGATTTAACAATCCAATTTGCACATTCATTTCAAAAATATCATTTCAGTCTCTACAGAGGCATGCATGATTTCATCAGTCAAGAGCTCTATCGGCTGTCTGAGTCCGACAACCCATGAATAAAGCTTGAAACATAGTAACAGACTATTTACAGTCCTTATTATAAGATCTAATTTGTAGTAGTATAAAGGCAACACAAAGTCAGCACAATCAGACGCCCCATGGATATTAATCGCAATTTTTAAACGTGTAACATACCAGAAAGTTGCATTTCCTCCAGACACATATTACCCCTAAAGGTTGTTTGATAGAGCAGTGGCCACAAAATATCTCTCTTCATCAAAACATACACATTTGGCCATGAAAGCACACAAAATTGGGCACCAGCTACTGCTACCATTCATACCCAAGTGCACTGAAGTAAGCATTAGAATGCAGCCTATCTTTGGAAGAGGTATGAGTGAAGGTCAAAAGAATAGCATTACTGCATTACCCAAATACGCCTGATTCTTAAAGGCATGATCATTATGCATCAAAAAAGGTGAAAATTTAAACTCACCCGCATATAAAAGGTACTTAGGCTATAGATATAAAATCAAGTCGAATGACCATAGGGACTTCAGTAATTCAAAGATTATAACAAACTACAGAAATCAAAAGGGCAGTATGGGCACTTGGCACGATTAAATCTAAGAATGTTTGCAATTGGAGACTCCTTACTCAAACCCAGTTATCTAATATGAAATTGAACAAAATTCATCTAAGATAAGCCGGGATCTTGATGCGAATGAAGAGCATACTCATCACGTAAGCAAGCAGAACAGAGAAGACGCCGGCGGAGGCGTAAGAGACCTTGACACTTTTCGCACGGTTGCGATCCAAAGCAAGATCCAATAGGATAATTCCAATCCCACCGAGCACGAACATGAAGCCAGAGGAGAGTCCTTCGATGATGTACTGGCCGTTGACGCGTCCGGACATGAAAACAACGGGTCGTACGGAGCCAGTGTATGGATCCTGGGTCGACCCGATGCCAGGGGGCTCGACGATGACGTCGTAGACGATGCCGGAGACGACCATGAAGTAGGTGAGGAGGACTAGCGCAAAAACGGTCATCGGAGATGGGAGGGTGAAGGATGGAAGCTTGAGGCGGAGGCGAGGCGGGCGGAGGAAGCTAAAGGGGAGGATCCGGACAACGTGGAAGAGGGGATCCATGGAAGTGGAGGACGGCGAATCGGCGACGGTGGAGGAGGAAGAGCCATGAAGAGCCTGAGTTTCGGGTTTGGGAGGCATTTTACGGGTCGGATTGGTGAAGAATAGAAGGGAATCAAAGTGGAAGAAGATGGATCTCGCTTCAACACTGCAACTGAATGATTCTACTCCGAGTTTTAGACCTTATTCCTGTCTATGTCTAGATTCAGTTCAGAAGTACTCTTTTGTTTTCTTTTTTCTTTTTTTGGGTCAAATTCTTGGATAGGGAAGACTGAAGATGATGAACTAGGAGCATGTTAATGGGCTGGACCGGTTCAAGAGTACTCTTTGTTTGCCCCAATTTCAAAAGTTCAAGTTTAGAAACCTGCCTAGCGTCCGAGGGTACTTCAAACAAGATTACTTTTAAGTTTTAATAAGAAGTTACTTGTAGTTAACAAAAATTTAAAAAAATTATTTGAAGGAAATTACATTCATTCCAACCTTTTGTTTGGCCCATCATTGTAAGTTACATTTATTTTAATATATGCGACAAAAAATTTTTTTAAGTGAGAATTTGGGAAAATAACCTAGGAAAATAAATATTTACTAATAGGAATATTAAATATTGTAATTATTTGTAAAGACTAAAAATTAAAATATGATTTTTTTATTAAGAAATTAACCCTGACCAAACTCCCAACATTTTATTTAACCTTATTTTAACTATTTAATGGTTAATTATAAAATTTTATGATATTTTGTATATATTTTGATATAAAAATCTATATGCAACTCAATATTTTTAGGATATTCTCTTTCAAGCCCATCAGATTATCCTTAAAAGCTACCCAAATTAAAATAGCCTCTAAAATTTTAAAATAAATAGAAATCTGACTCTTTTTAGGTTTTGATTATTTTTAAAATCTTAAAATATCACACAAAATTATTATAATATATTTCTTTAAAAATTACCCAATTTTTCTTTTTTTTTTATAAAAAAAAACTATCTTAGAATTGTAATTCACAGCGTTTTTCAGCTTCTCTATTATTACTAAACCAAGGTATCAACGAATAGATTTCAAATACGGTAATATTGAATAAGTTAAAAAAAACATAAAACTAGAAACAAATAATAAACGGGAAGAGATGAGAAAACGTCAATTGATAACTAATAATCAAACAGTAAGATAAGGTTAGAAAAAATGTAAAGAGTTTAATTAGTGTTAATTTCATAATTAAAAATTTATATTTTAATTTTTATCCTTGATAATAATTATAATTTTTAAAATCCTTATTAATAAATATTTCTTTTCCTTATTCCTTTTTCCCAATTTTCCCTTTTTCTACATAATATAACAAATGATATATCTCATCCAAGCGATGAGGAAGACAGACGATTCTCCCTGTGCAAACCAAGTTTGGATAAGGCTCATAAAATCGCCCATGCCCAACTAGTTTTAATTTGTAATTTTTTTTTCTCTCTTTTTTGGACTTGTATTCTTTGGTTTTACTTAGAAATGTGAAAAGAAATAAAAATGAGATATAAATGATGGTGCAAGGGATATGAAACTTAAATCCAAAACATATACTCCTTCCTGTCCTATTTATAAGCAATTTTCTCTCTTATGGGGTTAGTCTTTTTTATAAGCAACTTTCACTTTTTGTCTGAAAATGTAAGCTTCTTTTTCTTATTTTATCTTTATTAAATATTTATTTTTCTTATATATTATACTCATTATCTCTCATATTTTTTATCTATTCTCTCTCGTATACTCTTTTCATAAAGAGAGATATATATGAAAAAACATGACATTTTTTACACACTTATTGTTTTTAACTGCCAGTTCTTTTTACGCAATCAAGAAAAAAGTTACTTGTAAATAGGACTATATGGAGAATATGAATGGGATGGTAAGAATGAGATGTTTCTTTTTCTTCGATGTTGCTTTCCAATAAAACCCTATTAAATATTAATGCATATACCTCTTCTCTTTGAATATAAGATGTATTTGGAGAGTTAATCTTGATTCTAAATATAAGACATAATTGACATATTTATCAATATTTTTCTAATTTACCCCTTATTGATGATCCCTCGATAATAATCAAGGAGGAGAGAGAGAATGAGGAAATTAAGAAATATAATTATGGTGTTTTAAAAAATACATGTCATACTAACTAATACAACTAATTTTCTTAATATAATCAAAATAAATAAATATATCTTATATTAAAATACAGATAAATAATTTATTTCCTCTCAATTATCCCTTCTGCGGCTCATATTTTTCCTGTAATCAAAAGGACCTTAAAAGGTTGGCTCATCTTTAATATGAAGAAAAAAGTAAGAGCACGTAAGTTAAATTTGAGGTCTCGTCATCTCGTGACACCAACCCTCCCTTTGAAATATTACTCATTTTGTGATATTTGAGGGTGTGAGGACCTCGTGTCTATTTGTATTAGCGGTGAAAGCTACTTTTTTAATATAATTTACAGTATATGATGTAAGTTTGTGAGAGTAGTTTTGTCTCAACTTACATGAACGTACTTTTATACTGCTTTCTCAAACAGGCCCTTAACAATCACTTTTGATTTACAATATACGAGATAAATATGTGAGAGAAGTTTTATCTCGATTTATATGAACAAGCACTTTTAGGGTGTTCAAAAATAATCCTAAATAAGCAGGGTGTCCAAAAATAATCCTAAACAAGCACTTGTCACTTTTCATTAGAGGATACCACTACCTTTTTATTATTGAAAAATCAGTCATGTGTTTGAACATTTTTTTGACCAAATTGCCCATATCCCCATCTCGCTCTCGCTTGTCCACCTCTACTGAACGACTACGCGATGAGGCTACACTAGGGTTTGAGATATATTGAACTTTGTCACCTCCTCAGTGAGGGAGCACAACCATTGTGTTGTCAACAACCAGTAGATCTCACCACGAGAATGCTCTGTATGGTTGTGAACTTTTTTTTTTTTTGGTAATAAAATTTTAAAAAAGGGGTTAGGCTTATTCACAATCTAAGAGCAGAGCACCTAACACATACTCCACGATTTTACGGGTTAGGAAGGAGAGTACAACAGGCCTCCACCTCCCCCTGGCAAAGGAGCATTAACCACTTGGGAACTTTTTTTTAATAAAAGACTTTTATCAAAAGTCATGACCCTATAAAAGGCACACTTAGGGCACTCCAAGCTCCTAATTTTTTTATGAATAGCCACCTTGACAATTAATTTTCAACCTTAATATTTTTATATTTTTTGGCACACTACAAACTTAATGATGTATTAAGTGATGCCCCTCTTGTTAGAAAACCAAAACTGCAAGAAAAAAACAACAAGAAGAAGAAATATAAAGAAGAAGAAAGATAAAGGAAAGGAAAAATGAACACTTAAAAAGAAATTTATTCAATTTTAAACATTTTGGCATGAAGCTTATAGACAAATGAAAGAAGTGATTATTAAGAAGTAAACAAGACATGAGATATGTCACATGTGAGAGTCCTAAATGTTTTTGTTGTTTGGAATTTTGGAGGCCAACCTAACAAAGAAATAAGAAATTTATAAAATGGCATGCTTAATAATAAATGATGGAACAAGAAAGTCATGAGCATATCTTGCAAAAATAAATGAAATCATGTGAGATCACCTTCCCCTTTTAGGTTCAATTATTTATCAATTAATTTAAACATTAGGGAAAAAAAATAAAAGTGGTAGCTTGATTTTGTTACTAACATTTATTCCCCCATAAATTGGTTGCAAAGGTACCGTGTCGATGTTATTGCAATAATTCTTTTATTAATTTTAATAATTTTTTATTGTAATTACATTAATTATTAACTAAATATACAAAACATAAAGAAAAATTTATTTTAGCAGTTATTTTATGAGGTAGCAGTGATGTTCTTATATTATAGAAGTATTGTTACTATGTGAATAAATATAGAACAAATTATTAGAGTTACTATAATTGTCAAACATATTTTTCCATTAAATTTTATTATATAGTATTTTTAGATATTTTCTTACAATTAAGTTGGTCTATGGATATTTTATAAAGTCACTAATATAAAAATATGTTGAATCTTGTTTGATTCAAGTAGGAAGAAGGTAAATGCAGCCATTTGGTTGAAAATTATTGGCCACGAAAAGTCACCATAATCCCGTCATAAACTTTCCATTCATGGAAAATGTATTTCAAATTCTAGTCTTTTCTTTACATATATATATATATATATTGTTGTTTTTAATCCAAATAATTTTTCTAATTGGAGGATCATAATTATAATACTACTAGCTAATATGTTAATTTACATATAAAAAAATTGAAATACGCACAAAGATTGGAAGGAAAAACGTTAACCCCCTTTTCCATTTAAGTGTTGTTCATAATTGATAGCCATCAATATGCATTAATTAGCTCCCCATGTATGTCCCTTTCACTTAATTAATTGGCCAATAAATAATGGGAAAATGACCCACAAAGAATTTTAAATATACTAAAAGATAAAAAGGTGTTAGAAGATTTAGAAATAACACAAAGGTGATAACACTTGTCAGGGATTTACAATTTCAGGGTAAAATTATCATTTTACCTTTACTTATATTTTTATTAAAATAAGAAAAATCCCTTCGCCGGCCGACCACCCCACCTCGGCGGCTGGCGGCCCCTATTGGCCAGGGAATATTCCATCCCCATCGGAATATTCCCCAAGCTTTGGGGGGTGGGGAGGTGCATAACCACTGGGCTAAGGAAGCCCATCAATAATAATAGTGCAAAATAAAAATATATAGTAAACTTTGATTTTTAACTAAACTAGCCAATAAGTTTAAATAAGGAATTGGCAGATCGATAAAAGAAATTAATAACTTCATATAAGAATTTCACAACTTTCGTTTTTTAAGCAAAAAATCCACATACTCTCTCAGACCATTTACTAGTTTAGATAAAGAATTCTCAAGTTCATAAAATAAAAATATAGTATAATTTGTTAATTCGTCATATGAACTTGGGAATTCCTTATCTAAACTAGTTAATGGTCTGATAGAGTAGGTGGATTTTTTTCTTAAAAAACGAAAGTTGTGAAATTCTTTTTTTATAATACAACAAGGCCAAGACTAAGGCCTGGAATAAGCTAAACCACAGGACGACATGTTTGTCTAATCAATCATGTCATCCCGCATGAACCCCGTACACCTTGGATGTACCACTAGCAACACTACCAGCCCGCCTATAATGTTATGCGCATCCCTAGCCAAAAAATCAACACATCTAATTGCCTCTCGTGCCGCATATTGTAACTGAAACTTCCCGTTCGAAAAGAGAAATTCCCGAATTGCCTGAATTTCCTCCTTAAACGGATGATAAGAAGGACTTCCACTATCCCGAAATACCAGCTGATAAGCCTCTAATGAATCCGTGTAAGCCTGCACCTGCTGAAGACCGAACTGATTACACACTTTCAATCCAGTCATTATCCCGAATAGCTCTGCTCCTGTGATTGGGACAGCTCCTAACTGGTATTGAAATCCCACAATCCAGTTGCCATGATCATCACGAATCACCCCGCTACACGACGCCCATCCTGCTACATCGACAGAAGCATCTGTATCCAAATGAACGTACCCAGCCGGCGGTGGATGCCAACATGAGTTGATATCACGATCCACCTGAAACAAGCTGTTGGAGCCAGCGCCTAGCAGGCTACTGTCCAGTAGGGAAAAAACCCCCTGTTGTATAACCTCATGAGCTTGTAAGTGCTTTCCTTCCATCACTCCCTTGCATCTATTCTTCTATAATAGCCAGCAGATGAGACTAAAAATCTTAAGCCAAGGCCACCTCCTGAATCGTCCAAAACCCATATTGCGAGCAGTATTCATCCTAAGCCACTCCTGCAAATCAGATTGAAAAAAGCGAAAACGAAAGTTAGGGTGAACAAAATATAACCACACTTCTCTGGAGAGCTCACAGTCTCAAAGGATACATAATGTATCTTCCACTTTCTAACATTGAAAAGGACACTCCTCACTCTGGGCGATCCCTCGCCTGGCTCTGAGGTAATTAGTCGGAAGACGCTCCTGAATCATTTGCCAAAGGAAAAACTTTACTTTTTCCGGAACAGGGAGCTTTCACACCTTCTGCCACTGGAACTACACTTTCGGTTCTCGGTTTGTGGAAATAAATGTATAAGCAGCACGAACACTAAAATGTTCGTCTGAGGCTATTCTCCAGTAGAAATTATCAAGGACATTCCCCCCGGAGGGGTAGTCTGAGAAATGATATCAATCACCCAATGTGGAAGATAATGTCTCTACTTGCTAATATTCCACCTGCCATCTGGTAACACAAAGTCTCGAACTTTGGCTCCTGGGTCTATTTCATGTACATTTTGGTCAGCCAAGTGAATAAGAGGCACTTCGATTGGGGTCTACATGTCCCACCAAGCATTGCTAGACCGGCCATCGTTCAATTTCCTTCCCACTCTGGCATAGAAGCGCCCCCACACTGTGGAGATACCACGCCACACTCGGGAGACATTCTGATTAGTATGTACCATAGGATAAATCCCATCCGTACACTTATATTTTGCCTTGAGACACTTGACCCAGAGGGCGTCCGAATTTGTCAATAACCCCCAACAGAGTTTCATCATAAAGGCTACATTCTAGGTACGAAGATCTTTGATCCCCAGGCCTCCCTTATCCTTACCTTGCTTAATTTGTTCCCATGCGATGAGGTGCATCTTCTTACCCTCGTGTCCCTGGTTCCATAGAAAAGATCGACTGATTTTTTCTAGCTCTTATAGGACACTCTTAGAAAAGTTGTGAAATTCTTATATGAAGTTGTTAATTTCTTTTATCAATCTGCCAATTACTTATCTGAACTTGTTAGTTGGTTTAGTTAAAAATCAAAGTTTACTATATATTTTTATTTTGCACTATTAAAAATCAAAGGTGTATGACCACAAGTGGGGGGTTCGAACCCCCCCAAAGCTTTGGGATTTTTTTCCCAAAGCTTGGGGAATATTTCTATGGGGACGGAATATTCCCCGCCGGCCGTCGAAGTGGGGTGGCCAGCCGGCAAAGGGATTTTTATTATTTTAATAAAAATATAAGTAAGGGTAAAATGGTAATTTTACTCTGAAATTGTAAATCCTTGATAAGTGCTATCACCTTTGTAGTATTTCCAAATCTTCTAACACCTTTTTATCTTTTAGTATATGTAAAGTTCTTTTTGAATCATTTTCCCATAAATAATTGACCAATGAAGGAAATTAGTTTATTGGCATTGTTGTCACTGTCATGCATTATCACTTGAAAATTGAAGTAGAGATTATTTCCAGCCATTTCATATTTTGAATAAAAAGACAGCATGTCATTTTTAGGAAAACAAAATTTTCCCTCACATTTTTTCCCATAAATTACTTTCTCATATTTTAATAAACATTTTTATCTCAATAGCACCATATAAAGTCATTGGGAATTCTCTAGAGTGTTTGGGATCACGATTGTGAATCCCAAAAGTGTTTATACATATAAGCCGATGCAACACTCCTCTCATATATCATAAATCACAATTAAAAAATTATTTTTAAAAACTCCAATCATTATTTCAAACAAACTAATGTAATCCAAGTCAAACATAATTTGTCACCCCTCATGCTTTATTTATACCAAGAGAGAGAAAATTAAAAGAAGGAAATAAGAGGAGAGATGATATTATCTATTATTATATTTGAATTAATAGAAAAAAAATACAGAAAACTGATTAATTTGCAAAGATAATAATAATCATGACAAAACTATATCGATAAGATGTCTATGTTTCTTTTCAAGGAGCAATGGTAACGTTACTACCTTGTGGTTTGTTGGAAGTCACAAGTCAAATCCTAAAATCAATTTGTTCGCTTGTGGTTTGTTGGAAGTCACAAGTCAAATCCTAAAATCAATTTGTTCGCTTGTGACGTGTAAAGATAAAATTCTGTATATCTATTACTCATTAGGTCCCATTTGGTGGAACCTTGTGCATAACCACTTAAAGTTTAGAAAGTAGGTTTTCTCTCTAAAATATCTTTATTTTTCAAGAGATGAAGTTTATAAAGAAAATATGTGGGCTTTATGCCCACTATTCTCTTCCATTTTTTTTGCTTATTTTTTCATGCTATCAATATGAAAATGACTCGATTTTCTTTCTTTTTTTTTTTTCCAATTATACTATAATTATGTATAGGAATTTTTTGAGAACGTTGCTTTAATAATTTTTAAGATAAAGTCAATCAAATAAT
Organism: Inga leiocalycina; assembly: GCA_963242795.1. Lineage (NCBI taxonomy): Eukaryota > Viridiplantae > Streptophyta > Magnoliopsida > Fabales > Fabaceae > Inga > Inga leiocalycina. The sequence continues at coordinate 14,601,978 of OY725331.1, forward strand.
TTTGGGATCAACGGATTTTCAAAATCACACTAATGATTTTCGAATACAATACACTAGATAAAGCTCAAAGTAACGTTCATAATTTTTTTGAGAGACGAAAATGAACGTGTTGATTAGCCTCATACTCTCAACTTTGTATAATACTATCTCTAATCCTAAATATAAGATAAAGTTCACTTTTTTTTTGAAGAGATTAAGGAAGTTAGTTACTTAATCATATCATATGTTATGTATCTTTAGATTATATATTAGTTTATTAGTTAAACTAATTAGTTTGGAGAAAAAAATAAAAATAAAAATACTCTAAAGTAATTTAATTAGTTTCCTTAATTTCTCCAAAAAAGTTAACTTTATCTTATAATTAGGACCGAAGGGAATATTTATTTTCAGACTATTTTAAATTTAAATGATATCACGCATTACAATCACAGCAACCTCTCATGATTTACTCTGATTAGATTAACAATATTTAATTAGGAATATAAAGAAATATTTGATTAGGAATATAGAGAAAAGGATGAACATATCTTGTTAATAGTAACTCTTTTATTTGTTAATGGTAAGTCTTTCACTTGTCATTAACAATCTAAAAAAACTTTATAATATTTTATTTTTTTAGTTGGAATCTTAGCATTGTAGTGTCTTTAGCTTATTTCCACATTTTTCAGAGTTTTTGCACGCAGTTCAGTGGGCACATAGGAATAGCATATACATACTGATAAAAAGTGTTTGATCATAGAAATTACCCACATGGTTTGTACATAATGATTACAAACAACGTAGCCACATAAGGCTTCCAGGGTGTCCAAACCCGTTTAATGGAACTCAGACATCCTTCCGTCTTTGTTCCACTACAGCATCTCTCTGCATGCAATCCTCTGTTATATTCTCAGCACGCCTCCTGCGTTCACTTGTCTAAATGGTTGGTTGGGGGAGGATGAGATTCGAGAGAATTTCAGTTGCAAACAGTATCAATATGCATGCAAGATAAATGCTTAATGCATGACATACTTGATTACATAAACTCATGCTAACACAATGACATATCTGAGCACTCAATACTTCAGACAACATACTTATGACCACAGCATAAATAGAAATAGAGTTTTAATCATTCATATATCTTTCAGAAAATCAAGCAAAGCAATCATATGCATAAATATACAAGCACAAATATCAAATACATATTAGAGAGGTAAGTTCACTACTTGGATCGCCCTTCCCTGAACTGGCCGTTGGTCCAATATTGTATTTGGCTCGGGCTACTGCTCAATCCTAAAATCCCAAATTTACAATAAATGAGTTACTACTCATTCACGTATCATTCTAAACTCATTGTGTTGGTTGTATTTGTTTAAAACCGTAAACTTACCAAAATGGCCACAGGGACCCGGTCTAAGCCCATTTTTACCTAGTCCGTCTGTACTTTTTCAGAAATTTTGATCCAAACTATTCCTACACAATTTTGCGTATAGAATCCATTTTTGACTTTAGTTTTGCTCTTAACAGCCCTTACTTAGGGTTTTAGGGGTATATTTGATATTTCACATTCTAAGGCTTTTCTCACAAAGTGATCAACATCAACCTTACACAATTTTCTCTTTTGAACACAATGGAACTATTACATTTATGAAATTCCAACCCTAACCCTCTAACTCACATTGTCCGAAACTTTGGTCAAGAAAAAGGGAAATTGTGTTTTTGAGTTTCAATACCAAAAGCTTACTCCTTATCACTCCTAACCACTTGTTAAACCATTTGAATACATACTAAACAAAATTTGAGAAAATTTGGGCAATATAACCCCTTAAGGTTCCCACTTTCCAAATTTACAAAATTTAAAAAAAATCCACAAACCAAGCCAAGAACAATGATAACAACAACAATATATCAAAAGATTTGATGTTCTTGAGGTTACCTTGGATTTTTTCACTTTCTCTCTCTAAAACCGTCCTCCCTTTCTCTCTCAACCTTGAGATTTTGCTTGCTACACAATGTTTTCCATGAAGATCAAGAGGTTAGAGAAGAGATTACACAAGTTAGAAAGCCTTATAACTTGAAATCACAAAACCTTACCTTAGATTTTCCTCCTTGAGCTCCTCCTTCTCTCCCTCTCCCCCCCCTCTCTCTTTGTGAAGCTTGGACGGAAATGAGAAAGAGAAAGAAGAACCAAGTGTTTTAAAATATATCTCTCATTTTCCTTAATTAGTTTTATTAATAAATCCAATTTTTGACAACACTTGTACTTTGGGCTTATCTTCTACTAAGGGTGTCATATTCCCTTCCATTACAATTGAACCAAATTTCCTTTCCTTCCTTGGCCCATAAATAACGTCCGAAGGGTCCGTTAATACACCCAACTTAGTTTCCTCCAATTATTCTAACTATTTGCACAAATATAATATTTTATGAAAATTTCACCATGCACTTAATTTACTTGGCCACAAACTTTTCTTCTTGAATTCATTCTAGCCAAGTAAAGTGTAACACCCCAAATTTTATTCACCAAAAATATATTGTAATTATTTGAATAATTCAATAAAATGGTGAACATTCATGAATTTGGATCTTGTGAATTTTGAAATATTCATATTCATAAGGAAATGGGAAAATTAATTCAAAAATTGAATTAAATTACAAAGGGGATAGCAAAATCATAATTTTGCCAATTTAGCCCAAGATTAATTATTTTCCAATTAATTGGAGTTAATTTCAATTAATCAAGGAATAAAAAGGATTATTCTTGGTGGAATAAAATCAAGAATTTGAGGAATTAGGGGGAGTTATACATAGTTCAATTAGAGAAATTATGGAATACATGAAAAACATTTTTTCTCCTCTACCTTTCCTCAAATTCGTTTAATACATGGAAAAATAAGGGAAAAAGTTAGTCAAACCCATTGGACATAAATGATAGGAAGGTATGGCATAAAGTTGAATGAGTATGGCCTAAAGCAAGGGAGTATGGTGGGAGGTATGGTGGAGGGATGGTGTACATGGAAGGTGAAGAGATCTCATCCATTGGCTAGATCAAGGGCTAGGATAAAACATGAAGACTAAAATATTAAAACACATATTCTCCTTCCCCTTGTGCATATTTTGTCCAAGCCATAGAGAAAAGGAAGAGAGAGTGAGTTTGTGAAGCTCTTGAAGCTAGAGAGAAAGAGGAAGGAAAATCAAGGTAAGAGCTTGTGTTCTAAGGTGATTTAAGCTTCTTATTTTGTGTATTCATCCTCTAATCTCTTATTCTTCATGAAAATCATGGATTAGTAAGCTAATCTTCAAGGTTGAGAAGAGAGAGAGGACGTCCTAGAGAGAGAAACACCAAGGATCAAGAGGTAATATCCGAAACCTCAACTTCTTAGTGTATTGAAGTTGTTGTTGGTGATTGTTGTTTGGTTTATGTGATTTTTGGTTAAGTTGTAAAATTTGAAAAGCCATGACCCTAAGGGGTTATGCTACCCAAAATCCTTTAAATCATGATTATGAAGTGTTTAAATGAGTTAATCAAGGATTAGAAGTGAAAAAAGACAAGTTTTGAAAGCTAAAACATAAAGCTCCATTTTTCTATTTTTCTCTCAATATTTTGGCCAGACCAGATCTGGTAGTAGGAGTTAGATTTTTATGAAATAAATGATTCCATTGGACTCAGTGGGCAAAAATAGGTGGGGTTACAGTTGGGCACTTTTTCGGTAGAGGCCGAAAAAGCATAATTACGAAAATGCCACTAAAATCCCTAAATAGGGGCTGTCAAAAATATTTTCATAATTTAACCGTGAATTTGGTGATTTTGAGCCCAAAAAATGGATTCCTAGGGTGAAAATTAGTCAGAATAGCCTTAGTCAAAATTTTGGGAAAATGTGCCATTAGGCCGGGTACGGTGGGGCCAGGTCGGGGTCCCGGGGGCATTTTTGTAAATTTTCACCATAGACTAATGTAACCACAATAAACACTATGGGATAGTCTAAAATGATACTTGGATAGGTTATGACCTATTTCTGGTACATTTAATATTTTTGGACCGATTTGGAGGTCGGATACGACACATTCTTCGAGGCACATTTAGAAAGGGGATATTAAAGCTTTGAGGTAGGGACATTATTCTTCATACACTATGCCATAAGTTATGTGATTGTGTGGATGCCATTGTTTTGTAAATGCACTTTATTAATCAACATGATTTGCCTAGAGAGGGGCAGTTAGTGCCATAGGTGCACTTACACTGGGAGTTGGTAGAAGTCCAACCGGTGTAGATTGTGGGGCTGGGCCCTACTCATGTATACATGATGATGATGTGTTTATATTGTTCATTAATTTGCGCACACCTTGGCGCATGTCATATTTACTTTTCGCATTTTCTATGAACGATATTATGTCTCTACGGGGATTCTTCGGAATCTCACCCTATTTTTAAATAAACACCTCAGCGGGTACCAGTGGGCTAAAGGGAAAAGATGTAGACGCCGGTAAGTGAGCAGCACGTGTTTCGAGGTAAGGACAAGAACGTGGTCATAATTAGTCTATTTTGTGATATTTTGGTAAAAATTGTAAATATTAAAAATTTTGCTGTATTTTCTGTTTTCGTCGACGAACGATATCATAATTGTAAACGAATATTATTATCAGTATAATTGTACTTTTCTGTAAGCCCATTGAATTCCGCCTTTATTACTCTTCGGTTATCGAAATGGAAACGGGTGTTGACATAAAGTATTTTCCTTTCTTGCTCCCTACTTTACCCAAAATTTATCTCAATTAAAGGGTAAAATAAATGGCTGGTTTCTTTATTAGTCAAATGACCATTTTGCCCTTACATTTATTTCCATTTTTGCATTTGTTCGAAAATTAGGCAGAATTTTCATCAAAATTTGAAAATTCATATCTTTATTTGTAGAAATTCAATTGGAGTGATTCTAAAGATTATGAAACCCTTATTAAGTTTAGTTTCAAGAAAAAATATAACCGTTAGCCAACTAGAAGCTCAAACTTCTCAGAATTATTGTTTTTGGACGTTACCATGGATGCTGGCCAATTTCACTAAGATAACTTCAAAAATCCATATCTTTTAGTATACAAGTCCAATAATTATCCATTACCTATCAAATTAAAGCTTAGGATGTCTACTTTCATTCTATAAAATTTTACAATTTTTGGTCATCATGGTCATCCAAAACCACATGAAAAACTCACTATCTCGCAGGAAATTTCACTGGTAGCACTGTTCACATTTTAGACTTTCAGTGTTTAATTCCTATGATCATGAATATTCACAATTCCATTTCATTAAATGCCATAAATAAGTACAAGGCATATCGGTAAATAAAATTTGGAGTGTTACAAATGTGATTTTCCCAAAATATATTTAAATTGTCCAACCTTTGCAGACCACACTATCAAACTTTGTTAAAGTTTTCTTAAGGGGAAGAGGCTAAGTTTGAATACTATGTGGAAGGACATAATGAGTATGTCAGTTATGACAAAACAATTAGTAGGATATTAACACTCCCTCTTTTCTTAATATATGATCTAATAATTGGAGAGTTGATTTTGATCTTAAATGTAAGATCTATTTTATGTACTTATCAATTTTTTACTAAATTAGCCCTATTGAAATTCTCACAATATAATCAAATAGGTGAGAGGGGAGTGAATTAATGATGATTGGTTTGTTTTAAAAAAATATGTTATATTAACTAATTTAAAAACTTTCATAATTTAATCAAATTAGTTGATCATAGCTTACATTACGGGTAAGAGGAGTATTAGATTTTAAAAGGAGGAAAATTTAGTTGTATGTATCATTAAAGTTCTCTAAAAATTATTCGTATTTTCATCTTTACCCCTAATAAATACCGTAACTTTTAAAAAAAAATCTACACTTTCTACCCCTCAACAAAATTGAGAAGAATAACATATTTGGAAGAAAACAATGAATGCTGCACAAACTATTATATAGTGACTTAGAATCACCAAAAGAAAAAAAAAACTCTTATAAAGTATTATTTCCATCCTTTTTATAAGCAACAATAATCAAAATCACACAAAATGAACCAAAGTATAAATGTGAAAAAGATGTAATTTTTTTTCTAAATACACCCTTGTTTGTTGAGATGATAAGTGTGAGAAAGAATGAATAAAAAAAGAGATAAGAGAGATATGCAATTGATTGAAGTAAAAATTTAAAAAATGCATCAAATTTAAAGTAAAGTTGTTTCTTATATATATAGGACCAAATCTTATGTAAGAGGAAGTTGCTTATAAATTGGATCGTAGGAAGTACCACTCCGGTTCTAAATATAAGTCCACTCAAGGGGTTGCTAATGATGTTTTCCAATTTATTCTTATCTTATTTTAATTAGGAATTAAAAAAGATGAGAGAGAAATGAAAATAATTTGTAAAGATAAGAAGAGAAAATTTTAACAAGAGTAAATTTTAAAAAATATTCTATCAATTTAAAACACACTTAATGACTCAGCTAGAGTAATAACTTATATCTAGTACCATAAAAATTCTTCTAGAAATGATTTAGTGTCTGTTGGGATTAGCGGTAGAAGTTGTCTTTTTCACATGATTTACGGTAAACGAGGTAAGTTTGTGAGAGGAGTTTATCTCAACTTACATGAATATACTTTTTCACCACTTTCTCAAATAGGCCATTAGAATGTACAAGAGAGAGAGAGAGAGTATACGAATGGATGTTGCAAAAATCCCCACTTCATGTTCACCAAAACAAATCCCCTCTTCACATTCCATATTGAGTGCTTGTTTGGGATAATTTATTTTCTAGTTATAAGTGTTTATAAATCGTGATTTACGATATATGAGGTAAGTATATAATATGAGTTTTATCTCGACTTACGTAATAAGGACTTAAGGTGTGTTTGGAATAGCTTAAATTTGAGAAATAAGCCCTTATTACGTAAGCCGAGAAAAAACTCCTCTTACATATTTACCTTGTATACCGTGAATCACGAATTATAAGCACTTATTGCCCAAAAATAAGCTCTTCCAAACGAGCACTTATTATCCAAAAATAAGTGATTCCAAACACATACAGATAATCTCAATGATTATTTGGGAAATTATAAAACTGTAGTTTTAATTTTTTTTTAAGTTGCAACAAAATTCCTTTTACATGCTAATATTATAAATTGTAAAAATTATTTTCAAAAAATAATCCAATCATGCACTCAGTGCTAATTATTTTTATTTTGTTTATGTTGTTGGTTTGTGTGCATAGGAAACGAGCAATGCATGAGATTTCAATTCGCAGGGGTCGCTCGGTGAGAGCGTGATTCACTGAAAGTTCATAATCAGTCTCAGTCCCCGACAGCTGCCATTTTCCGCCATTATCGGCATCTTTTAAATACACGTGTCTCCAACCTTTTTTGACTCTTTCTACCTCATTTGCTAATACCTCTTGTCCTTTTCCCATCTTTCTCGCCACAGTACCACCACCCTCTACTAATTGTCTAATTTCAAGCACTAAATTATAAAACAGCCAAGCAGATTAAATTTTGCTTTTTGCAGTATTCTGGGCTTTATAGCTCACTCAATACCCAAGCACTATCACCCCACAGCCATATTTTGCTCTCTAGGGTTCCAAGAGGAAGATACTCATTTGAGTTCGGGAAGAGAGTGTGGCTAATCTGAGCTGAGATGTTAAATTTCTTAATAAGAAAAGATGTTAGAAAGATTCTCAAGCGCAAAGACAGCGATGCGGGGGAGAAAGGTAGTGGCTTTTTGGTTTTTCTGATCAACTTCGTCACTGTTAGTTAGTAGCTGTCAATACGCTTTTTCCTCAGAATCTGGCATCCTAGAGTTCAAAATTTTCCGTCTTTTTCCTGGGATTGGACTCACATTCTCGGTGATTTTGTTTCTGTTTTTGGGGTTTTCGGTGTTTGTTTCTATGTGTATTCTGGACCTCATTTTGTGTTACAGGTTCTGATGGTGTAATGCTTGTTAATATCTTTGGTTGTGAGAATTTCTCTGTTTATTGTCCTAAAATGTAATGCACCAGTATATTTTTGGACCTATTAATGCCATGTGGCTTTTTCTGCTTTGTTTTTCTAGTATATAATGTAGCTTATTGATGCTTGCTTATCAGTGTATACTCGGCCTAATTTGTTTAGTAAGGTCTGAACTTCTGATGGTAGGCTACTGCATGGTGAGATTTTCTCTGTTCTGTTATTTTAGTGTACATTGTAGCTTCTGGCCAATGCTGGTCACATTGGATGCTTCTCTCTACCCGTAAATGAAGGTTCAATCAGTCTGTCTTGCATATTATTTGGTTATTTCACTCGCACATTTGAGCTTTAACTCAGTTATTGTTTATTACTGTTGATGAAAACTTTGTTTCTTGGTTCGGGAACGCATTCTGTTTGACCTTGGGACTCACTTTGATCTTGTGATTTACTTTGTTTGTTTTTTAATGGATCTTGCCATTTACTTTTATGTTTTCTTTTGATCCCTCGCTATTATTGTAAATCCACTTCTTTTTAATCTTTTGCTGCATCTGAGACTGGAATTTCTCTATATCTTAGTGGACTTGAAAGGGTGAAACAGTTTTGTTTTGGAGCTGGTTCTGCTTCACCATTTGCACTTGCATCTAATTCCAACAAACCCATGCAATGCTAGTGGAATTTGAGCTTATTAAAATCTGAAACCTCCACTGGCTTAGCCACATAATGTTAACCTTATCCTATAATTCCCATCATTAATGGGTTCTTATAAAGTTCTAGGCCTTGCATATATACTGCATGCTCATATGAGCTTCGCAATCTTCATTCTAATTCGAATAAAATTTGCTTTCAAGTTGTGCAGTCTAGTTGTCTTTTTGCTTTAGCCTAGAACTACTAATTCATGGCATTCCATGTTGTGGTAATGTAGCCTTCCTTGATATCTTTTATGATCTGTTATGGCTTATTGCAGGCAGAGCACTTGAAGAGTTAAGAGCATCTCTTTTTAATGAGTTTCGCTCCTCTGAAGGTGCAAAGCGTCAACAGCAGCGTATTTGTGGTCCTGCTATTGCACTTTCCTTCAATTTCCTGGTTGCAGTTGGTATTATTTTCATGAATAAAATGGTACTCGCTTATCCTTCTATTTGATTAATCTGCATAATGTATTGAAATTTCAAATAGCATGTTTGATGATGACATTCTTGACTTTTATCTTATTCTTCCTTTTCTTCTTTCTCTTTTATTTTTCCAGGTGCTTCAAACTGTTAATTTCAGATTTCCTATTTTTCTCACACTAATTCACTATCTAGTGAGCTGGTTCTTCATGGCTGTGCTAAAAACGTTTTCTCTCCTCCCGGCATCTCCTTCCTCAAAATCAACTCAAATGTCAAGTTTATTTACTCTCGGATTCGTCATGTCTCTATCAACTGGCCTTGCTAACGTCAGCTTAAAGTATAATAGGTAACATAAATGTTTACATTTCTATTTTTTAAATTTTATGTTTTATACTCTGAATTTAATTTCTATATGTTCAGCATTGGTTTCTATCAGATGGCAAAGATTTCCGTAACACCGTCAATAGTTCTGGCTGAATTTATACTGTATAGGAAGAGAGTTTCTACGGCCAAGGTGAGTGCCTTCATTTTGTCTGTGAATACATATATCTGATAACAAATAATTTATAGAAATGTGTATCATCCTATTGTGCCTTGTAGTTCTCGTGGTTTTATAATTAATTCATGTTCCTTTTGTATTGTGAACTCTTCTAAAGATCTTTTTTATTTGAGCAAATTCACAATGTAGTTCCATCCTCTCAATTTGAATCCAAAATTGGAACCTCTTAATTTAGTCTTTGAGAGGTCACTATCCTCTTAATTTGGTCCTTTAAAGTATTTCAATTTAGTCCCTGGATCAAAATGGCCCCGAAAAGATGGGTCAACATGATTCTCAAAGGGAACATTTTGAGGTGGAGCAAAATGTTTGAAAGTCTGAAATGTGAAATTTCATCTTTGCAAGATCAAATTAAGAGGAAGCTTTAATATTTGAAGGACTAAATCTAGAGACTATATCCTTAAAAGACCAGATTGAGGGGCGACTAATCTTCTAGGGATTAAATCATCACTTTACCCCTTCTGCTTATTTGAAAAATGACACTCACTTAAAGCGAGTATATCTGTTGAAGATCCTTCTCGCACCTCTACTGAACCTGTATATTTGTGGAAGATATGCTAAATTATACTTGTTAAGTTTATATTACATAGCTTTAATGTGCTTCTGAGATCATACTTGGAGCATGCTTTATAGTTTTGGGAATCTGTTGAAGAATATATGTCTACAAACTAGATCTTATATTAAGGACTGGAGGTAGTAATTTCTATTGTTAACATTCATTCCATCTGAGCTATGTATTTGGGATTTTCCTTGGATACATTGGGAGCATTTGAACTCTTGACTTCTACTCATCCCCCTGGGCCCCCCTTTACCACCTAACCTAACCTTAGGCGGCCATGTAATTGAGAAAATTGTGCTTATCTCATCGCTGTTTGAAATGCTTACTACATCAGTTTGAAAATTTACAGGCTTTAGCACTCACGGTGGTATCTATTGGTGTTGCTGTGGCTACGGTGACTGATCTGCAGTTCCATGTATTTGGTGCTTGTGTAGCATTTGCCTGGATTATACCCAGTGCTGTGAACAAAATCCTTTGGTCTGGACTGCAGCAGCAAGAGAACTGGACCGCTTTGGCGTAAGCTAGTAACAACATTTATATATATTCTTGCCCTCACCTCCTTCCTCCCCACAAGTCCTAAGGTTGATTTTAATCACGAATTCCTTTTTCTGTATGGCGCGTGGTTTGTGTGGATCGATCTAACAGGTTGATGTGGAAAACAACACCTATTACTTTGATCTTCCTGGCTGCTATGTTACCTTGCTTGGATCCTCCTGGGGTGCTTTCCTTCAACTGGAACTTCCAAAACACACTGGTGATATTTGCATCAGCTATTCTTGGATTCTTGCTTCAGTGGTCTGGTGCTTTAGCACTTGGGTGAGTGTTAAGCCTCTGTTTGGTGTTTTACAGTGTACTGGTTTTTATAGTGAATGATGCTCCATGTTTAGGTAGTTTAACAAATTCTTGAAAACATTTCAAGTAGATACTCCCTCTAGTCTTTATTATAAGTATATGTTAACTACTTAGCAATTTTGCATAGATTAAGAAATTCAGCTAAAATTAGTTGAAGCTCTTAAAAATTACAAAATTACCTTAATTGAAATACTTTAAGTATAAGATGTTGTTTATTAGTTAGGAGATTCCTTAGTTAAGAAATGTTAAAGCAAAGGACATTTTGGGGGAAAATTAATACTTTAGACAAATATTTTGGGCAAAGGTGCAATTTTAACAACAAACTTTGTTAAAAGGGGTATCTGGCACCATAAACTTTTTTTGGGTGCTAAAGTGCACATGAACTTTACTAAAGGGGGCATTTTTAACATATCCGTTATGTTGGCACTAACAGGCGTCATGTGAGTCCCACGAACTGTACTAGTGTCAATTTTTTTACGCATCTGACCATTTTGACCGAACACCTCAGCACCATAAGATTTTCCTCACCCTTGCTCTGACTCCATTAATGTCTACCAAACAAGGTTGGTGGCTGTGAAATAACTCCATCCTCCATCAAAGAAGTTGATGGGAGATAAAAGTGAGGGTTAGGGTTTCGAAGGCTAGAAGGGGGGTGGGACGCAATCGAAGGTGCAGAGCGGAGGTCAAAGGCACCGAGCGGAGGTTGAAACGTAGAAGAGAAGAAGCAGTCAAATCGGTCGACTTGAAGGAGCAGTGGACTTTGACTATGCTTTTTTTGATGAATGTCCCCATCATAGTTACACAAATAGTCACTACCAAAAGGAACACCAACTTTATAGCAAGAATCCTTGGCTCTGGTATAAGGGTGTTTGGCAATACAAGCAGATCTACAATCATCCGAGACACAAGTCCCAAGTTTCCCCAAGGTCTCAATGCAACTCTTGCATTCATCAAACAAACATCTGCAAATCTGTATACCAACACATGAGCCTCTTCCTTTTGGATGAGCCCCTTTGCTCCTTCCAAAAAAAAACCTGCATCACATGTTCCCAGATCCTCATAGCATTCTTCCCCACTCACCTTCACCATTAATACATTAATACTTGAAGGAGAAATAGGAGCAGTGGACATACTTTTTCCCTTTTACAATGCCGCCATCATGAACCCAAACGATTGCTTCATCTCTGTCTCAGACCTAAGCTTCATTGTCTTCGATTTCTTCTCTGCGAGGCCCTCAATTTTCTGACTTTGTTTGAGTTAAACCCCGGCAGCAACTTCTTTTAATTTTATTAAGTTGTATTTTTGTATTTGCCTTTTGCTTTTCTCCCTTTCTTAATTCAGTATTTTGATTTGTTTCCACGTCAGCAATCTACCATTGCCATGTCAGATCCTATTTGATCAAACTTTTTTCTCTCAACTTTAAATCTGGTCAACGGTAATAGAGTTAGGCCATATGTTAAAAATGCCCCCTTTTGTGAAGTTCATGTGCATTTCAGCACCAAGAAAAGTTTATTGTGTCAAATGCTCCTTTTAGCAAAGTTTGTTGTTAAAACTGCACCTTTGCCCCAAATAATTTTACTCCTATTGTCCTATTTATATGGCACTTCTAACATGTTTCACCCCAACTACGAAAAGCCTTAAACCCCATTAACTCTATCTTAAAATTTAATAACTTTCTAAGTTTACCCCTATTTAATATGAATGAGTGTGTGAGAATTGAGAAGTCCAAGAATAATAATTTAGGGGTAAAATTGTATGTTCATATAGTAAATTTGATGAGGTGACTTGTAGAAAGGACTCCTCTCTCTGCCCAATAAATATGACTAGAGGAGTATATTAAGGACCACATGAGAGTTCCTTATAATAAAGACTGGAAAGAGTTTTGTATGTGAAAAGTTGTCTCCTGAACCAATAATTAACAAACATTTGAGGAGTTTAGTTTCTGTGGAATTTACTTCTGGCATGTTGGTCTGTAGTTAGTTTGATGGACTAATTTCCTTTTTTGGTACACAGAAGAGAATTTCTCTGGATTGCTGACATGTCATGCTCATGTCACTCTGTCATCTTTTTTTGCTTCCAGTCCCTACTCACTATTGAGGAATTTATAGTATGCTATTCTTCTGCTGGTTGAGTTTTCTTTTCCCCTTTTTTCTTATGTGTTTTTCCTTTTCTTTGTTGTCACAGTGCCACATCGGCAATCTCGCACGTTGTTCTTGGGCAGTTTAAAACCTGTGTCCTCCTTCTGGGAAATTATTATCTCTTTGGAGCTAGTCCTGGCACAACCAGTATCAGCGGGGCATTCACAGCAATTGCCGGCATGTCTATTTACACTTACCTTAACCTGAAGCCCCAGTCAAGCAAGGTGTCGCCTTGGCAGACATCAACCTTACCAAAATCAAAACTCGGCAAAGAAAATGGTAACTCCAAACTCGGCAAAGAAAATGGCAACTCCATTCACGATGGACGTTACGGTGCAGAATCTGTCTAACAAGGAAGCCTAACACTGCATTACATGAGATAATGGATATGACATATTAAGGTATTAACCAGGAACAATTCATTCTTTCTTTATGATTCCTAGGATTGTCTGTCTCTAACCATCTTTAATGTTGATACCATGTTTATTTGTATGAATCAACACCGCTTGTATAAATGGATATTTTGGTGGTTTCTTCCCTAAAGTTATAACTCTCTCTGGTCTTCAGTATTCGATAATGTTTTCGCAGTTTTTTTTAAACAGAAATCAAAATATTTCATTATATATATGCACACACTTCCTCCAATTGTTATATTAACATTGCAGCTCAATTTTTTCATTAAAACGAATCTTATATTAAAGACTGCAGGTGGTGTGTATTTATATTACTGTAAACCACTTGTCTTAATAGGGAAAGAGACCATTTGCTTAAAAGAAGATTCAGTCCAATCCAATTTGATGATTATAAAAATAAAAAGACATTCACATGATACCTTTGGTAGGATAAAGAATTTTTTTCCTTTTTCCTTTTGGATATAAGTCATAGAATATATTGGAAAATGGGGAGCTTCAGAGTAGCAAAGGCCAATGATTTAATCATTTAGCTGAAAAAAAATCAACAATACTAATGTCAGTAGTATGTTGTGTGTTTTTTTTTGGCCAAAAGGAGTTAGTAGTAGTATGTTGATCAAATTCAAAATTTCTAATCGAACAAATTCGATTTTAATGGAAAATTTAGAATTGGCGTCTATATTTTAGGTTTCTTTTTAAATAATCTTGTAACTCTCACAATAGTGTCTACCAAAATTTATTATATTTTTTGTCGTCATTTTCAAAGATAGGCAGAAGTTTTATTTCTTGCTTAGTTCTCAAATGATGAATTAGATTCATTTGCTAAAGATAAAATAAAAGTAAGATATTTTTCAAAACTAGAATATCTAAATCTAATTATTAGTATATCAATCGACAAAACAAGATCATCAAAGTTTAAATGATAGAAATTTGACGGCAACTCAAACATATCAATATGAATTACGTATCAAAAGGTTTATTTAAGATATGTACAAAAGAAAAAAGAAAAGGCGAATACCAACTAATTGATGAAATATTATAGTCATTTCAATATAAAGATTTTACAAGCGCAAAATAAAACAACATCATTCAAAGGATTTATTCATTAATTAAAAGGAGTTAGAGTAATTAAAAGATGGTAAGGATACAAAGATAAAATATAAATTTTTGTCATTTTTTCTCACATTCCTCCTCCTAAAGGAAACAAACTTTCCACATAATCCATCATCGAAAGTGATCTTTCAACCTCTCAATCCGTTGATTCCGGAAATTATATGAAATCAATTCATGATTAAAGTCATCATAAACTATAATCTCATCTTCTCCCCAAAACTGTAAGATATACCAAGAGTAAGAGTAAGAGTGAGGGAATGGTCGAATCTCGAACTTCTTAGTCCAACTACTCTCAACACCATACTTATTCATCACCCAAATCTCAAGACAAACCTCAATCGAGACATGTCTAATAGCCCAAGCAAGACTGTTATCCACTATAGCAAGAACGTTATTTTCTATACAAGAGAAAGTAATCCCGGGAGGACTTTGGATAATCCCAAAAGCCTCTTTGCTAAAATCAAACCTCACAATAAACTTATCAAACTCATCACGGCTTAGCGAACCAATGATAAGCCCCATTCCAATAAGGGCCCATGAGTGAATGAAGGAATTCATAAATGGAGACATCAACATCTAGTTTTCTCCAAGAATCAGTACTGAGACTGTACATTTGAACTAGTGGTTGTCCTTCTTCTTCCTTAGGAAATTGAACAATCTTGTAATCCTTTGTCATGGAATCAAAACCAAATCCATAATCGGCCCAATACGGGCCTTTGGGTTGCCACTGAGACGTAGGAATAGCCTTCACCTCTTTTGTTGCTGGGTTCCACAAAATTAAGAGTCGAACATCTTCATGGTCCCCACTGAGACAGAAAATCCCATTACATTGACCATAAACAAACATCTGTCGCAAATTGTTCTTATGGAAAGGCAATTCTACGTTTTGGATCTCATAGGGTCGATCTCTATTAGAAATCAAGGATATGGAGGGTGGCTGATTATTGTGACTGAAATCTCTGAAGACGAGCCTGAGGCTGTGAGTCTTACCAATTGAATTGGACCATTCAAAATGTTTAGAGATAAAAGAATGGTCAGTGATTAGAGAATTCCAAGATTTGGCTACACATTTGAATCGAAGCCGATAGCCTCACCATGATCTCCTCCATGAGATCTTTCGGAAGAATGCCACTCAGCATTTTCTTATTCTTTGATTCTTTGCTGCTCTTGTGGCTGTTGTTTCTCTTGGATTCAAAAAATTAAAGATCCAAAGTTTGTAGTACGTTCAATAGGCTGATACTCACATCTTCGATCGAGAGAAAAGAGAAAAATCATGTATTTAGGGTTTTAATTTGTGGGAATAATATATATACTATCTCTTAAGGGCAAGATATGGGAATATGTTCTTAAGATATATGTTTATATGTTAAACTATTACGTGAAAAGTGCTGACTCTATTTTTAAGCTGTTGTTATATATATCTCCTCTGTTGAACGATTCTTTCTATTCACGTTTTTTGTCATGACTGTCACACCTCATTTTATTTTTACCTATTTCAGAGTATTTGCGGAAACGGTACGCAGTTCAATGGGCAACACAGGAATAACATAGATATATTAATATTATGTGCGCGATTACGGAAATTCCCCATATGGGTTCGTACTTGATAATTACAATTAACGTAGCCTCGCAGTGCTACGTGGGTGTCTAAACAAGTCTCAGTGAACGGAGACATCTTCTCGTCTTCACTCCATCATCGCAATTCCCTTCTTACGGTTCTCTTTATTGCTCTCAGCATAGCTTCTGTCTTCGCCTGTCTAAATTGTTGGTAGGGGAGGGTGAGATTTTGGGGAATCTCAGTAGGAAAGTAATACCAATATGCATGCAAGATAAGTGCTTAATGCATGACATGCTCGCATTACATAACTCATGCTCACACAATGACATATCTACGTGCTCAATGTTTCAATCAACATACGTATGGCCATAACATAAACAGAAACAGAGCTTCAATTATTCATATATGTTTCACAAAATCAAGCAAAGCAATAACATACATCAATACACCAGCACAAATATCAAATACATGCAGGAGAGGTAAGTTCCCTACCTTAATCGCCCTTCCCTGATCTTCGAATAACATGCCTCGATTTGCGTGTCAATAGCTTGGGTTCTTTACCGGTCATAGAACATCAAATGTACAGTTTAGACACTTCCATAGTGTTTCTGGTGGTTATATTAGTCTATGGTGAAATTTTACCAAAATGCCCCCGAGACCCCTGCCCCGCCGTACCCGGCCCGATGGCACATTTTCCCAAAATTATGACTAAGGCTATTTTGACTTATTTTCGCCCAAGGAATCCATTTCCAGGTTCAAAATCACCAAATTCAGTGTCAAATTACGAAAATACCCTTGACACCCTATTTAGGGATTTCAGTGGCGTTTTCGTAATTATGCTTTTTGGGCCTCTACCAAAAAAGTGTCCAACTGTAACCCCACCTATTTTTACCCACTGAGTCTAATGGAACCATTTATTTCATGAAAATCTAACTCCTAGTACTCGTTCTGGTCTGGCCGAAATATTGAAGGAAAATAGAAAAATGGAGCTTTGTGTTTTAGCTTCCAAAACTTGTACTTTTCCACTTCTAATCCTTGATTAATTCATCTAAACACTTCATAATCATGATTTAAAGGATTTTGGGCAGCATAACCCCTTAGGATTATGGCTTTTCCAATTTTACAACTTAACCAAAAATCACATAAACCAAACAACAATCACCAACAACAACTTCAATACATAAAGAAGTTGAGATTTTAATTTGGAGATTACCTCTTGATCCTTGGTGTTTCTCTCTCTAGGATGTCCTCTCTCTCTCCTCAACCTTGAAGATTAGCTTGCTAATCCATGGAGTTTATGGAAAGGAAAAGATTAGAGAAGAGATTTATGGAAGATTAGAAGAAGAAACCTTAAGAAATCATAACTTACCTTAGTCTTTCTCTTCTTCCTTCTCTCTAGAGCATGAAGCTTCACAAACTCACTCTCTCTCTTCTTTCTTTAGGCTTGAACGAAAATAGCAAGGAAAAATGAAGGAAGTGGCCTCATAAATTATCTCACCTTTTCTCTTCATGTTTCATCCTAGCCCTTGATCTAACCAAAGGTTAGGATTGCTCCACCTTTCATATACACCATCATTCCATTTTTGTGTACACTCAACCTTACCATGCTTCCCTTTTGTGTACACTCAACCTTGATTATCATTTCCTTCTTCCTCGGTTGGCAAAAAACGTGCTCCCTCTTATGCTCTAACTAAATCAAGTGTTCCTTTCATTTACTCAAGTCAATTGGTACAAAAGTTGGCTACCTAACCTTATGACATAAGTAAGGACTTATGATACAACAATTATCTCCATCATCTTTCATGTGGTGTTGACACTTGGTCTCATTAGATTTTGACACTTGTCTTCTCCTCCTTCATCCCTTAATTTCTAAAATAATTAAGAGAAAAAGGAAGATTACTTTATTTCTTAAATTTTAGAAATAATGCCAATTCTGGCAGATTTTCTGCCTTAACTTTGAAAAATCATAACTAATTTTGTAGACATCATTTTAATGCGATTCCAAAGCCTATGGAACCCTCATTGAGTCTAGTTTCAAGGAAAAATATGGAATTTTACTGGATAGGATCATATTATTCCCAGATTTTCAATCTTTGATCGCTGCTCCAGAAACTTTCCAGATTTTCTGGATTAATTTCAAAAATTCATATATTTTTGTACGTAGCTTCAATTGAGTCATATGACCTATCAAATTAAAGCCTAGGATGTCTACTTTCACCCTGTAAAATTTCATAATTTTTTGGTCATCATTTGGTCTTCCAAAACTATATGACAATCTCATTGCCTCGCAGGCGATTTCACTGAAAACACTATTCAACTTTCAATTTTCAATATTTAATTCCTTTGGCCTTAAATATTCACCATTTCATTGAATATATATAATAATTACAATATATTTTTGGTGAATAAAATTTGGGATGTTACAATGACCATAAAAAAAAAAGCAGAATGTTATATTACATTTAATTCTTAGGCTAAAATACAAAAGATCCTTCTGAGCTTTGAGAGTGTTGTGAATGACCTCCCTCATCTTTAGAAATTTAAAATTAAGACCTTGAAGTTTGATATTTTGATCGTTTACCCCCTGTCATTAAACTTAATGGTTTATTGCATCTCACCTTTTTTTAATTTAAAAATATGACACATTCTAACAACAAATGATACTTTGGCATTGATGTGGAATTTTAATTATTTTAACTATTTGATTAAATATTTATTAAATATATATATTTTTGGATTTAAGTCATGGAATATATTGAAAAACCTGGATCAAAGCTTCAAAGAAGTAAAGTGCAATGATTTAACTAAAAAACATTCCACGATCATAATGTCAGTAGTGTGTGTGTGTATATATATATATATGTCGTGTGTATTTTGTTTTCTTTGGCCAAAAGGAGTTAGTAGTAGTATGTAGTTCAGTTTTGTATCATGAGTGAGCGAGAGAGAGAACGTGTGTCTCCGGCACCGACGATGGAGGAACGAGACTCCTTGGATCGCAATCGTAAGAAGATTCAATCGGGGGTTGGCAGTTTCATTGGCGATCATCAACTAGTACCTAGGGATGAAGAGTAGATACATGACTTGGAGTAGGAACCTGTCATTAGTGAGGAAAATGCTGATGGGAGTGCAGTTGGGTAAGGGACTCAAGCAGAACCCAAATGGAGGTCCTTCAAGGAAGCGGTGTTACATGAGTGGAGTGAACCCGAGGAGGAGGTTGACTGGTGGAGTGGGGATAGGTGGAAGGATCGTATCAAAGTGGAGAGGACCGCGTTGGGACCAAATGTCATCTTTTCATCAGAGGAGAGAGATCGATTGGCAAAGAAATGGGATAATGCTCTGATTGTCAAGCTTCTGGGGCGTATGGTGGACCCAGTTTATATGGCTTCGAAAGTGCAACAACTATGGGCCAAGAATGGAGAGGTGGAAGCAATTGATGTGGGGGCATTTTTTTTATGGTGCAGTTTAAAGATAGAAGAGACTATGATCTTGCGCTCATGGACGGCCCATGGCTACTGTTTGATCACTATATATCGGTTCAATCGTGGAAGCAGGATTTTGACCCCGATAAGGAGGTGGTGTCCAAGATTGCAGCGTGGTTCCAGTTTGCCAAGCTACCGCTGGACTATTATGATAAGGGAGCTCTGTTTGTACTGGGTTTGCAGGTTGGGAAGGTGCTCAAGGTTGATATGGCAACGTTGAAGAGGAAGAAGGGTCGCTTTGCCTGTCTGTGTGTCGAATTGAATCTCGCCGTACCCCTAAGACAGTTCATCTTGATCAACGATAAGATCACTTGGGTTCAGTATGAGCGTATACACCTTATATGCTTCAGGCGCGGGAGATACGGCCATGATGCTGATAACTGCCTTCATAAAGATGCTGCACCATGTTCTATAGAGACCAAGGGAAAAAAAACCGGACCGGACCGGCCGGTCGGACCGGAAAACCAGCCGACCGGTCCTCAGTCCGGTCCGGTTGAACGTTTATGAGGGGGAAGGAGCGACCCGGTCAAAACCGGGTCGAACCGATTAAACCCGATAAAACTGGCGGGTTGGGCGGGTAATTTTTTTTAAAGGCCCAAAATGACGTCGTTTTGGGCCATTGGAGCGGATCTTTTAACCCAACCCGACCCGAACCAACCCGACCAGCAAAATATCCCCAAATCAAATCGATAATCCGCACTTCCGCAGGCCGCAGCAGCGTCGACTGTCGAGTTCGAGCAAGGGAGCGACGACGACGAGGCATTCGAAAACGGAAATGATTGAGCGGCGAGGGACCTAAATTTTTTTTGCTTCTGGTTTTGGCGTTCGCGATAATCTGAAACTCTCCTTTGTTCTTGCTCCTCTCCGTGATTGATCGCCGAAAACGTGACTCGGTTGCTCGTCTTCTTCACCTCCACAGCGTCGACAGCAGGCAAGCATTGAAAACACTTTCTTCTTCTTCGAATTTACTCTGGTCGATCAGTGATTTCTGGGTTGAAAACAGCAGGGCGTATGTTATGTTGTTGTGGTTCTGTTCTTAGTGTTCTGTTTTAATGTTTTTAGTACCGATGAAGTTTAAATAATTAATGTAATGTTTTATTGTCAATTAAATTGTAATATTTTAATATGGCCGGTTTGACTACCGGTTCGACCACCGGTCCGACCCCAGTTGACCCATTAACCCTTGAACCTGTACTGCGACCGGTTCATTGACCGGTCCGGTTTTTCATTCCTTGGTAGAGATGGATATGGGAGGTAATATGGACTTGCACGCTAAAAAAGTTGTGGCAAGCCAGGCGGGTGGTATTGATGTAGGAGGTAGTTCTATGATCGGGGATGAAGTGAGGAACAGGAAGAAGGACTTGGGGGGGTGCTGGGTTTGATAGCTGGACCTTAGTTCAATGTCCGAGACAGCGACGACGATTAGATAGTTTTGGGTATTCTGGTGTCGGAAGACGCTTCGACAAGGTCCTCATTTGGAAGGTCGGGGATCATGGTATAAGGTATTAAAGAAGGCGGATATGGAGGGAGATCCTCGGGTGTCACGGATTATGTGGGATAAAGGGCCGTTGTAAGAGATCTCTAATCACGTTAATGCAGGGGAGGATAAGTCGGCGCATAATGAGGAGTTGCAGTAGAAGGCATTGGTCCATGTAGACATATCCTAAAGCAGCGTAGTAATAGGCCTAAATAGGTGGAAATGAGCCCAAGAAGTGTAGTAGCAAAGAAGAAAATGGGTAAGTCAGAGGTGCCGTCGATTATGGGCTTTATTATGGAAGCCAAAGCACGGCTGGGCTTGGGTAAATAGGCTAATATGGAGTTGAATTTGGGTGGGGTTAAAACTTTAGCATTGGTCAAGAATGGAGCTGTAGCTATGAAAGCAGCGCCACGCAGTAAAACCTTGACGCCCATAACTGTGGATGTGGTGAAGAATAGGATGAAGTAGCAAGGCAACACGATTAGAAAGAAAGGGAAGAATGAGGATCATATGGAGGCCACTAACCCATGGGACCCAAGTGAAGGAAGTGTCCCACAATTTTGTATACACCAAAATCCCTTCTCGCATGAGTTGCATGATACAGAGATGAGTGATGTTGGGATGTCTAGAGCAAATGAGCAGTAGCTTGGGGCCTAGTTTTTCCATACAAATTTTTTTTATGGATTTTAGTATCTTAATATGGAATTCTAAAGGTTTTGGGAGTAGGTGTTTTGCAAGTTTGGTTTCTGAGTTATGGTGGTTGTATCATTTTGACTTTCTAGCTCTTCTTGAACCAAGGTAGAAGGGTAAGAAAGCGGGTGTGCTTGGCCGACGCTTGGGCATGAGAAATGTGGAAGTCGTCGAAGAAAATGGTTTTAGTGGTGGCATATAGTGTTTTTGGAATGATAATGTTGATTTTAGAGTCACGTATAAAGCTTCACAGGTTTTGCATGAGGTCTTTAATCATGGCAAGGACTCTAGCTGGGAATTGTCACTAGCATACGGACATCCAAACTATATAAAATGTCGTGCTTTGTGGCAATAATTAAATATGATTCAAGATAATGGTGTGATGAAATGGTGCGTGGGCTACTATTTTAATGCGACTATACAGGATACAGAACGATGTTCAGCATCCAGGGTAGCAAACATGCATGATAATCTATTTGCGGCATGGTTAAGGGGAAGTGGGATGGAAGAACTGAGTTTTCAAGGACCTGAGTTCACCTGAAGAAGGAATGGATCGGCGAGTCGAATTGATAAGGTTGTAGCAATGAAAAAATGGTTTGATCAGTTTCATGATGTCTCTTTGCTGCATCTTCCCCAGTACAAGTCTGACCACTGTCCGCTCTTATTACGATGGTTATATAGATCTCGACGTGGGCAACGGAAACCTTTTTGATTTTTTGCTCTATAGGTCACGGATGACTCGATCTCAGCAGTGGTGGAAAATACGTGGCAGTTATCTAGATCATGGGAAGAAAATGTTGAAGATTTCTAGGTGGAGGTCAAAAAGTGGAATGCCAAGAGTTTTGGCAATATTAATCATAGGAAAGCCTTGTTGCTCCACAAATTGAAGCAGATGAATGTAAATAGAGATGATTGGCGTGATGGGGAAGTTTAAAGGAAGCTGGCTTGGGAAGAGCTTGAAAAATGCTTGGTTCAGGAGGAGTTAATGTGGTTGCAGCGGTCTCGATGTAACTGGTATACGCATGAAGATAAAAATACAAAGTACTTCCATACGGTCACAAACAATAGACAGCGAAGAAAGCAAGTGGAAGCACTAAGAAAGGATGATGGCAAATGGATATATAGTGAGGAAGACCTTGAATAGGAAGGTAGTAGCTTTTTCCAAAGTCTTTATTCTGAGGAGCAGAATCAGAATGATAGAGTTAGTTTTGGAGGTACGTATCCTATGATTCTTGAGAATTTATTGAACATGATGGGGGTAATGGTCACAGAATAGGAGGTGAAGCAAGCAGTTTTCAGTATGGGTCCTCTTAAGGCCCCTGGTCCAGACAGCTTGAACCCTTTGTTTTATTAAAGCCAATGGACTATGGTACGAGGTATGGTGGTGAAGATGTTATAGGATATTTTTGGTCGGCCTAATGAGGTCAAGAGGGTCAACAGGACACATATTGTATTGATCCCCAAGATTATGATTCCACAGATCATTCACGACTTCCAACCAATTAGCCTGTGTAATGTCATCTATAAGATTATTACCAAAGTCTTGGCTACTAGACTAAAGTGAGTTATGCCACTGATTATTGCTCCGAACCAATGTAGTTTTGTGCTTGCCTGATATAGCTCTGACAATATTATCTTAGCCCAGGAAATTGTGTACTCAATGAAAAATATGAAGAAGAAGCAAGGTTTTATGGCTCTTAAAATGGATCAGGAGAAAGCTTATGATGGTGTGCGTTGGGACTTTGTGGTAGCGAGGTTACATGAATTGTATTTTCCAACCCAATTTATTGAATTGATTCATGCTTGCCTAACTACCCTAGAGATGCAGGTTATGTGGAATGGTAACCCTGGCACAACGTTCACATCGTCCCATGGTGTTCGGCAAGGTGACCCTATATCTCCGTACTTGTTTGTGTTAGTAATGGAGAAGCTTGCTCATCTGATTCAAGCTGAGGTGAATTCGGAAAATTGGGTTCCATTCAAGTTAAAAAAGCATGGTGTTGCAATTTCTTATCTATTCTTTGCAGATGATCTACTCTTGTTTGTAGAAGCTTCGCTTGACCAAGCAGCGATTATCAAAGCCTGTTTAGATGATTTTTGTGCTGCTTCAGGAGAAAGAGTTAATGGAGCCAAGTTAATAATTTTCTTCTTAAGGAATATTTGTCATACTTGGAGGATGGGGATCAACACTTTTCTAGAGTTCACTCCAACTGCAGATCTTGGCAAATACTTAGGCATCCCAGTACATCATAAAAGGGTATCGAAGCACACATATCAGAACATCTTGTCTAAAATGGAGGACCGATTGAAAGGGTGGAAAGCGAATACTTTATCGATGGTTGCTTGCCATACACTAATCTTTTTGGTGGTTTGGACAATTCCTTGATATACTATGCAATCAGCATGGTTACCAACATCCACGTGTGATGAAATAGATAAGAAGTGTAGGGGCTTTCTTTGGGGAAGTTTAGGTACAAGTAGGAAGCCTTCAATGGTTACCTGGGATGAGGTATGTAAGCTTAAGGATGCAGGAGGTTTGGGTTTACGACATGGTTGTAAACATAATGGAGCTTTTATGATGAAGTTGGGTTGGGGTCTTGTGAAATGAAGGGATACTCTATGGGTGAAGTTTATGTGGGAAAAAAATAAATGTGGGGAGGATCTTCTACCTACCATAAGGAATATAAGGGGTGGATCTCAAGCATGGAAGGGGATCAGGAACGTTTGGGAATGGGTGTAGGATGGTATGGGATGGCGAGTAGGGAAGGGTGACCGGGTGCATTTTTGGACTGACTCATGGCTTCCGCATCATGATAGCTAGTCTTGTGAAGTATTGTGTCAGAGACGTCCCGGATTGTATCTTAGAGGATTATGTGTGTGTGTATGTAACTCCGTCAGGTGGGTGGGACTGGGCGAAGTTCGATTCATTCTTGCCATACCCTGTGCTTGATGCTATGCGGAATGTCATGCCTGTTGCTAGACGGCATAAGGACGATAAACCCATATGGCGGGCCTCACACAGTGGGGAGTTTACACTCAAGTCTCATACGGGCTGGTGGCGGATGTATAGCCCTTTCCGTATCGTGGTTTATGGCTGAATTTATGGAAGTTACGTGCCCTGCAAAGGTGTAAAACTTTTTTGTGGATGGCGGCACGTGGGAGATTGATGACAAATTCTTGGCAAGCAGCGTGTGGAATGCAAGCGCAACATGATTGTTTTGCGTGCTCAGGGGTGCATGAGAATGTGTTGCATGTTCTCCGGGATTGCCAAATTGCAAGAGGATGTTAGGCGAAGCTTCAAGCTTTTCTTGCTTAGAGCAGTCGTTTTTATGAGTTTGTGGACCCATGCTCTTGAATACGTTGGAACATAGGACGGAGGCAACAACATGAAGGGGTGAGTTGGTCGGTGTGGTCTGCAATACTCTGTTGGCAACTCTGGTTGAACAAGAACTCAGGAGTGTTTAATGGTAAGAGATTGGGAATTAATAAGGTATTAGCCCATCCGAGCTCAAACAAGATGGGCTGATGTGAAGCTACGCCAGTCATATTTCGATAAGGAGGAATCTAGTGTTTGGAAGCCTCCATATGTTGGTTGGGTCAAAGTTAATGTGGATGGCTAATCCAGTTCAGTGGGTAACGTTGCGGGGTGTGGCGGGAATGTGAGGGATCATGAAGGCGAACCACTGATGGGATTTATGTATGGACTGGGTCGAGGAACTAGCCTTCATGCTGAGGCTTGGGCTGTGTTGATGGGGCTTAAGATGGCTTGGGATTTGAGGTGGAGGCGAGTAGTTGTGGAATCAAATTGCTTGGAGGTTTTGGAGTTGGTAGCATGTGGCTGGGATGATGATCACATGGAAGCTCAATTACTGGGGCAAATTCATCAGATGCTGGATAGAGATTGGGAGGTATCCACGGAATGGTGTGGACGCAGGTCAAATAGTGTGGCTGATGCTCTAGCTAAAGAATCGATTTGAGTATCCGCAAGGTTGATACGTTTTTGTGATATGCCAGAGTGCATTCGCTCCAAGTTGCGACTGGATTTGAGTGCCAAGTAGTGTTTTTCGACTGATCTTTCTCTATAAAAAAAAAGTAGTATGTAGTTCAAATTCTAAATTTCTAACCGAACAAATTAGTGAACGTGTATTTATTGTATCCTCTCAATTCATTAAATTTGGTTGTTTATTTTAAAAACTAAGAACAAAACTAATAGGGGTTCTTAGAATGAGTTATGACCGCTGAAGCAAAAGGTTTCGGATGTGAGCTAGTTTGTAAGAATACCAAATAACGCGTTACCTTTGTTTAGAAAATGACAATACTCGAATAGATGAATAGATACGAGATAATGTAAGAAATGATTAACGTAGTTTATTTCAACGACAAAACTTAAGTCAACTTCCTTATAATCATTTTGTCAAGTTCTCAAATTATACATGATCATATGTCCTATTTTTTCATATGAGTTTAAGATTGACAAATGAGATGAAAAACAATAGAACATTTGACAAAACTGGTGTAATTAAAGAATTTGACATAACGGTAATAAGAAATTTGACATAAGTTTTGTCGTTTTATAATTATACATTTTAAGGGTTAACATGAATAAAATTAATTCATTAATTTATGAAAAAAATTATAATTTAAAATTCTAGAATAATATATAAGTTTTCATTTTACATAAATTGAAATTTGAATTTCTACTCATCTATAAATTTATTGAATAATTATGATAACTTTTTTTTTGAACGGAAAATTAGTTATGATAACTAATTACACTATACGTCAAATTCCCAGGATCATATCCACCAACAAGTTCCTTACGGAATTCAAACTCAAGATTTTGTGGTTATGAGCTAGCTGCTTACATGCTAGACCCACTTTTGTTGGCTGTTATTTTTTATTACTAATTCAATGTGAAATCGATCTTATAAAAAAAAAAAAGTGAAATCGGTAGAAAAAAAAAGAGTCCCAGAATCAGTACTTATGTTTTTTTAGAATAATTAATTTCCAAGTCTTCATAGCTTCTAAAAAAACAAGTCATTATAGCTTCTGCAGCCAAAAATAGTCCTTATAGCTTCAAATGATTTTTAATTAGGTCTTTGGAATTTTTTTCTTTTTTATCATATACTTATAGTTCACCTGCTTTTTAATTAGATCCTTTATTTTTTATTATTCATCCCATGAATTCTTAAAATATTATTCTATAAATATAAAATGTTATATTTTTAAATATAATAATATTTAATATTATTATACAAATATAATGATTTTATTTTAATATTATTTAAATTTTTTGATTAAACATATATTTATATATTTTAAGGTTAAGGTGCGGCCAGCACCCCGATATATTTTCTTAGGTTCACCCAGTGTCCTCAATTTATTTGTGGTGTAATTTCAACCCTAAAGTATTTAAAATGATGCAATTAGATCCAAAGTTAACACTTCAGTTAGTTTGACCAATTTGACCAAAAACTCTGAGATGGCATACCATGTAAGCATATGACTTGGCAGTTTTATATTTTTTACAGGCAGGCCTTTTACTTTTGTTATTATCTCTGCAAGTTAGGGTTTGTTCATTCCATTGAAGTATGGAAAGAGAAGTTAGGCTGATGAAATTGGCAAATCTGGCAAAGAGCAACGATCATTCGTCCTTGCTGGTTTGGGCAAAGAGCATCGTTCATTCTTGGCTACAACATTCACCCATTTATATATTCCTTATATCCCATCCTTTCTCATCCCTATCTTACTTTGGATGTTTCATGGGTAAATTGACCTCAGCTTCAATGGCCACGAGACGAATATTGGTTGCTTGGGTGAATCAAGTCGGAGTCGAGAAGGAGTATGAAGGGGGGAAGAGGTTCTGTTTCTGTGATGCAGTACTTCTCTTGATTTTTTCATCAGCGATTGATGTCCTCACTCCTCACAACAATCCAGGCCTTTCCTATCCTCCACCATAAACCACCAAAAGTGTAGTCTCTTTTGAAAGGTGAGCTTGGAGGCACCACGGATTGATGAAAATGTGTTCCTCATTATGCCTAGTTCTAAAACCCTCTTTCAATCGATAATAGGGACTACCAAGACACACTTCAATCGATAGTAATGAAGAAAACAAACTCTACCTTCTAATTCTCACCTCAATCAATATCACAACGACATAGTTCATGATTTTGGTCGGCTTCAAGAGAACTAACCCTAACTTCCTTTTTTTTGGATGTGAATATTTTTCTTTTGAATTTCTAGAGCTGATTTATTCGGCTTTAGAAAACACTCTTAAAGCTTTAAGAGAGAATAAACATAAGAACGCTGGAGGCAAAAGAAAACATAAAAAAGGAGCTGATTTTTATTTTACAAAATGAAAAACACTCTAACCAATTCCATGCCACATCATATGATTGCGTGGTAAGCCAGCTCAGATTTTTTGTTCAAATTGGAGTTGACTCAGCGACTTAAACGGTCAAACTAGCTAACTGAAATGTTCACTCTGGATCTAATTGCATTCTTTTAAATACTTTAGGATTGAAATTGCACCACAAATAACTTTAGGGCACTAGGTGCACCTAACAAAATACATCAGGTGATGGGTGTACCTTAACCTATATTTTGTTATTTATTTTAAAATTTTAATTTTTGTATTCTTTATAATTATAAATTTTAAATAATAGTGATAATAATAATAAAATTTTGGGGAAAAAAAAGAAAAAGAACTTTGAAATTGCAAAATCCTAAATCAGGTTTGTTACTAAGAGTTGATGAGGGAATGACGAAACTTGATAAGCAATTCACAACTCATTTTTTGAGAAATACCTCATTTAGAATTTTGCAATTTCAAAGTTCATTTTCTGTCTTTTTTCCTAATTTTTTATTTTTTATTCATTAAATAAATTTTAATTTTAATTTTAATTTAATATTTTAACATCATTTAGTTATCTAATTCTAAGTTTAATTAATAAATAAAATTAAAAACTAAAAAAAAAGGGATTAAAAAATTAGGTGAAATTATATGGTTTTAATAAAAAGGAAAAAAAATAAAAGGACCTAATCAAAACTATGTGAAGTCCTAAACTCCTAATGAATTGATTAAAAGTAAGATGAAACTACAACGATTCACATGTTAAGGGCCGGTTTGTTTCTATTTTTAAAAATAGCTTTTAGAAAATATAATAAAACTTTTTTGAAAAACTGTTTTTAATAAATTATTTTATAAAAAAATGGAAAGTTGTTTTTAAAAATCTAAAAAATCAAAACAGTTCTTAGGAGTTCTTTCTTTTTTCTTTTTTAATTCTATTTCTTATTATTTGAGGCCGTCACTTGTGACACCACCTCATGGGTCCAGACAGGCTCCACGTCACCTTTGGCACATCACTTTAAAACTATATTTTCTTAAACAACTATCCAAACATTTGTTTTCAAAACTTGTTTTTAAAAATAAATATATAAAACTTTTGTCAAAAAAAACATAAAACAGAAAAAGGCCTTAATTATCCCAACGTTTTTTAGCATAAAAATCGTGACCTCAATTGTTAGTTAATAAATACATTTTTTTTATTGTCATGGATCTGGCTTGTAAATTTATGGAGATGGAGTCTCTTCTTCATCCGTGCATGTTCCAACGAAGGGTAGGCTCATGAATATCATGCGTATTAACTCTGTTTTTGAGTCCAAAAACAGTCCTACGATTGCCTCTTGTTCATGCGTATTAACTCTGTTTTTGACCTAAAAACAGAGACAAGTTAGTACGAGTTGTAAAAAAGTATATTACATTTTTTTTTTATTGTCGTGGATTTGGCATGTAAATTCATGGGGATGGAGTCTCTTCATCATCCATGCATGTTCTAAACAAGAGTACGCTCATGAATACTGCCTTTAGTTGGTTTGGTAAGAGTACGAAACCAGTCACGGAGCAACAAGTGTAAAGAGATACCTCATGTTCATGCGTTTCTGATTGGCCACAAAATTGACATGACCTCCATGTTTTTAAAACACCCGTCCATTTGTGTATTTGTTTCATCTTCTTCTTCTTTCTTCACACTACTGCGGCTATGGCGGATCGTTCAGGACCAGATGGAAAACTGCAATACTATTGCCCTTTCCATGGCTGTGTCTATGTTGACCGTCTTGACCCTATCTGCCCTCGTTGCAATTCCAATCGTTACTTAGCGCGACTTTCTCATTTACGAAACCCTGGTGTGGTTGAATCGCACCAAGCGTATCATGCTCCTAATCTGCCAGCCCCCAAATCTGCAATTGAAAGGTTACAAGAATTGGAGATAACTCAAGACATGTTGGAAAAACAAAACAAGTGCGTGATCTGTAAGGAAAAGTTTCAACTTGGAAACATGGTAAAAGTCTTGGATTGTGGCCACTTCTTCCATTCCCATTGCATTGTTCCATGGCTGGAACAGCATAAAAACCAATGTCCTATTTGTCGTGCCACGTTATACCAACCCTATGAAGTTCCTCCATGGGGGACTGATAATCGAGATCGTGGTTCCTCCTCTGGTTCTTCTTCATGTGCTTGACGTACATATTGGTGGGGGACTATATGGTATAATAATCCTTCTGTCTTTTAATAATTTCCAACAAAACTATATTTTATATTTTATATATTTATAAAACAAATATCTATTTAATCTAACATTTTATATTTCACTATCATCTATTTTATATTTTATATTCCTCCATACCATATTCAACTATCTTTATGCCTACATAAGATTTTTCACTTCATTCTTTTCCTTCTTTTCAGGTATTTTCCTAGGAAGATCTCAGACCACTCCAAATTTATATTTAGTTAAAATAAACCTGAATAGTTAGCTATTAATTATTATTGTAATACAATTAGTGAGTAGCCTAGTCACCTACTCATTTATCTTTACCTGCTTAGTTCTTTCTTATTGAAGTATTTACTATAGTTCTATTTGTGTTTGAACTTAAATATTATTAATCTAGTATTTAAAGTTTATGTATTATATATTCACATCATCTCATCTCCATATTCTCCCTTTCTTTGACTGTGATAAAATTAGTTGAATATATCTAGGAATTTAGAATCTAATATGATGGTGAAAATAAAAATAAAAATGAAAGAAACTCAACTGTATTTTTAATAGTTTTGTTATTATAGAAATCACATTATTATAAAAGATACAAATTTTTCTATAAAAAAAATACAAATTTATATAAAATAAAAATTCGACTATGGGCAAACGTTATACTTTTTCAAAAGTAACCCAATATACGTACATAAAACATTTATTGTGCTTTGAAAAACAACTTCAGATTATTTTAATTAAAATGTGAGATGGTACCATGCATAAGGATAAAAACGAAACAACGCCAACAATTTATTGATCCAATTATTTCTTTCACCAAAAAAATTGATCACCTTATTTTCGGTTTCCTTGCCTAAAAAATTAATATTTAGTTGAGGAACTTTCCATATAGGCCTATATATTATCCATGATGACTTTTACGTTTTTTCAAAAGAAAAGTCATACAAATATGTTTGAATTTAAATCTAAGAAACGTCAATCAAAAGAAAAAACACTACAGGAACTTGTTTCAAAACAAGTGAAACTTTATGGGTATAATAAAAATAATATACACACTTGATTTAAAATTGAGTAAAAATACGGGGACTTGAAGATTAATTTTCTCCCTCTTTATGATTATATTAGCTGGCTTAGGAGGAATAGTAAAGCTTTAGAATCTTTTGAAATTAAAAAAGTTGTTAGATATTTGTGGGATTAAATTTGATGATCGGGACCAAGATAAAACAAGATGAAATAACAGAAAACTCGACAACAAAAAAAGCTAACTTAATCTTGAGAGGCAATTTTTGTTTTTGAAAACAAATTCAGTATAATAAATAGAGATTCTATCATTAGTAAATAAGTTCAACGTGGAAAGGAGTATCTCCACTAACACTTCTCTCTATTTCCTCTTGTATTTTTTCTATGTAAACTGAATTTAATTAGATTTATAATGGAAAAATTAAGAATTAAGTGGCGTCCATATTTTAGGTTTCTTTTTAACAATCTTGTAACTCTCACAATAGCATCTATCAAAATTTATCATATTTTTGTCCCCATTTTCATAGGCCGGGAGAAGTTTTACTTTTTG
Source organism: Inga leiocalycina (assembly GCA_963242795.1). Classification (NCBI taxonomy): domain Eukaryota; kingdom Viridiplantae; phylum Streptophyta; class Magnoliopsida; order Fabales; family Fabaceae; genus Inga; species Inga leiocalycina. The sequence goes on from OY725331.1 coordinate 14,634,009, forward strand.
ATTATGGTCTCAAATGATGAATTAGAATAATCTGCGAAAGATATAATAAATGTTGGATACTTTTCAAAATTAGATCTAAATCTAATTATTAGTATATCAATCTACAAAACAAGATCGTCAAAGTTTAAATGATAGAAATTTGACGGCAACTCAAATATCCAATATGAATTACGTAACAAAATGTCTATTTAAGATGTGTACCAAAGAAAAAAAATTAAAGGCGAATACCAACTAGTTGACGAAATATTATTGTCTTTTCTATATAAAGATTTTACACGAACTAAACAAAACAACAGTATTCAAAGGACTTGATGATTTTGGCCATTAATTAAAAGGAGTTAGATTAATTAAAAGAAGATGGTACGGATACAAAGATAGAATATAAATTTTTGTCACAATTTTTTGTGTTCTCACTTTCCTCCTCCTCTAGGAAAAAAACTTTCCACGTAATCTATCATCGTTCGAAAGTGATCTTTCAACCTCTCCGTCTGTTGATTCCGGAAATTATATGAACTCAATTGATGATTAATGTCATCATAAACTATAATCTCATCTTCTCCCCAAAACTGTAAGATATACCAAGAGTAAGAGTAAGAGTAAGAGTGAGGGAATGGTCGAATCTCAAACTTCTTAGTCCAGCTACTCTCAACACCATACTTATTCATCACCCAAATCTCAGGACAAACCTCAATGGAGACATGTCTAATAGCCCAAGCAAGACTGTTATCCACTATAGCAAGAACATTATTTTCTATACGAGAGAAAGTAATCCCGGGAGGACTTTGGATAATCCCAAAAGCCTCTTTGCTAAAATCAAACCTCACAATAAACTTATCAAAATCATCACGGCTACTAGCGAACCAATGATAAGCCCCATTCCAATAAGGGCCCATGGGTGAATGACGGAACTTATAAATGGAGACATCAACGTCTAGTTTTCTCCAAGAATCAGTACTGAGACTGTACATTTGAACTAGTGGTTGTCCTTCTTCTTCCTTAAGAAATTGAACAATCTTGTAATCCTTTGTCATGGAATCAAACCCAAATCCATAACCGGCCCAATACGGGCCTTTGGGTTGCCATTTAGACGTAGGAATAGCCTTCACCTCTTTTGTTGCTGGGTTCCACAAAATTAAGTGGCGAACATCTTCATAGTCCCCACTAAGACAGAAAATCCCGTTACATTGACCATAAACAAACATCTGTCGCAAATTGTTCTTATGGAAAGGCAATTCTACGTTTTGGATCTCATTGGGTCGATCTCTATTAGAAATCAAGGATATGGAGGGTGGCTGATTATTGTGACTGAAATCTCTGAAGACGAGCCTGAGGCTGTGATTCTTACCTATTGAATTGGACCTTTCAAAATGTTTAGTGATAAAAGAATGGTCAGTGATTAGAGAATTCCAGGATTTGGCTACACATTTGAATCGAAGCAAGGATTTTACCGGTAGCCTCACCATGATCTCCTCCATGAGATCTTTAGGAAGAATGTCACTCAGCATTTTCTTATTCTTTGATTGTTTGCTGCTTTTTGTGGCTGTTGTATTCAAAAAATAAAAGATCCAAAGTTTGTAGTACGTTCAATAGGCTGATGCTCACATCTTCGATCGACAGAAAAGAGAAAAATAATGTATTTAGGGTTTTAATTTGTGGGAATAATATATATACTATCTTTTAAGAGCAAGATATGGGAATATGTTCTTAAGATATACGTTTATATGTTAAACTATTACGTGAAAAGTGCTGACTCTATTTTTAAGCTGTTGTTGTATATGTCTACTCTGTTGAACGATTCTTTCTATTCAAGTTTTCTTGTCATGATAAAAAAAAGGAAAAAGAAAAAGAAAAAGAATCATATACTACATTTAATTATCAGGCTAAAATACAAAAGAACCTCCTAAGCTTTGAGTGTGTTCCGAATTACCTCCCTCATCTTTATAAATTTAAAATTAAGACCTTGAAGTTTCATATTTTGATCGTTTACCCCCTGTCATTAAACTTAATGGTTTATTGCATCTTACGTTTCTTTGATTGAAAAATATGACACATTGTAACAACAAATGATACTTTGGCATTGACATGGAATTTTAATTATTTTAACTATTTGATTAAATATTTATTAAAGATTAATTTTTTATGTTCTTTTTTTTTTTTTGGATTTAAGTCATGGAATATATTGAAAAATGTGGATCGAAGCTTCGAAGAAGTAAAGTGCAATGACTTAAATGAAAAAAAATCCACGATCATAATGTCAGTAGTATTTATATATGTCGTGTGTGTTTTTTTCTTTGGCCAAAAGGAGTTAGTAGTAGTATGTAGTTCAAATTCAAAATTTCCAAGCGAACAAATTAGTGAACATGTATTTATTGTATCCCCTCAATTCATTAAATTTGGTTGTTTATTTTAAAAACTAAGAACAAAACTAATAGGGGTTCTTAGAATGAGTTATGACCGCTGAAGCACAAGGTTTCAGATGTGAGCTAGTTTGTAAGAATACTAAATAACTTGTTACCTTTGTTTAGAAAATGACTATACTCGAACGGATGAATAGATATGAGATAATGTAAGAAATGACACTAGTAGAAAAATAACTTTTTAGACCAGTTAAAAATGACTTTTTAGATTGGTTCTGTATTAGGTCTTGATACAGTAGGTCTAAAAAGTCTGTTATTTTTTAGACCGATTGTTATAACCGGTCTTAAAAGTCACACTTTTAAGACCGGTTGTGCCCACAACCGGTCTAAAAAATCCACTTTTAAGACCGGTTGTGGGAACAACCGGTCTTAAAGGTGAGACATTTAAGACCGGTTGTACCACAACCGGTCTTAAAGTACTTTTTAAGACCGGTTGTGACTACAACCGGTCTTAAAGCTTCATTTTTTTTAAAAACGTCCCTTTTATTATATGTACACGCACAGAATGCTCCAATTTTAAACAGCAGTACATAACAATCACTGATTTCAATTTCAAAATTCAAAAGCACCAGTCTATAGCAGCAACAAATTAATGTTCATATAAGCCAGTATAGTCATACATTGATGATTCATTTGCAATTAGACAGTAATAAGGATGACCAAATGACAGCAGTAAAACAAAAGCTTCTTCTTTTGAAGTTGATTGTACCTTCCCTAGTCCCCATTGTCCCTTTGGTTGCCTACACCAAACATGAAGTTTCTGGGAAATGAACATGCAAAGAAATGAATATGCCCTTTGGTCCATTGTTATTGTCATCAGAACCATATTGCATTGCATAACCTGCTTGATCTGCCAAGCCCTTCTTCTTTCCCTTTGACGAATATGAAGAATCCATAATCCCTGCATATATCACCAATTCACTCACTTCATTACTCATCAAAATTAGAACATGTTAATTTCTCCCCGCTAGAAAATAATATTTGGAAATGAGTGCTTTGTGAAGGAAAGAAATCGCTTATATCATCAATACAACTATTGAAGCATTGTGATGCACACAGAATGTAATTTTGTGGAACAGAGGGTGAGAGAGAGAGAGATAATACATAAGGAATGAAACAGTCCGTGAGAAGAAACAAACATTTTCACATTATAGAAGACAAAAGATCATATAACAAAACTTGCTTCAAATAAATGAAACAAAGCAATCACAAAAATAAAATAAAACATACAAATCAAAGCCAAATACATGCAGAATGAAAGTGGGGGGGGATTATGTGAACACACAATCTGAGAGAATGGAAATGGAAGATGCAAGTCCCGCAAACAAACATGCCAAATATTAAAGATTTGAGGTATCATTCTATGAAGAATTTCAGGAGCCTAAGGTTATTCTATCTTCTCTTTGTCAGAAAAACGGGTTTCATGTGCTTGCTTCTTCTATGCTTCATTTGAAGGCAAAAACACCAGGTCACAACCATCACAATTCAACAAGAGTAAACTAGGGATATAATTGATCTACAAGTCCCTAATGATTCACCTGATGTTAGCAATAATATGAGAACAATAATGTACAATGTAACGTTGGAGTCAAAAACTCACTATTTTTGTAATAGCTCATGGATAAATTCAGCACAACATGTGCGAATGAAATCAATATCTTCTTCAGGAAAGGGATCAGCAAGATCAAACATCTGTAACACCAAAACCAGACGAAACATTGACTTAGTAACTTAAAAACAATAAAGTAAAACAAAAGTTCTGAAATATAAATTTACCTCTTCAGTAAAATCAGTCGTGCCTAGAGTGATAATATTGTAAATGTGTCTCAAAACATAAAAACCACATAAGTTGGACCCCTTTGGTTGCTGACGGCTCTGAGAAAAAACATGATATCATTAAAACAAATATAAAGGCATGTCTTATTACATTCTTTAAACAAATCCATATGTACTAACCTTTGGCATGATCCATGTAGGGTCCTTTAAGTCACGAACATGCTTACCACAAGCACTGTGTAGGAATGTCCGCATAGCCCTATGATCATCACAATGACAAAGGTTATTGGTTTTACACAAATTCCATAAACTTTGCATACAAAAGGTAATAATGCAAGAAAACTAACGAATTCATGGTATTTTTCAAATCATTCCCTGGTTTGAAGTGGAGGGAACATAAGAGGATGACAGTGTAACTACTCTTGCATAGAAGAAGCAACTGCCAATGATCACTGAAAAACACAGAAGAATATTAAGCAAACATAAAACATTATATAAATTATAAAATATCAGTTTGTTTCTTACCTATGCACATATGGAGCCAAGAAACACTCAATTCCAGTTTCACTAAGCCTCTCTGACAAGTATCTATGTCTACTAGCAGCAGTGGTCCCTTTCTCTTGGATGTGATGGGGGTATAAGAATCCAAATTTTTTGCTTTTGCCAGACGAGACCAACCTACGATGCATGTACCTACAATAATGCAAGCACATAAATAAAAGGTAAACGGTGAAACTTTTAAAATATTTACTTTGAATTGCAGAAGCTACTTACATTAAGAACAGTTGGACAATCCCAATCGTAAGATTTTGTCCAGGAGCTACCAGGGACATCAAATCATCCCTCTCAAGATAGCATGTCACTCCTGACTGTCCAACAACTGAATTCGTAGGCCACTGTCTTGTTTTGAAGGATGTATCATATGCCATCAGAATCACTTGTTGCATGATATTCAATGGAGGCTGTGAAACTTCTTGCCGAGTACCTAGTTTAACTACTACATAATGATAATGTGGGCTTGCAAGTTGAGTTGGGACTTGTCTTACTATTGCAAGTAATCAAAGAAAATAAAATCAGAGAGGCAATTTGTAGGCGATGAAGAGGGGTTGGTGTGTCTAAATTTGGCTAGTTAGTCAGTAGGAAGTTATCTTCCCTCAATATATGCAACTAACAAATTGTATGAAGAAATAATCTAACTTCATCTACAATACCGTTAAAATGGTAGGAAGAGTCACAAACCCTATTTAGTAGGTTGATAGCTTCAAAAGAGACCATGAAGATCCCTATCGCTAGTCAGTAGGAAGTTATCTTCTCTCAATATATGCAACTAATAAATTGTATGAAGAAATAATCTAACTTCATCTATAATACCGTTAAAATGGTGGGAAGAGTCACAAACCCTATTTAGTAGGTTGATAGCTGTTCACCGTTTAGCTTCCGCAAGCGCACGGGTCGCAAGTAATAAAGTGATAAGTCAAGATCGTTCCCACAAGGACTATGACAAAAGCGAGTTAACTATTATAACTATGTTCTTAACTAGGTTGAATGAAATCATTTGAAATTGAGTATGTGAACTAAGAGGAATTGCTAAAAACAATAAGGTAAAACAAAGGTGATTGTAAAATTGATTCTACTTCAAGGTTTAAAGGCTTAGGATTACTTCTTCCTCATTGTATTTCATAAAACTATGCAATTAATTCACTTATGTTAGTTGTGTGAGTCCATATGCTAGTCAAAGATTCTAAGATCATCAATCAAGCTCTCTCAAGTCAAGATTGATTTTTAATCTTCATTAACAATGTTCAATCTCTTGTCTATCATTAATGAAAATCATCTTTCCCAAATCAATTCTTCATTAGACTATGCTAGGTTATTAGATATATCTCTATTCTAACAACAAACCATCCATTTAATCCCTAAACTTCAAGTCTAACATGATTTTTCTCAAGTTCTACAACCAAAATAGCTCTCTCAAGCATCATTCAATTGAACTAAACTCATCATGTGGTGATCAAGCACAAGATAGTAATTAAGCATAGAGAAAAATCAACATATATTCTCAACAACTAGCAAAAGCAAGAAAATATAGTAGTGTTAATCCATACAATGAGTAGAAGTAATCCTAAATGAGAGTTTTAGCCACTCATAATCAATACAAACCAACAACTCAACATAAAACTCATGACCATATCAGCAAATGAGAAGAGAAGAGGGGAGAAACCAGAAAAAGAGAAGAAAAATCTTGAATTTCTCCAAGAATCTCCTCCAAGAAGCATCAAAATCCTCCTCAAGCTCTCCAAAAAGCCTCCTTGTGGTTCTTGAGCTCTTCCTTGTGCAGAATACCTTCAATTCGGCGCCCCCATTAGGTTAAAAAGCCAGCTGAAGCATCAGTTTTTCAAAACGCACAGTTGCAGTATCGCGACTTTGCTTTTGCTTCGCTATAGCGAACCCACAGCGTACGCGGTCAGAAGGGCCTATTTTTTATGTGTTTTCGCTTTCGCTTCGATAGAACGAACCCACAGCGTACGCGGTCAGAAGGGCCTATTTTTGATGTGTTTTCGCTTTTGCTTCGCTGTGGCGTAGCAAAAGCAACCGAGGACACCTTCAAGCTACTTTGATCTTCCTTTTTGGCTTTTGTTCTTCTTTTCTTCACCTCCAAGGATCCATGTAAGCTTCCATTTCTTGTCATCATCCTCCTACAAAGAGAAGGATTTTATGAGCTTTTCAATTCTTCAATTTAATCTAAAACCCTATACATTTAGCTCAAAATTTGCAATTTTTTCAAGTATTTTCAATACATCACATTTTTCTTCATATGTATAAAACTTATGCGCAATTTTAGTTTAAAACCACAAATATATGAGAAAAATGTGATGAAATACAAGAATTTCCAGAGAATAACACTCCCCCAAACTTAAGCTTTTGCTTGTCCTCAAGCAAATTCACATATGTAACATGACTTCATAAATTGCTTATCTAAATTGCAGATATGTTCATGTCCTCATTCATTGCTCTAAAGATCACACGAAACAGGAACTTGAGAGAATATGCCAAGATGAATGTCTTATAATCTTTAAGCAAGTTTTTCAAGAGTCCTTCGAGTGTGGGTGTGTGTTTGGAATCAAAAGACATTTCTCCGGATTCTATCTCAGTCACACATAATACTCCAACTCATATACAAATTTTCAACTCTACCACTTCACTATCCTCTTTTCATCCTTCTCTACTTACAAGTTACCTCATATGGTATCAAAATCAAAAGGACTTTTAGGCTTGTAACGTGGCCATGGGTTTAGGGTTTTTGAATGGAAGAGAAAAAGGAATAAATACAAAAACTTTGAGATAAATGAACTAACTTCCTTTCTTCTTTTTCTTTCTTTTCTCTTTTTTTTTCTTTCATCATTTTTTTTTCAACAACATTGAACTAACTTGGCTTCTGTACACTTTATTCAGCCCTCATTTCTGTATAAGATTTTTTTTTATCTCAAAGCAAGGTATATCATGGTTTTTCAGGTTAGGGGTTAGGAAGTGAATTGGTTTTCAGTAAGAATATTTATATTGGTTTTTCTATGAAGGCTCAAAATTGGGTTCAAAATGGAAGAATCACAATGTAGGATAGCTTGAAAGGCTCAAACGCTTTTTAACGAAATGCCTAGATCATTTTTCAAAACCATATGAGATGCACAATAAGCTTCGAAAAATTCTAAAGTAGATTTGGAAATTGTACCTTTGAAAATAGGTATATAAGCTAGTTTACCCAGAGTTTCTTCAACAAAAACCTTCAAAACATCCCTGACTCCAATAGTGCAAGATTATACTCAAGAGAATTCCTTAGAAACTCACTCCAACATTATAACTCATTCAACAAGGCATAGTAATCAAAATTTCCTGTCAAGCATAATGCTAAATAGCTATCTAATCATAGGACCATTTATGCAATCCTAAACAAACAATTTAACCAATTCAAAAGATATTTTCTCTAAAATTTTCCAAGCAAAGGCTTAAGTTTGTGAAATTACATATATTTCACCCCTTTTTTCAATCAAACTATACATCAAAACTGCTTGTATATCCCTGTGCACTCACTGTTCACATTTAAAATTTTCACAATTCAAAATTTTCACAATTTCCCTCCCCCAAACTTGAAATCAACAGTGTCCTCACTGTCAACTTAGATTGAAAGAAAGATCAACATTCACAAACCTGTACGCAAACAGCACTCAAACCTGTACACATTTACAAGTAATATTCACCGCAGTTTCAGTGCAGCAAACAGTATATGCACAATTGCAACCAATTATCAACAAGTTAAACCAAAGGCAACAACACCCTTTATCTAAACATATCAGATTTTCAGCAGGAGGCATTGAATAGCTTACATGATAGCCATCAGTAGCTAACACCATAACAGTCACAACAAATATAAGACCAAAAGAAGCCACAAATATGAATAGGCACATTTGCCATAAGAAGGAAACATATCAAGTAGAACATGGCAATCAAGACCTATTTCAACAGCAGAATAGTCACTGTGCAATGAGCCATCAGTAGCTCATATCCAAAACAAGAAGTCTAAGAGCAAGGAAGAGACCATCAGTTACCTCAAGTAAACAGAGAGCACAAGGAGCTAGCACAATCAAGGACAGGAAGAAACCACACAAACACATTGAAGAAGCAAAAGGCAAACCTAAAAAGAAAATAAACTACCCTATAGAAAGATTTCCCCCAAACTTAAAGTCTATCTATCTAGGTCAAAAGCTTCCAAACCAGAATTCCAAACTTAAGCCTATCCTCACTTCCTTGTATCACGACAAATGATCTCAAAGTGACTTTCCAACTCAATTGAACAACATATGGGCCGGTAACAAATGATTACGCAATGGAGTCAAGTGAAATAATAGCTGAAACACCTGGTTTTTTAGGAAAACAAGTTCCACAAAATAGAAAACCATTTCTTTACAGTGGTAATGCCTTTAGAAAGAATACCAAAATTTTCAAAACCACAGATTAATGCCTTTGCATTTCAGTATGTCAAGAGGTGTTTCAATATTACCAGATAAACTCAAACTTGCCCAAGTAGCAACAACTCAATCAAAGAATTTCCAAATCATCTACTTGCGAAAGTATTTCTTAGTTCAAAATGAAGTTCAAGAGTTGGAGAGAGTTCCAAACAATTGGCACATGCAGGCTAATTCGAGAACTAGTAGGTGCGTTTTTAAAATTGAAAATGGACTTTGGTAAAGATGATGTCAAAGCCATTGTTATGGCAGTAGAAAAATGAATATGAAAGCAGTGCGAAACCAGATTTCCAACTGAAGCACCTCTAGAACAAGTAAACAAGGAACAAGGGTGCAAGCACCTAATCTTATGCAGAAGTTCTCAAATTAGCCATTCATGTGCCTATATGCAAGGAAACAAGAGACATTCACATGTACCTTTCCGAGGTTATCCAAACCACTAATGCTCAGTACACTAATCACCAAATTAACCACATCAATGCAAGCCTAAGTGTAGAATGCGTCATAGACTAGCTCAGATGACCAAATCACTGAAGTGTACTTAGGCGTCCACAAGGATTGATAAGGAAGTAAACAGCATTCAGAGACTACAGTGCTAGGCCTAAAACAAGTTGCAGCTGGTCAATCCTAAGCTCATAGATTAGAAGAATA